>JARLTB010000334.1:1645000-2055000 GCA_030141615.1 Unio pictorum
GGTTTCAATGGGTTGTAATGCAGACTGTGATGACTGGCCGGGGCACAATGTAAGCTACACATTTGTGGATGGTTTACCTACAGTCCATGGTCATGTATTAGTATTAATTAGTATGTATGTCCATTAAATGTTTGTTGAATTCAAAAGAAACTGCAAACTCCAGGATTAATCGGATTCTTTTATTAATTGCTTAGAGTCGTGCCTAACCGAATGGTCGACATGCGACCTTAATTCAAACAGTCAGTCATTACTTACCAAAAGGAAGTCTGCATGATAAGTAAAGGGCTAAAGGTGATGGACGACGAAGCAGACGAGTTATGGCTTTGAACTCACATTAGAAGAACCGAAGAAGACTCCGGTTAGAGGATTTGAAGACGTTCCCCCCCCCCCCAATCTCTCTCTCTCTCTCTCTCTCTCTCTCTCTCTCTCTCTCTCTCTCTGTCTCTCTCTCTCTCTCTCTCTGACCATTAGATCTGGCTTGAATTAATTCAACATGCATTGCAATAATATTGTTAGTCTATTATTATTATTATTAGTAGTAGTAGTAGTAGTAGTAGTATTGCTATTATTATTATTATTATTACTATTATTATTATTATTATTATTATTATTGAGGGCTCAGTTTTGAGATTTTTAGCATAAAACAAAACGAATTATTTTCACTGAAAAGAGTAACGTTTTAAGTGGAAAAGGGGTGTTTGTCTGATGCCCCTTCTCTATTCCTATTCTCAATGAATGTGGATCTCGCGAGAGGAAGCGCGAACTACTTTTTATTTGAGCAGTTAGATTGGTTGCAGTGTTTGTAGTATGTTTGAGTTGAATGAACGGAAAAAATATATTTCCTGCTTCGACCATTTCTAGGTTCCAAACTGTAGGTATGGATCAACACGTGTGCTTCATTCGGAAATATATTGCTTTTGTCTGTTTAGGATCATCTCGTGTTTTTAAATAACAGCAGAAAAGTCAGACAAATTCGTGATTTGACAGTGCAAAGGCATCTACATTCGGTAAATCTCAGTCATCTTTGGTCGAGCTGGGTTCTAATACATCTTGTTATCTTGTTGCTACGGTCCCATGTCCAAGATGAGCACACTAAGGATTATGGAGAATGAGCAATGCTTCCGATTATCGTTTTCGTTTCTTTTCAGGAGCATTTTATAATTATGTTTAAGAGCGTTTGCTGTGACATTAAACTATATCAGCAAATATTAATAATAATGTTTAGAGAAGCTTTTAACAAGCATCAATACTATTGAATTAGATGGCGTAGATATCATCCTTCTTTTAGCTACACATCAAAGACTCTCTGAGAAAGACAGTTTTAATGGATAGAAATATATCATGAGCAGCCCATGGGAAAAGCTCCCAGCTCCCATTTCCATGGAATGATATAGCCGATTCAGTGCAAAAATTTACTTTAAACCAACAAGCAAATAAAAGATGGCAGTCGTTAAATCAAGATGTTCTCAAGTTAAATCGGATAGCGATACACTGAATACCATAGAAAACAGCGAAACGTATACTTTTTTAATGAATGTTTTATATTTTAATACTTTTGGGGTTACATCACGTACAGCTCAATGTCTTTCCAAGGAACTCTGAGGCAACCGATTCAGGCTGGCATTGGTGAATATCGAACCTGCGACGATTGGATTAAGAGCTTGACACTATATTATTTGAACTATGTCGGATTCCTGTGAAACAGAATGGAAAATAATCATCACGACTGAATCGCATTTTATTACTGCATTTACAGACGGTAGAGTTTTTGTTTCTCGTAGGTATTGTTGTATGTATGGTGATTTTAACTTCCTACCTACCTAACTGCCTGCCTGCCTACGTACGTACATACATACATACATACATACATACATACATACATACATACATACATACATACATACATACATACATACATACATACATACATACATACATACATCAGATACTTCAAAAGGAGGAAAGTCCAGTGGTTAGCGTTCCTGACGTGCAAACCATCCAAGGTACAGGTTATAATCCAACCGTTTTATCAAAAACAAAACAACAACAACAAACAAGAAAGCCACATACAAAGAAAGCTTTTATTTATGTTTGTATTGTTTTGATTCAAAAATCCATGTTTTTGGTAAATGAAGATGATATCATTATACCTGATCGAGATGCTGTTCATAGCCTATGCAAATGAGAGACACTCTAAAAGCTTTAAAGATGTACGATTCTTTGTCAAGAGACACCCCTTACTTTCTCCACCCTTGTCTAACTTGGATCATTTGGAAGGAGAATTTCTGAAATATCGTTGTGCAAAATATTCATGGACAAAGCTGGTACCAAGTGTTGTGAAATGCAACAGAACAAAGCTAAAGGTACGATACATGAAAACTCGAAGCAGTAAATGTTAAAAGCCCAGAAGGGGAAATACATAATTATGTACAAATACTCGTTGAAACTGTAACATATATGTGGATTACTCTTTTTCACCTGGGATTATTCTTTTCATTCATCTGTATTGCCGTTTTACCTCAGCAGAGACTGACATGTATACATAGGTTGCATATGAGCAAAGTCACGACGAATTTAGTCTTGCAAATTAAGAACTGTAGAAAAAGCACTGACTTTATAAGCTTATTATACCAAACCAGCCGTTTATATATATATATATATATATATATATATATATATATATATATATATATATATATATATATATATATATATATATATATATATAACAAACAGCATGATTCGATATGACATCTATAGGAAAACAGAATCAATACTATGCCATTCACTTTAAACCTAAATAAGCAATTATTATTTCAAACATAAATCCCTGAACAATTTGTTGCATTAATGAGTAGACTTTGGCAAATTTCCCAACTTAAAATAAAGGTGAAAATGTGTAAGAAGCAACATGTCGGGCGCTTTTGCGGGGAAGGCCAAGGTGTAGCAAAAATCGATATTTGCCACCCCCACCCCGAACTGGTTTTACAGGTATATTAGCTGACATTTTCCCCCCTCTCACATAGCCTAGCACTAAAATATACCAAGAACAAATGCAGAGAAGAGGACAAAACATTTACATCGTGGCAAGCAAAGAATTAAAATTCGGCGAGATGAATAGTTTGTTACAAAAGGTGACCCGGTTTATAGCTTCGTCAAACAGCGGCAAAATGTACTCAACTTTACCGTGTGGCAAAGAAAAAATGCAAATATGGCGTGAGGAATATTTTGTTACAAAAGCCTGAAAAGGTGAGCCGGTTTTAGCTGATGTTAACAGCGTCGACAGATCAGGTTTCTTCAGTCATAATCCTTCTTTTTTTTTTTTTTTTTTTTTTTTTTAATGGTTTAACGCCATTTTTCAGCACAATATAGGCTATACATGGCGGCCAGTATTATTGGTGGAGGAAGAACCCGGACAAACCCCGGAAAGAACCACCGACCCACGAGAAGCTACTGGCAAGCTTTCTCACATAACTACATTTGCCGAATCTTAGACTCGAACACACGCAGACAGAGGTGAGATGGCAGTGGTCCGTAACGGAGAGCGCTTTAGACCACTCGGCCACTCGGGGCCCCTCGATCCTTCTTTTTGTTATGACCGTTGAATACAGAAACAGTAGTCAATATTAGGGATTAGACGAAGGAGAGGCAGCTGTACCAGATTAAGTTAAGTAAACGTAGATGTACATATTTTCTTTTCTTTTATTGCGATACCTACTATGGTAATCGGTTTGGAAGGTCATTTAAGGCATCCCGTTTCTCTAGGAGCTAAAAATATAATATAGCATTAACCGTTTAAATCAAATCCTCGAATCACTACGAGCAAGAATTTCAAGACGACAGTCAAGGCGGCTATGTTGGCTATCAAACCGACACCATTTTTCTTTAAGGGCCAGACTGGACACCATTGAAGTCTTTAAGTGCAGTCTTCATGTAAATACGACAATTCTTTAAGGCAAAGTTGCGATATGTTCTGTGATTGAAGAGGAGTATTGAAAAACAAACAAACCAAATGTCGCTGGACGGTCTGTAAAGCATGTTGATGGACAACGGGATAATTGCATAAGTTATTCTAGTCTTTGGCCAACAGAGGTAACCAAGAATATTCAGTGTTAATACTAGGGGAACAATTTAATCATGTGCCTTGTAAATTTGCGACCTCTTACAACGCAACTACAAGGAAAATGTACGTGGAATTGGGTTAATAGCACTCTCTTTCCGTCAGCTAGGAAACTGTATAGGCATAAACGCCAGGGACTCGTGACGAGTTACACGTAGTAAATAACGATCGATCACATTGCACTGATCAATACCCTGTGTGCATAGATGAGCACGTATCGATATTATATTGCTACGCGTATTTAACTAGACCACATGCAACCGTTATCGCTTTCGAACAATACTGAGAAGTAACAAATCTTGCTAGATTTCCAATATTTAATCAAAGTAACTATACTTTTTTTTTTTTGAGAATTAGCCCTTTACTCTGATTCTTCTCCCCCCCCCCCAATATTTTTTTGACATTTATTTTGGGATATTGGCTTAGAACCCATTACCTTTGGAAATGGTTGAATGTGCCGTTGCAGCATAGAGGTAGGTGTCTGCTTAAAGGGGGGGGGGGGATTGCAAAATTTAACGACCTTAATCGATCGAGCCATACATGCATGAAATCGTACTGGAGGCGATTTATTTTCTCAAAAATTGCGAATATAATATTTATTTTGTGTTTAGTCGACTATGTTTACAGTCGGGGAAAAAAATTCAGCATTAATGGAATGTGTCCTGCTTTTCGTCATTTGTATTGATAGTTGCTTGATAACGATAAAATCATAATTTCCGATGTTTGTGTTTCAAACAATGAAAACTATGTAATAGCAAATACAAATGAAATGGCACATCCTTCTCGACACGTTTATTCCGATAACAAATGACCAGAAATCTGTCGTTGTTTTTTCATCCTGGAGAAAACCAGATTCAGGAAGCAGAGATCAACTGACTGATGTTTATATTCCCTGCGTAAATAATAGAAAAGTTACAATAATCGTACAGAGAATAATACATCAAATATAGAAAGTACAGTAATTAAAGGTGAGAAAAAGCATGCATTTACAAATAATCACAGATAAATGCATATATGTTGAACATTCCCTGGATATATAGTCACGTACAAGTTTGTTTTCAGTAATTTTACCCTACACTTACTTTATAACAGTGGGATTACCATTTACGTGAACATAACTGTCATGATTGCAAGTTAGAACTGGAGGTAAATACATTATACATATTTAAAAATTCATTATCAAATGCAGGTATTGCTTCCTCAAGAGAGAGGCCATAAAAAATGTCGGAGCAACGTGCCAAGTATACACGAAATTACTGCACCTTAATTTAAAAATGTCCTCTAATCAGATCTCTCCTGTCCTACGTGAAGAACGGACAGCGACCGCTTAGGCGTCGTGTTCTGGTTCTTCAATAATTTAACGGGATGCAGCTTTTCTATGCGGCGCAGTAGCGGACAAAAGCTGGTTCAATGAGAAAGTTGCAGTTGAAAATTTAAATATGTCGAGAATTTCAAATTCATGTATTGAATAAAATTGCGTATCTTTAAAGTTCCATCGTCTAGGTCAATTGGTCTTAATAGCTGGAAGTTGGAAAATCTGAAAGCGACTCTGCACACACTGATGCGCTTCAGTCATATTGCCCTGTCTCCCAAACAAGAATGTATGGACTTCTCTCTTCAGCTGATAAAGTTAGCAATTATGGTAATACCAGGTCACTTGAACATGACTCCTAAGTGGTCGCCGTCAGATCTTCACGTAGGACGGCGGAGATCTGATTTTAAAAAAGATTGTTGATTCACTCGTTTAAAAATACTAGATTTGTTATCCACTACGATGATATCAGTACAAACAATGATGAACCACATATAATAGAAGGTGTTGGGAAACTGTAATTAACTGAATAATATTTAGCTTGGAATATGCTCTTTAACATAATCGATCCAGTAAAACGTTTGTTCTAAATTTTCCCCACATGAAAGCAACAGTTAAACTACATATAAGATGGAAATACATCAGTTGTTCATTGCTTGAAACAATTTTAAAAGCCCCCCAACTACATACTGAAAGATAATTATAAACTACCAAGGAGCAGACTGTTTAACACACAATCTCGTCAAACTCAATTAGTCACATGATACCAGTTTAACTATCGGTCACATATGCCCTCTGGCTTTATACAGGTTGCGCACATGTGCGTGTGTGATTTTTTTCAAATATATTTTCAAGTAGCTTTAAACAAATTTCAGTCATATCGCTACGATGTCCGCAGTGTGACAGTCTATAGTGATAACAAGCACCGGGGCATCATGCTACAGACACGTAGCATAATGTCCCACCCAGTCACATTATCCTGGCATCAGATAAACCAGTTCTCACACTAACCTTTTAATGTTGAGCGCCTAGCGAGTTAGCTGTTAGTACCATTATTTATCAGTCTTTGGTATGACTTGGCCGGGGTTCGAACCAGCGACCTCCCGCATCCGACGCGGACGCTCTAACCACGCTGGGTTGTTGTTTGGAGATACTGATTAAAGGTAACAAACAAGCATATGACATTTACAGAAATATAATCCAGTGACAAAGCAAAGGAAACAATCTCTCAAAGACAGTTACGGATTAAATATTAACACTACCATTTACATGAGCTCAAAAAAGGACTTTGAATGTAAAGGCTCTGCTTTACATACGTCAGATTTTCATTTTTAAACCAGCAAATATCACAGAAACAGGCACGCAAACAGCAGGAACTTGTCTGATCATGTAAGAACGTTGGGTGATATCCTCAAAATGTTGTTTCATTTTTTTAGAGATTAGGCTGTATTTATTCTAGCAAAGGAATACAAAGTGGTAGCACGAGGCCATTTCGAATTTGTTCAGAAGTATGCGAGAATTGTGTGATTTTGTGAATTTAGAACACTACAAGAAATCAAGAAATTACCGTATCTCAGTTTAGTAAACGACACACTGAGAGTAGTTAATTTTCTAACACTAATGCTAAAAGAATTTGACATTAAGATCATCTTTCAAGTACAAAAAAGAAAGTATTATTAAAAACATACTAAATTAATAAATATATTGGGGGTGGGGTGTAAAGCAGCTTACATGCAGTATTACATGTTAATGCATATTTTATGCACACCGTTTCAAAATTAGAAGACCCATAGTTGACCAGATAGGAAAAAAAGAATTCAAGCATATGACCATGTTATCTTACAACCATCCATTCATTCATCCTACTTTCAGACATGCCCATCTGACTAACAATATAGCTAGCTAACTTACTATATAACTGCCAATCAACCTAATTTTGTATCTACCTACCATACCCTAACCTTTCTACTCTCTGTCCATCAATCTCATATTCTGTGTTTAGTGAAAGTGGAATGTTTAACGATATATACTGGGCTGACGCCTGGCGAAGCCTCTAAGGGCGTTAACACTAGCATTTTGTGAATCCCACAAAAGGCATTTTTTTAAAAATGAAACTATTTTCGTCAAGCACAATATCAAATCAGGGAATTATGGATCATGAGTATTATTTTACATCGTACCGGCAACGAATTTTATTTTATAACGCACCGGCAACGATTAAAATGATCGAAGTCATAAAAGTGTACGTGATCGATTTATCTATTATATTCACATTAAAATTACAATACGTCTGCTGCTTATAGTCACGGTAAATTTCTAAAATAAAAATCATCCTTTGACTTCTAATTTCCATTTAAAATGCATACTTCACGGTTTTGCTGTCAGACTCTACATCTTTGACACGCATGCAGTTGAAATGGCCCGATTCACAAATATTTTAGTTTTTAGGAATACTTTCGAAGCTTATGGCCAATGTCCATGTTCACCATATCAATTTCAGTACTGTTTAGACATATAAGACTTACGACTTTTATTCCAACATTGAATTTTCATTACATACCAGTGTATTACGATTTTAGGACAGCGCATATCCAAAGATGATCTTTTTTTTTTTTTAATAAAGGAAATAAATTATATGCTAAAATGTCAGGTATTTATTTTAGAGCCTGTTTTGTTTTTGTTTTCTTCAAGAAAAAAAAAAGTAAGCGCAGAAAGTTGTCTTTCCGAACAGAGCAAAAAGACACTGCGTTGTAGTAAGGTAACGGCTTATATTACCTCTGAAGAATAAGTGCAATACATCAAGAAAACTGATGTGAACGGACCACTGATGCCAGGTTCAACAGGAAAGTAGAGTATAATACATGTCAAATGAATGTAGACTAAAACACCAGAAAGGAAATGGACAGTGATAGATGAGAACATGTGAATGAAAAGAAGAAATTACACCGGTAAGTCGATAGAGCAAGACATTGGAATGTTAAAGAAATGTATTTGTAAAAAGAGAAAAAAAAAAAAAGAGCTTCTCTTATACCTTATACTTTGCACTATCTTGCGGATTGTGAAATACAATGCTGTTATGACTGGAGACGTAAGTTTTACAAGTCAAGCACTGTACCACTGGCAGGTCAGAAGAAAAAAAAATATATGGCTGGCTCGGTAACTTGTACGTTGGAAATTTTTTAAAATTTTGTTTGGACCACGAACTATTGACACGCATATTTGTGAGAATCACCCCAAAAGGAAGGTAAAGTCCGACATATTCTGAAATAAATTGTACTGTTCCTTGTAGGAAATAAATTGTAGGCAATGTGGATGATGTAAGTAATATAAACACAATGTCTCTTGTCTCAAACCCGGTCACCTGAATTTACTGTCATGCAACCTGATGTTTCAAATTATCTTTCGTCGTGTCCAAATTCTTAATGCTTTCAATCGACTTGTAATTTTGTAATAATAATAATAATAATAATAATAATAATAATAATAATAATAACAACAACAACAACAATGAGGACTTGGTATAGCGCCTAATCTTTAGAAGCTCTAAGCGCTTTACAACATCTATAATGATATGAATACAAAACCAAACAAACAAACAAAAAACATACCATGAAATTGGAAAACAAAAAAATGCTGAAAATATTTAAGGTTGGAAACATTTTTAGGTCTTTAGTTTTAACAGCACACTTGAAAGGGATCCCTGTGTCTTTGTGTCTAATTTCAATGGGCAATTCATTCCACGTTGCTGGGAATATACATGTAATCAGATATTTTCGCCTTTAGTGGGAGATGCAGTGGCTAAGAGGTTAGAGTGACGGACGCGGGATTACACAGCCGCAAGTTCGAGTGCTGACCAAACCGACCAGGGTCAGCGTCTGATGTGTTTTGGCAAAATAACGTTTTCTTGTTTCCTCATTAAGAAATTCGTTTCCATATGGTAATGTACACTTTCAAATCAATCGATAAATCGATGAATTTTCTTATATAGTGTTCTCATAAAGTATCGATTTAATCAAATAAAATAGGTTGTAACGATTAACGAATTACTGCCATCAGGTTATAGCTTGAATTTTTTAATAGACTGATTTCAAATATCAATGAAGATACCATAATATGATTGTATGTAGTTATGACATCAGGTCTTTCCTACAGATCGAACACCAGTCAATGATCACTGACATTTTATGAACTTAAGCGAATATTTGGAATAATACAGCAAAACATAATTTTAAGAAATTTGAAAAACAAACATAATGCAACAATGTAATGTTTAGCCGTGATGTAGGCCAACTCAAACCGGTACCATACACCGTATGAAAGAATGTGACATCACACACATTGGACACTTTGTGTTGACAAATGTTTTTTCTTTTGTAAAATGTTCTGTTTATTTGGATGGACGCTTATTTTTTTATTTATGGTATAAAAAATGCATAATTTACTTTTACTATTTCAACTTTGTTTGGGACTATTTTTTGCGCACAACGAATAAATGATAATGCTTCTATCAGAATAACAAAATTATTCGTTCTTCTTGCTATCAAAATAATTTCTACTGAAATTATGATAAAATTAACTTCAAATGGGTATACTCGTTTCATAAATGTGATATAAAATCCTTAGCCATTTGAGATCCACTCTCTCTCTCTCTCTCTCTCTCTCTCTCTCTCTCTCTCTCTCTCTCTCTCTCTCTCTCTCTCTCTCTCTCTCTCCTGGTGTTTTTTCATCACTTTTTAAAACTGCTATTGTAAATCACACTTTGAAAAAAGCCTACCCCGACCCATGAAAACTATCGCAGTCTGTTTTACAGCCTTATATAGGTTGTTTTAAAACATCGAAACAAATCGTATTATGTCTCCTTATTAGGGAATGAATGTACAGTTCACTTGTATCAGGCTTTTACATGTTTTCTTTGTTTTTATCACTGGTATCAGGCTAAACTACTGAATAATTTACTTTATCCAATGACTGTATTTTTTAGGATCTTTTTGATGTTACAAATTCCATACATTTTCCCCATCATCGAACTATACAGTATTCAGTATAGCAGATATTTTATATTTATAAATACAAGAATGAAATGCTGTTATCGGGGTCGATGGACAACTGCCCCTATCCTCTGCATATAAAACCTGATTCCATTATATGGTAGGACATACAAACTGTATCACGCTTAGACCTCCTTCCTCCACCCTCATGGCCGTCTTCAACTGGCATAATTTAAGACGCTCCTAAACTTAGAAAATGGGTATTCCTTTGACATTGCACTCGTTTGGAAAAGTGTCATCTCTCTCTCTCTCTCTCTCTCTCTCTCTCTCTCTCTCTCTCTCTCATCACATTTCTAAAGTTTGACACTATGTTCTATTCCAATCCTTTCTTTTCTATTTTCAAAAAAAATATATTACAGGACTAAAAAAAGCATTATTCAATAACCTGTTTAGTTAAGTATAAATAATGGTTTCAATGGTTGTAATGTAGACTGTGATGACTGGCCGGGGCACAATGTAAGCTACACATTTATGGATGGTATACCTGCAGCCCATGGTCATGTATTAGTATTAATTAGTATGTATGTCCATTAAATGTTTGTTGAATTCAAAAGAAACTGCAAACTCCAGGATTAATCGGATTCTTTTATTAATTGCTTCGATTCGTGTATAACGGAATGGTCAACATGCGACCTTAATTCAAACAGTCAGTCATTACTTACCAAAAGGAAGTCTGCATGATAAGTAAAGGGCCAAAGGTGATGGACGACGAAGCAGACGAGTTATGGCTTTGAACTCACATTAGGCGAACCGAAAAAGCCTCCGGTTAGAGGATTTGAAGACGACCCCCTCCCCCCCCCCCTCTCTCTCTCTCTCTCTCTCTCTCTCTCTCTCTCTCTCTCTCTCTCTCTCTCTCTCTCTGACCAGTACGTTTGGCTTGAATTATTTCAACATGCATAGGCGTATACTATTGTTAATAATACTGTTTGTCTTTCATTATTATTATTATTATTATTATTATTATTATTATTATTATTATTATTATTATTACTATTATTATTATTATTGAGGGCTCAGTTTTATGATTTTTAGCGAAAAACGAATTTTTAAAAAAATTATTTTTACTTAAAAGAGTAACGTTTTAAGTAGAAAAAGTGTTTGATGCTTCTTCCTCATTCCTATTCGGCATTGAATGTGGATCTCACGAGAGGAAGCGCGAAATACTTTTCATATGAGCAGTTAAATGAATAGAAATAGTATATCTCCTGCTTCGACCATTTCTAGGTTCCAAATTGTAGGTATGGTTCAACACGTGTGCTTCATTCGGAAATCAATTGCTTTTGTCTGTTTAGGATCATCTCGTGTTTTTAAATAACGACCGAAAAGTCAGACAATTTCGTTTTTTTTGACAGTGCAAATGCACCTGCATTTTATTACTGCATTTACAGATGGTATAGCTTTGGTTTCTCGGTAGATACATACATACATACACACACACACACACACACACACACACACACACACACACACACACACACACACACACACACACACACACACACACACACACACACACACACACACATACATACATACATACATACATACATACATACATACATACATACATACATACATACCTTCGTAAGATGCTTCAAAAGGAGCCAAGTTCAGTGGTTAGCGTTCCTGACTTGCAAACCACACCAGGGTACAGGTTAGAATCCAACCGTTTGATCAAAAACAAAACAAAGCAACAACAAACAAAAACAAACACACAGACATGAAGATAAAAGTAAAGCTTTTATTTATGTTTGTATTGTTTTGATTTAAAAATACATGTTTTTGGTAAATGAAGATAATATCATTATACCTGATCGAGATACTGTTCATAGCCTATGCAAATGAGAGACTCTAAAAAGCTTTTAAAGTGTACGATTCTTTGTCAAGAGACACCCCTTCCTTTCGCCACCCTTGGTTACCTTGGATCATTCGTAAGGAGAATTTACCATTATTTATCAGTCTTTGGTATGATTCGGCCGGGGTTCGAACCAGCGACATTCCGCATCTGAAGCGGACGCTCATCCACGATGGGTTGTTGTTTGGAGATACTGATTAAGGGTAACAAACAAACATATGACATTTACAGAAATATAATCCAGTGACAAAGCAAAGAAGACAATCTCTCAAAGACAGTTACGGATTAAATATTAACACTGTACAGGAGCTCAAAAAAGGATTTTGAATGTAAAGGCTCTGCTTTACGTACTAAAGATTTTCTTTTTTTAAACCAGCAAATATCACAGAAACAGGCACGCAAACAGCATGAACTTGTCTGATCATGTAAGAACATTGGAAGATATCCTTAGAATGCTGTTTCGTTTAAGAGAGTAGGCTGTATTTATTCCAGCAAAGGAATACAAAGTTGTAGCACAAGGCCATTTCGAATTTGTTCAGAAGTACGCGAGAAATATGTGATTTTGTGAATTTAGAACAATACCAGGAATTAATAAATTACCATATCTCAGTGTAGTAAACGACACACTGAGAGTAGTTCATTTTCTAACACTAATTCTAAAAGAATTTGACACTGAGATCATCTTTCAAGTACAAAAAAGAGAGTAATTTTAAAAACATACAAAATTAATAAATATATTGGGGGGTGGGGTGTAAAGCAGCTTACATGCAGTATTACATGTTAATGCATATTTTATGCACACCGTTTAAAAATTGACCCATATTTGACCAGATAGGAAAAAAAGAATTCAAGCATATGACCATGTTACCTGACAACCATCCATTCATTCATCCTACTTTCAGACATGCCCATCTGACTACCAATATAGCTAGCTAACTTACCATATAACTGTCAATCAACCTAATTTTGTATCTACCTATCATACCCTAACCATTCTACTCTATGGCCATCACTCTCATGTTCTGTGTTAGAGAAAGTGGAAGGTTTAACGTTATATTGGGCTGACGCCTAGCGAAGTCTCTAAGGACGTTAATACTAGCATTTTGTGAATTCCACAAAAAGTTTTGTTTGTTTAATGAAACTATTTTCGTCAAGCACAATATCAAATTAGTGAATTATGGCTCATGAGTATTATTTTACATCTCTCCGACAACGAATTTTATTTAACGCACCGGCAACGATTAAAATGATGGAAGCCATTAAAAGTGTACGTGATTGATTTATCTATCATATTCACATTAAAATTAGAATATGTCAGCTGTTTATAGTCACTGTAAATTTCTAACAATAAAATCATCCTTTGACTTCTAATTTCCATTTATAATGCATACCTCACGGTTTTGCTGTCAGACTCGACATCTTTGACATGCATGCAGTTGAACTGACCGGATTCACAAATATTTTAGTTTTTAGGAATACTTTCGAAGCTTATGGCCGATGTCTATGTTCACCATATCAATTTCAGTACTGTTTAGACATATAAGACTTACGCCTTTTATTCCAACAATGGAATTTAATTACATCTCAGTGTATTACGATGTTAGTACAGCGCATATCCAAAGATGCTCTTTTTATAAAGGAAAGAAATTATATATATTTATTTTAGCGCGAGGTTTGTTTTTCTTTTCTTCAAGAAAAAAAAGTAAGCGCAGAAAGTTGTCTTTCCGAACAGAGCAAAAAGACACTGCGTTGTAGTAAAGTAACGGCTTATATTACCTCTGAAGAATAAGTGCAATACGTCAAGAAAACTGATGTGAACGGACCACTGATGCCAGGTTTAACAGGACAGAGAGTATAAGAAAGTGAATGTGACTAAAACACCAGACAGGAAATGGACAATGATAGATGAGAACATGTGAATAGAAAGAAGAAATTACACCGGTAAGTCGATAAAGCAAGACATAAGAATGTTAAAAAAAATGTATTTGTTTAAAAAAACAAACAAAAAAAAAAAACAAAAAAAAAACAAACAAACAAACACGGGGCTTCTCTTTTACTTGACACTTTTCGGATTGTGAAATGCAATGCTGTTATGACTGGAGACGTAAGTTTTACAAATGTATGACTGGCATGGTACTGCCTTGTACGTTGGAAATTTCTTTAAATTTTGTTTGGACCACGAATTATTGACACGCATATTTGTGAGAATCACCCCAAAAGGATAGCAAAGTCCGACATATTCTGAAATAAATTGTACTGTTTCTTGTCGGAAATAAATTGTAGGCAATGTGGATGATGTAACATAAACACAATGTGTCTTGTCTTCATTAATTACCTGGTCACCTGAATTTACTGTCATGCAACCTGATTTTTCAAATTACCTTTCGTCGCGTCCACTTTCGTAATGCTTTAAATCAACTTATGTTGTAATAATAATAATAATAATAATAATAATAATAATAATAATGACTTTGGCTCTAAGCGCTTTACAACATATGTAATGATATGAATACCAACAACAAGATGAAAAAGAAGAAGAAAAAAGAAGAAGAAAAAAACACCATGAAATTGGAAGAAGAAAAAAATGGCGAAAATATTTCAGTTAGTAAACATTTTGAGGTTTTTAAGTTTGTTCTTGCATTTGAAAAAGGTGTTTTACGGGCACTCTTAAAAGAGACCACTGTGTCTTTGTGTCTAATGTCAATGGGCAATTCAGTCCACGTTGCTGGGCCCTTTTTAATCAGATATATTCGCCTTCAGTGGGAGATGCAGAGGCTAAGAGGTTAGAGTGGCGGACGCGGAAGTACAGAGCCGCAAGTTCGAGTGCTGACCAAACCGACCAGGGTCTGCTTCTGACGTGTGTTTTGGCAAAATAACGTTTTCTTGTTTCCTCGTTAAGAAATTATTTTAAGTATGGTAATAAAAACTTTTGAAATCAATCGATAAATTGATGAATTAGTTTTCTTATATAGTATTCTCATAAAATATCGATTTAATCAAATAAAATAGATTGTAACGATTATTGAATATTAATTCCTTCATTCAGGCATGTCAAAGCACTGAAGCTGGCCTCTAAAAGTTGCTGATGACCTTCTCTTCTCTTCAGATGATGGTAAGATTTTAGTTCTCACACTTCTCGAATTATCAACAGCCTTTGATACAAGTGACCTATCGCCACTTGTCAATCATGCTGATCAATTAACCAATCAGCGAACGTAAATTAGACACACCTCCAGGCATTGCTTTCGTCCGCCATTTTCCTTTGACAAGCTGCTTGTGGCAATAATAAATTGATTATGATAAGTATATTGTTAAGCTTTAATGGGGATGGTTCCACAATCTAATTATGTATTAGGGTTTCTCATTGTTTTAGCATGGTAGCTTTATGAAATTTGGCCAGAATATTCGACGCCTCATTGTGTTTTGGTAAGAGGTCATACATATTTGCTGACCATGTTTTAGTGCACCATATGTTTGCAGTGCCTCTATATAAAAAGTGTTATAATGGGGATACTTTGTGAATGAAATCCCAGCCTAGGGGTTATATTATTTGTCTCCCCACGAGGCTTGTCCGAGTGGGGAGACATATAATGTAACCCCGCGGCTGGGACTTCATTGTCTCGGTCCAAACCCCAACGTAGATTATTTTTCTCACCCAATATTATCCTTTAAAGTAAAAATAACTCTTTAAAAGTGTGCACCTCGCAATGTTTACATGTGGCGCATGAATACAAATAAGCTATTGAGGGCTGTGGTGTGACCGTTGCGTCCGAAGTACACAGTTCATACGCTTGAGCAAAGAAAAATAACAACATAAAACGCCGCATAGTAATGAGGTATTATCACATTTAATATATGGATGTTATATGAAATTAACAATAAATAGTTACAATTTATTAGAAAGAAACTGTTTCCTTTCATCATTTCCAATTTTGAGTACCCACACTCCGGTATAAAAGACCCTCGTCACCCTCCAAATATGCGGACCCCAGAGAATAACAATGTTCTAAACTTTAAAGCTCACGGATTCTTTGAAAATTTATATTTCTGTCTTGGAAAAATTGCAAGTGATGCAGTGAAATTTGTCTATAAATATTGCAGGTATTTTCAGCTGGAGCACAACGGAAATGCTTAAAATTATAATAGAACATGTTTGACATAACCCATTTCTGGCTGTTGCTAAGTTTTCCGTTGTTGTTTAGAAAGTTGGGATGCTATGAAGTGTATAGGTAAATAGTCTTATGTGCATGGATCAGTGTTTTCTGACATAGTTCATTTCAAACACCATTGAGAATTTTATCCCATCTGTAGCACAGTTTATTTTCAGGTCAGCTTCATTAAATGTAGCTAACAGTATATACAATGTTTCACGCGAAGTGTTTACAACTAATTCAGTTGCTTTAGCTACATTTAATGATCTGAAAATGTACTGAGCTACTCCTGCATATAGGATAAACTTGACCATGATAGTTTGAACGAACTAACATAATATCAAAACCTTGAAATAGTATGCGTGTGTGTATTTATCTCTATCAAAATGTTTTTGTTTTGGTGTGTTTTTAAGACAGATTGACCTTAAGTAACTATGTTTTGGTTATATATTATTTGTTGTTGTTGTTGCTTTTGTTGTTGTTTTATTTGAGAACAACTATGGCACAGCAGAAGACAAGAAGGTTTTTTGGGGGGTGGGTGGGTTAAAAGTAGTTCTCAGCGCGTGGACACCATGACTGAGACGATTGGTCTGAGATGACTAGACTGAGATATATAGAATCTATGTTGGTGTTTGGACCTAGACAATGAAATCCCAGCCAAGGGGTTATTTTATTTGTCTCCCCATGAGGCTTGTCTGAGTGGGGAGACATATAATGTAACCCCGCGGCTGCGATTTCATTGTCTCGGTCCAAACCCCAACCTAGATTATTTTTCTCACCCAATATTATCCTTTAAAGTAAAAATAACTCTTTAAAAGTGTGCACCTCGCAATGTTTACATGTGGTGCATGAATACAAATAAGCTAATGAGGGCTGTGGTGTGACCGTTGCGTCCTAAGTACAAAGTTCATACGCATGAGCAAAGAAAAATAACAACATAAAACGCCGCATAGTAATGAGGTATTATCACATTTAATATATGGATGTTATATGAAATTAACAATAAATAGTTATAATTTATTAGAAAGAAACTGTTTCCTTTCATCATTTCCAATTTTGAATACCCTACTCTCCCGTATAAAAGACCCTCGTCACCCTCCAAATATGCGGACCCCAGAGGATAACAATGTGGTAAACTTTCAAGTTCACGAATTCTTTGAAAATTTATATTTCTGTCTTGGAAATATGGCAAGTGATGCAGTGAAATTTGCTTGTGGATTAGTATGTAGAGGGATAAATGATTCCTTCTGACTGGTAAGTGTATTATTTGTCAATAAATATTGCAGGTATATTCAGCTGGAGCACAACGGAGATGCTTAACCAAAATATAATAGAGCATGTTTGACATAACCCATTTCTGGCTGTTGCTAAGTTTTCCGTTGTTGTTTAGAGAGTTGGGATGCTATGAAGTGTATAGGTATATAGTCTTATCTGCATAGATCAGTGTTTTCTGACATAGTTCATATCAAACACCATTGAGAATTTTATCCTATCTGTAGCACAGTAAATTTTCAGGTCAGCTTCATTAAATGTAGCTTACAGTATATGCAATGTTTCACGCGATGTGTTTACAACTAGTTCAGTTGCTTTAGCTGAATTTAATGTTCTGAAAATGTACTGAGCTAGTCCTGGATAAACTTGACCATGCTAGTTAGAACGAACTAACATAATATCAAAACCTCGAAATAGTATGCGTGTGTGTTTGTTTCTATCAAAATGTTTTTGTTTTGGTTTGTTTTCTAAGACAGATTGACCTTAAATAACTATGTTTTGGTTATATATTATTTGTTGTTGTTGTTGCTGTTGTTTTATTTAAGAACAACTATGGCACAGCAGAGTACAAGAAGGGTTTATTTTGTTAAAAGTAGTTCTCAGCGCGTGGACACCATGACTGAGACGATTGGTCTGAGATGACTAGACTGAGATAAGAAAAGTAAGGTTAGCAAAACAGCTAGATTTCTCTGTCGCTTGGGTGAGAAATTTAAATATCATTTTACTCTTTTGTTGCGATCATATGGCTTAAACTAAGCGAAATAAAGAAACAAAAATAAAGAAACAAAAATAACAACATTTGTATACCTTAAAACAATTTAACTCTCCAAGTTATTTTTGTACAAATCTAAGAGGAAATCACAGTATTATGAATTAAATCTCAAATAGTCCTAAAAGTTCTTCACATGTCCTAAAGAATCGAGTGTGACGAATTCCTTTCCAGAGTCTCGTATGTGCTAATGTGCCAACAGTCTTGATGTATCACAATGTCCTTTGAATAATTCACAGTAGACCCATAATTATAATTCCAATGAATAATTTAAAAAAATGGTTTCCTCTAAAATTATATCTAAACACAAGATTAAACAGATATGCAGACTAACATTAAAGCAAGAATATAGGAAATAACAATATAGAAAGAAATGCATTGATCAACTCTCGTCCTTATACCCTTATGGCTCAAAATCGCACTATTTCCCTAATCGATCCCTGTCGCGATATTATCTGCTTGATCTATGTCACAATATTTTACGTCGCATCAAAATCCAATTGACTAACCCATCCATTGGAAAATAACCCACACTTTGTATACATGTTTATTGTTAACATTGATTTATAAAAATGTCAACAAAAATGTATAGTTCATATGCAATCTAAAGAGACGTGTCGAATGTTCAAGGTACGATGTAGATATATTTAACACTTTGGACAGTATGCCTGCATATAATAACTCTTGAAAGAGGGCTTCTTTATCGGATATGTCAAACTACGTGTTCACTCTTGCACGCCATAATAGCATGCTACACTTTGACAATATGCAGTCTTATAGCAAAATCTTGTGAAGGCGAAAACTCAGAGAGCTCATGCCTTTTTCGATGTCTGAACTGCAGTCTACTACTTTGTAACAGAATGTGCACTAGAATTCAATATTTATGATACGCCGCTTTAGCTTGTTGGAATATGTCCAAACTGTATTTCTAATCATACAGACACATATGCAGACACTGATGTTTACACGAAATATGGTTTTAACGAAGAAAGTAGAGTACTATGCCTACAGACACATCGAATTTTGAATACTGAAAGCTCATCAATGCCTTGATGTACAGGCATAAGGAAATTAGCGTGGAATAGAATCTAAGCAAAACAACGAACCAACAAGAGGTAATTAAATTATTTTAATATATATAAAGCTGATCAAAGTAATTTTTCTGCTTTGATTAACTATAACGGGGGCGGGCGGGAGAGGGGTGCTAATGCCGAATAATGCTGTTTATGGCGTATGGTAGGGGACAATGAGGATAACCAAGGGGTGGTGGCCCTAACACGTTTGGGAACCACTGGTCTAGAGATTTATATTTAAGTTTATCTAGCATCATGTTTTAGAATCTAAAACATTTCTGATTTCCGGACAGCACTGCAGGATCGACTTCCATGATGACACTGTGTGCCGATAAAAGAAGGATAATTCATCCTGAAATATTAAATATAATGCATGTGGCATTATTTGATTATTTTTCGTTCTTTATATACGACTCACCTCTTACGAGTGTGCTACTAACTTTGTGCACCTGTTATAATTTCATGTTTTATGCAATTATTAAAAACAAGGCGTTATAAATGTGACATATTTCATAGGCAGATAAGACATAATAACCAACATTTCAAAGTAACTTTTCACCTGCAGAAACGTGTTACTGCTTTATATCTACTGACATGACTGTATACAGTGAATTGTGAAGGACACATGGGGGACGGGAGAGGAATGTTGAGGTGGAGAGGAGGGAATGATGAAAACGTAGAAATACGCATCATACCCATAATTTGAACTGAAATGACTAATAAACTAATTAATTATTCACAAAGAAAATGGTACGTATTCGAAGAAAGTAGAAAATAATGTAGTAAAGAAAATATATGCATTGCTAGTAACTCATCAGTTTTCCCCCAAATACCAATCAAAAGAACAATATGATAGCTGTCTACACTTTTGATGTTCAGTTTAATTTGTGACGTTACTAAATAAATGCATTATATATAGTCAGGGCAGTAACGCGATTCAGTCTTTGAGTAGGAATACTACAGAACAATATTTATACCAAATGAAAATTTTCATCCGCATATTGAATTTTGGCAAAAATCAAAACAGACTAGGAACTTCCGAAATGTATTACCAAGGAAAAACACTCAACTGATTCATTTTTCAAGGGCAGGCAACGTCCTATTAAGATAGTTTAGCATCATGTTATTCTAGAGTGAATTGAAAGATTCACTTTTGAAGTCAATGGTTTATAATATCTGTATGTGCATATATATGATGACCTGCTATAATCGTCACTTTTAACCCACACACATTCTAATTAATTTCTATTCCGATTTTGTTCATTGGCAGTTTTATACAGGTGTTAACGCAATGAAATTGATCTTCTATCTCGTTGCATGCAACCTAGAGTTTTGAACTTTGACCCAGCGAATAACATGTTTAAATTATATTTAGCAGTCTTTTTTTTTGGGGGGGGGAGACAAATTAAATGGAACTTATCTGGAGGTATTACAATTATCTTGCATGGGGCAGTGATATAAATTCCAGATCTGACCCAAACAGTTGTATGATTCAGAATAAACAGTTACTGCAAACCAGTCGTACAACCTTTCAGAGTTTTGCTGTTGGACAGTATGCAGACTGGTATCAGACAATTTTTTTCCATCAAGCTGCCAGACCATATCGATGAATGTATACATAATTCATATAACCTAATTCAAAAGATTATCTTTTCGGAAACGATGTCTTTACCTTCTCAGTCTGGAAGTTTAATGGCAATCATAAATATGCACGTGACCTAAAACAAACGTTAGTAAACGTGGCAACTTGATGTCCTAGTACACCATGCGATGGAATGTTGAAGCGTAGACTACAGAACGTCACATTTGAGAGGAGACGATTTATGACAATGCAAATAATACGATACAAACATTGGCAAACAGATTCTTGAACATTACATTTTTTTTTTTGCAACGGAATAAACGTTTTTGAAGAATGAGTTGCATGCTATGTTACACTTTTATGCCGGAATTGGTGGGAGACAAATTCAAGATCATGCAGCTGTTTAATCTAAATAGTTGTTGCGTTTAGTGTACTCTACAGGTGGTGCCACATAATGAGAATGGGTGAAAGGAATATTTCGTGTTTTATGGTATAGCAATAATTTATCGTGTTGTGTCGCGTTGAACATGTGTTTTGCAGTAGAACACACCATGGTATTCAATCTGGTTTGACCTGGTGATGGAAACACCGACACCACTGAGCAACAGCGGCTATCTATACTTGAATAGGAAAAAAGCCAATTGTTGTGTGGAAAGTGTTTTAATATTATTAAATTACACGAAGAGACAAAACTTTTTACTCATAATAATACTTGTGTGATTTTGTTCTGCAGCATAATTGTAGTCACTGTCGCAAGGCACGAGAGATAATACGCTTTCCGCCCTTATAACTAAAGTCCATTTATGGTCCCTCAAATTAATACAGGAATATTGCTTATAGCAGAATTGATCCAACTCAGGTTTAGACTTAAACATTTATTTTGAATTAATTCCGTGACTTGCTCAAAGATAAACATGCGATTTTAAATTGGATCCACATTACAAAACCCCGAGTCGGCTACGGAAGAGACTGTTTAATGTTGTGTTATGATAGTTTTCTGGGACATAAACGTATCACTTTTGATTTAAATTACTTTAAATCAAGAAAGAAAGATGTCACATACTTCCACTTAAACAAGACATTTCGTGTCTTTAGTTCCACTGAAATGCTTAATGTATTCATATAATCTGGATAAGTTATTCCATACTGCATCGCGATCCTTAGATATAAATCAGAAACAGAATTAGGTCAATGGCAGTAAATTTGATCGCGCGGTTCGAAGCTATACCGTTTGGACAAAGGTTTGGCATGGAGGACAAATTTACAACGTTTTGCAAATGCGCATTTATCCCAGCGTGTTTTGTGAAAGTATATATGGTCATAAGGTGGGGGACTTTCGTAATATCCAAGTTATGGCCCAAGAACAAGTTTCTTGCCTCAAGGACTTGACACACTGACTGTTTTGAATGCGTATGTGAACTTGTCTCCTCTTGCCCGTTATATGCCCACTTGGCTTTAGGGTGGGTACTAACTATCTTCATGATAAGACCCTAGGGAAAATTCATAACATCAAGTCAGTGACCTATGGTCAGTATTGGATATATATCTGATTTCCACTCCGCGTGGTCATCAAACGTATTATATTTGTATAATGTGGAACTCTGAACAATATCCAAATGAGGATCCAATGGCAGCAATTCCCAGTCTGTGTGTGGTAAGATCTGAAGTTTTAATCACAAAACCGGTTTCATACGTTATGTCCCTGACCTTAGCGATTACGCTCACTAACTTTCAGATCTTTTACTGGTGCCTACGATACCTAAAAAATTATTTGAACTTTTCATAAACCATCCACACGGTTAGCCCCTTGTTAAACAACCAAAGGTCATATGACAATTTTTAACCATTGTGAACAACCCCATAGATAACCCTACAAATGTAAAATATGTACCAGCAGCGGTGTAGGATGATTTGCTTAACATAAACGGACAGACGGACAGAAACATTGAACAGCAGCAGCATATATAATACCTGCCTTTTTGTCTAAACCACGCAGAGATGGGGATTAAAATGATTTGTTTGATAATATTTCATCTATGGGACGAAGTTATTGAATGCTCTGCCATTTGATGTTGTGTGGAAACAGCATAAAACGATAAGCGTTATTTTTTTCCTTATCGGGTGGGTGGGCGGGCGGGAATCGAGTAATATGCGACTTCGCAGTGAATACGAATTGTAAAGTATTCAGTTTATCAGAGAAAATAATCTATTCCAGGTTGTGTGAATGGCGCTTTGAAATGAGTGTGATAGTACGAGAAATTGTTTTAGCTTGCCACGCGTTTCGTATTGATTATTTACATTTACACATTACTGAGTTGTTATATATGTATCCTGACTGTTATGTTTTTGTCTACGTGTCCAACTGAGTTGTGTTTCTAAAGTGTCGAGACGAGTTATGTTTGTGTCTATATTTCCTGTTTCCGTACGAGATACGTGTATGTTTCTAGAAGAGTTTTGATACCTTGAATTGCTAGTGTTGGTATTTTAAGCACAAACTATGCAGGAAGTAAGTTTTAAAAAAAGCCCTGATCTAAACAAAGCGTTAATTTTGGAAAATATGAAAGGTTTTTCAGACCAGCATATTTTTAATCTACCAATCATGTAAGGCGAGAAGTTTGATATAACATTCCAGGTTTCCAGATTGTCTGTATAAACCAGAAAAGTCGTCTGCAAAAAAGTGTCTGATGCAATCTTATGTTCCACCACTATTTTCAGACAACACCTTAATAACAAACCGTTTATTAAGACAGTTTGTTGAAAGCTTTAATCTAAATTTAGTATCTGATTCGGAACTTAGGAATTTAGAAATCATATATTTACAGCAGTCATTTTAAAAACCACAATTTCTTTTTTGCAGACTGGTTGCATCAGATAAACTTGAAAATCTTACTTTTCAGCAGTATCTAAAAAGGAATGTAGGGTACGAAGTTATTTGCACTCATGTATACATTGCTGGATACAAATATGCACACGTGTATATATTGCTGGAGATACACATGCACACGTGTATGTATTGATGGAGGCAATTATGCACACGTGTATATATTGCTGGAGATACACATGCACACGTGTATGTATTGATGGAGGCAATTATGCACACGTGTATATATTGATGGCGGTAAATATACACACGTGCATATATTGTTGTAGGCAAATAAGACAGTATTGTATCTGCAGGCTCTGCACTCTTTGAATTGTGAAAATCTCTTATGTGGGACACGACACGAATTATGAAAATGTGAAAAAGACATTTTTAAAGTGGCACGACTAAACATTGAAGTGTTCTTGACTGAGGTTGATACAATGAAAAGAACCACCGATTTTGGTTGGGCGATCGTAAATTCCACGTGACCTTATTATTATTATTATTATTATTATTATTATTAACTGACTATGACACTTTTAAAAGTCATATCATGCCTGACTTATTAGTGGCAGACGAAATGAAGAACTTGCAGCTGCTGAAATCTATAGCTACATCTATTGTGCTCTTCAAGTGTTGCCACAAAAGAAACTTGAGTACTTTTGGTGTAATGACACAATAATACCTTATATTGTCGATTAAAGTGTCTTGCACTGGGACACGCAAATGGTAACTGATCTGGACTGATCCGATTGATCGGATGGTGGCCCCATCATAACCATTGAGACACAGCGACTATTTTTTAAATTTGGAGAAATCCAAACGTTGGAGGGAAAGATTTTTCTTATCAAACCTTGCATGAAAATAAATTGACATTCAGTGGTCCAATTATTGGAATTGGAAACGAACATGCATTTTTTTAAATTGTCTTTTCATAAATGTTCAATCCCTTTGTCCTTAATTTATCAACAGCATATGCAACCTTGCATTTGCCAACACTACATGATGTCCTTAATTTACCAACAGTCCAATCAGTCCTTAATTTACCAACAGTCCATGCAGTCCTTAATTTACCAACAGTCCAAGCAGTCCTTAATTTACCAACAGTACATGATGTCCTTAATTTACCAACAGTCCAAGCAGTCCTTAATTTACCAACAGTCCATGCAGTCCTTAATTTATCAACAGTGGATGCAACCCTTCAATTGCCAATAGTACATACAGTCCTTAATTTACAAACAGTCCATTCAGTCCTTAATTTACCAATGGTATAGGTAGCCCTTAATATACATAAATTATAGGTAGCCTTAATTTTCCAACAACACACACGTATCCATATTTACATAGAGTACATATATATTGAAGCAATAAGCGCTAGTCATGTGAAGTGTTGTTTCAAGAAAGAAAAAGTGCGTTATATGCGTTCTGAGTCCCTTTCAGGACATTAAAAAGAACACATGAATGACATTTATAGCAGAGGCAACCCAACTATGCATTGAATGTATTCCTTACGGGTTGGCTTTAAAATGTATAATGTATGATTAATCCAAAAGTTCATCTCAGGATAACCTAATTTAAATATCGACCCAGTGAAAGATAAATATAGAAATTTTGATTAGATCCACATTACAAAACCCCAAGATAGTCACTCACGCAAGAGAGTGTTTTATATCTGCTGTGACATTTCAGCTCAACATTTCTTTAAATTGAGGAAAACTACATTACCTGCGTTCATTTAAACATGACATATTGTGTCTTAACATTCCACTGATGGGTTAAATTGATTCGTATCATTTGGATTAGTCATTTCATACCGCATCGATCACTTAAAAAAATCCACAGAACTAGAAGGGCTCTCCAAGTTTATCGTCGCATTTGCAAATTTTGCTACTTGCTCAATGTCTTGTTCCAGTGGCCAATAGTGCAACATTGCAAACGTGCAATTTGTCTCGTCATTTTTGTAAAAGTATATATGGTTATATGCTATTGACTATAACAGTTTCCAAGTTATTTCCCTGGGGGGAAGTTCCCCAACTGAAGGACTCCGTGCCTGTGTTGGATGCATATGTGAACTTACCTCCTCAAAGTGTGTCCTAATAGTTTGTAAGTTAGAACCCAGGAGCAAATCTCCTACACCAGGTACATGACCCAGATTTTAATGACAAAATCCCTTACATACGTTATACCTGAGAACTTAACGTTAATATAAAGTAAATTTTCAGTTCTCCGTCTACCATACCTGAGAAATTGATTCAGATTTTCAAAAACTTGCCAGGTCTTAGTCACTCAACCAGAGATCTTATCAATATTTTAAAGCGTTATGAACAACCCAAAATATAACCCCACAAGTTTAAAGTCTGTCTGTTCAGCAGTATACGAAGATTGTCACTAAGTACGAAATGACGGACGGACAGACGTATAAAACAGCAGGATGACACAATTCCTGCCTTTTAATTCTAGAAACGCAGAGATGGGGATCAAAATGATTTTCAGTTTATGAAACCAATTTTTTCATGTTATTGAATGACCTGCCATTTAATATTGTGCGGAAACAACACAAAGCGACAAACCCTCCATGGGTACTAAATGAAACGAATATCACAATATGAATGATTTTAAAATGTACTGTCTGGATTTGGATAAGATGCAAATGGTCCACAAAAATATTTTTAAAAATAAGTTTTCTGCTTTAAATAAAGGTGGGACATCGCAGTGAATATGAATTGTAAAATAACATTGATGCAGGGAAAATACTCACTTCCAGGATATGTAAATGACGCCATGATCTGTGATTTCACTAGTACCAGTTTTAACTTGCCACGCGTTTCGTATTGATTATTTACATGTTTTAAAATTACTATGTTTTTGTATATATGTTCACATGGGTTTCGATACTATTCATTGCTAGTTTCGATATTTAAGGACAAACAATGCAGGTAGTAAGTTAAAAATAGCTAGAGTATTTGTGATCTATAAAAGGCGAGAGATCTGAAAAACCTAAATCTAAAATAGAATCCGGAGTTCCCGGATAATCGGTATAAACCTGAACGATCCACGGAATCTTTGAAACTTAGTATCGCCAGTTCCGCCACCCCATTAAAAGAACCCAAACAAAAGTGAGCTAAAAAATAATTGGAACGTTTCCTTTAGCAAGTTTTCTTTGCAGTTTGATGGTTACATCCATGTAGTAGCTTCAGTGGCTTCTCCTTTGGGCTGACATTATTAAATCCGTCCCACAGATTTCTCATTTACTTCTTTAGCCCCCTATCCCTCCCTCCCAAACTTTCAAAGAATTCACCCTATAATTATTAAATGATGTTCTTGTTCCGCCCCAACAGGTAAATTAACAAAAACTATATCCTAAATGCTGTGGAGGATTTTGAAAATATGTAAGACATTTCCAGTCTATGTATTTTTGGAAGTGTATGGTGAAAGACAGAATAAACGTAAAACTTAAAATAGCATTCAATTTTCCAGACTGTCACTGTGTAAACTATGACTAACAGAGAATTCCTATGTAATAATAAAGATGATAATACAATCTGAAGTTAGTTTTATTTTTTGAAACCCACCCTAACACGCCAAGAAACAAAAAGCAAAGGCAAAATAAAACATGATAAAAAAAATCCCCAGGAAATCTAAATTTAGCATCAGATATGGAGTTTAAGATTTTCCGACCCGGATATTTATAGCCATTCTTTGAAACAGACCCATTGGTTATATCAGCTAAGCTTGGTATCTTTTCGGCACTGTGAAAATGACTCCTGCGTGTCAAGTAATGAGCACGCATGTTTACATTGATGGTAGAAAATATATTTGTTATGTATATGCAGGTCTCTTCTCTTACGATGTGAAAATCTGTTTGCTGTGATGCTGTTAAATTCGTATCGAATTTACACCAAAGATAAAGTATGAAAAAGAATTTTTTTTTCATGACAAAACTAAACGTAGTGTTTTAGACTGAGGTCGAGAAATTGGGTTACAACCACCCAATTCAATTAGGAGAAAAGAAATCCCACTTGATGATGATGATATTATTATTATTATTATTATTATTATTATTATTATTATTATTATTATTATCTAAGTGTGATACATTTCTAACATCAGGACAAATCATGATGTATGCAGGACTTCAGACAAGTCATACTTGTGGTTGTTGGAGGAAACCTCAGCGGCCGAAACAGATTTAGACCACTATAGCCGATCTTAACAATGCACATTTGCAATACATCGTAACCAAGGCCGTCAGAAATCACCCATTTTATGAGTTTTTTTTAGTCAGTTTTAATCTTTAGATACTGTATCAGTTACCTGCAACTTATATACTGTGTCGAAACTATAAATTTCGTGTACAGTATCAATACCATCAGCTTCGTGTATATATATATATATACACACACCTTAAACTTGGTATACTGTACGAATACCATCAACTTCGTATGCTATGTCGATACCATAAACTTCGTGTACAGACAGTATCAATACCATCAATTTCGAATACTGCGATAAAACCTGTTTCAGGTAAAAGTTTAGTTAAATTTTCTTTTAAATCTACCAATTGGAAAACGAATGGGGAAGGGCCATAGATGTACCGCATATATCTGTGTGCTTACCGAGGTGGACATCCATTTTTATATAAATTTTAAATGACCATGTATATGTTGAATAAGTGTGTCAGTGAAACAGGACATGACATGAAGAACAACATATAAAGTATCTTTTTGAAAGATTTCATTCTCAGTTTTTCAAATTGCTAAAACCCGCACATTCTGTTTTCTCCACAGTGATTAGAACGCATCAGATGCGAAAGGTCGTGGGTTCGATCCCCAGCCGAGTCATATCAAAGACTTATAAAAATGGTACAAACAGCTGCCTCGCTTGTCGTTCAGCATTAAGAAGTTAGTGCTAGGACTGGCCGGCCTGGTGTCAGAATAATGTGACTGGGTGGAATATCATGCTACATGTCTGCGGCATGATGCCTCAGTGCAAGACATCACTATAAACTGCCACATTGCAGACATTGTAGCAATGTGACTGAAAAATTGTTAAAGTTACGTTAAAAATCCAAATCACATCACATCACTGTATCGAAAATGATCTCTAGAACGAACTGAAAGCATAAGCTATACAATATGATGGCTTGTGTTATAGAGCTTTGTTCTAATCCGTCCGTATACCGTGTCCAAGCAACTACCCAATAATTGTTTTGGAATGTTTAAACCCTGTATAACATACAAAGCCTGTTTTACCTTGCGATGGTGTTGGTAGTTTTCCTGACATGGTACAGGTAGCTTTCATGATATTTGTATAGGCAGTTTTCATGATATGGTATAAACAGTTTTCGTGATTTTTGTTTAGGCACTTTTCATGATACTGTATAGACAATTTTCTTGATATGGTATACGCAGTTTTCATTATATGGTATACACAGTTTTCATGATTTTTGTATAGGCAATTTTCATGACATTGGATTGGCAGTTTTCATTGTAAGGCAAAGGCAGTTTTCATCATGCCGGAATTCATTCATTAGATTAAAACAAATGTATGAACTATATATCAATTTCTTTGCAGTCAACAAAATCAGGTAGTAGACAGACTCTATCTCTTCCGTTTGGGTAGGGGTTTCGAAGGAAATTCAAACAGAAATTCTGTCACTCGTAGCACGCCACATATAAATTACTGGATTGGATGTTTATTTGGCTGTCAGTTCGAATAGAGAGAGTGTATCATTTAGTCACGATGGTCAGATAACCACACCATGTTATCTTACTGGACAAACAATCTTAGAAAACATTGTTTGGCGGCACGGAGTCGCTACAAACAAATTTAACAGCTGTGAGGTACTGGTGTGTTTGCTTTCTTAAGCACCTGATACTGTTTTGAAATTTTCATCCTGTATTTATAGCCACACTGATAGTTTATTCGTCCTCATAGGCAAAATATAAATCGTATGAAATGGGGGAATCCCTGTAATACAATACAATTGCAAATTCGGTCAAGGCCAGATAAACACCGGTTCTTGATGTACGATGACACCCCTCCTGGATAGGTCACGACATAAGTAATCTTGCTGAATAGGATGCATTACGGAAATTTATAAGTATGATACATCATACTCAAGATGATAACAACAAAGTCCAACAACACTCTCGATCAGCTCACGTAGTAAAAAAAAGCGTGCCTAGAATTGCGTGTGTGTGTGGGGGGGGGGTGACGAGGAAAAGGGATCAGAGCAAATCAGAAATTTCTTTTTGACTTACTTTTTAAGAAATATAATATATTGTTTAGTGACGTATTATGAAATAGCTACAACGGTTGAAAAGAAAAATGAATCTTGAATACACCGTTAGGATTCACTTATTACATTGTTGGATTCACTTATTCTTTTACATCTCCATGAAGTCTAAACATGTATATGCTCATTGGGAAGATCGATAGAGGCTTTGCATCTGAATTCTGTTTAAAATTTACCATGTTAATAACAACAACAACAATAACAGCAACAACACACACACATCAGGAACGAGAAAATTATGTTGGGGTACGGGTGGAAGGCTATGCCCAACTTTAATTTTTTTGCGAGAGACTGAACTTGGTAGACTAATTCCCCACAGACTAGACTTATCTGTCTCAGACTAGACTTAATCTGTTCCATACTATATCTATTTGACCCAGACTGGACTTATCCCTCCTTACGTGGTAAGCAAACTTTTCATCCAGTGATAATTGAAACATGGCTGAAACAATTGCTCAGATAAGAGCCGAAGTTACAAAAGAGGATAACCGATTAACCGACACCCCCACCCACTTCCAAATCCCGAGTATATTTCATAAGTTTTTCAAATATATAAACACAATGAAAATGCGAACAAAATGTTTCTCTTATAAACCGGTAATTTCTGGCTATTTAAATCCCCCCCCCCCTCTCTCTCGATAGATAGATAGATAGATAGATAGATAGATAGATAGATAGATTGATAGATAGATAGATAGATAGATAGATAGATAGATAGATAGATAGATAGATAGCGAGTTGATAATTTTTAAATCTGCAACTGCGGTCCGCCCTGACCTAGATCTGTCGCCCCCCCCTCCCCCCCCCCAATACATACAGCACTTGAAGATCAAGATCTGAGCTTTCGTGTTTTTACAATTTTGCTCGTATCGGCATACGGGTTAACCCTGATCTCCCAGCGCGTAATGCGACGGCAGACCTAGGTATAGTCTTTTTTTTAAAAACAATTTGCTCACTTAACCTCGGCGTGATAAAGCAGAGAATGTGTTATAACCGCCATTAAACAGCGAACAATTTATCATACATAAAAATGTTTGAATCATGGGTATGTGCGGTACACATAGTCAGCAATGCGAACTAAATGCAGGTACATACAATTCTGCAATGCAATATCTTTTCTATTCCAGGGAATTGTATCCATTTATAAATGCGATATATTTTATATTTGCAGGGAATTGTGTCCATTTATAACTGCAATATTTTTTCTATGCCAGGGGAGAATTGTGTCCATTTATAAATGCGATATATTTTATATGTCAGGGAATTGTATATATTTATAAATGCGATATTTTCTATGCCAGGGAATTGTATCCATTTATAAATGCGATATCTTTTATATGCCAGGGAATTGTATACATTTATTGAGCTCGGGAGTTTTATGGCAATCATGGTTAATTTTGTCTCTACCAGCAATGGATACCGGCAAGTTACGAAACTTTGATCCAGATAGAATTTTTTGTAAGTTCCCTCTTTTATTGTTATATTTCTTTTATGTTAAATACACGAGTAAAATATTATTAAAGCAATTATTTGTTAAAAAGTTACGGGAAAGAAACGAAATTAAAGAGATAACGGGTGAGACAATTAAAACACGAGAGAACGTCTACAAAAGTCAGCCTGATTATTAATAGTTTCATCGAAAGCGCTAGCCTTAACAGATCACTGTCATGTCACTTATATGAGTCGCCGTAGCGGACAAAAGAAGGTCCAATGAAAACGTTTGAAATGAAATTTCGATGTCGTATGTCGAGAAATGCAATATCACGCGTTGGATCAAATTACATGTCCTTAAAGTTTCATTTTCTATGGGATATTTTAGATTTTATATGTTGAATTATACAGTGGTAGTTTAAAGTTCTATTTCCTATGTCGACATTTTACAGTGTATATTTTTAATTACACAGCGGTGGATGAAATTTAAATATCGTGCCGAGAATCCTTCAGTCATACGTTGTATGTAACTGTTTGCGATGAAATTTCGTTGCATATGGCGAGTCTTTAGTGATTTCATCTGTTGAATTTCACAGCAACGAGAAACAGCCACCTTGTATCAAAATAACGTGGTCCGTTCACGAGAGCGACATCTAACATGTTCTGTTCGAGTCTGGATTCGGCCACTTTGGCAGAAAGTGGGTTCTTCCTCCACCAATTATGCTGACCGTCATGTATAGCCTGAATATGGCATTAAACCCAAATCAGCAACAAAGAAGTAGCTTTTAGGGGCCATCCATAATGACGTCAGGCGATTTTTGCCGATTTTTGACTCCCCCCCCCCCACACGTCACACGTCATCACAAAAAGTGAGACCCATCAAATATGATGTCACAAAGCTCTGCTTCCCCCCTCCCCAGAAAAAGCCGTATTTCCTATTTTAAAATTAGCATGTTACTTTTATTTAAAGTTGTGCATTTTGATGTGACGTTACATTTTAAAAACACCTTCATCCCCTCGTCACACCTCCCAGGTGCGTGACGACATTTATGGACGGCCCCTTACCGCTGATAAACGTCTCAAAGTTTGATAATATGGCGAATTGGACATATTAAGACATAACATTTAAAATTACCAATTGGGTAGTGGGATTTTGGTGGTGGTCGTCGTGGTGGTGTAACTGACAAGTGTTTAGATACATCCGATCTATTTTTTTAAAAAAAATAAAGTAATAGTTCGCAACCTCATTTACTTTGCCTATTTCGTGAAATTTCAATTTTACAATGTTTCTAAACAAATTTTTACACATGGCTTAGAAAGTTGAAAAAAGAATTCACGTAGTTCTCTAAAGCACGATCTTGATTCGAATCGTATTACAAATGTATAAACTCCAACACAGTTATGGAAGTACAATAGATTCAACGCGCTATACAGTATCGTAGACTGGTCGATGCAACATTTATACTGGGCGTGATGTTTATTATGACGGTACCGCGTAAGACATAAACTGCTTCAAAGATTGCTATTGAGATTTTTACCCCCCCCCCCCCCCAATCCAAAAGAAACACAACAATAACAACAACAAACAACCCCACAACAAAAAGAAATCAAAACAAACTACTTTGTAGTTAGGAAAATACAATCGCTATACTATATCTATCTATTCACGTATGTTTGTGGAGATGTATATTTATTAATTTGCAAGAGAGAGATTATTGGATCCTATTTTAATCAACGTGTCACAAGGTAATGTACAAGTGTTTAGTCTTAGTCATATTACTATTTTTAGAATATTTTACAAATATGCAGTCATTGACTATTTTTAGCGTCCGAGTACAGATCACATGCATATGGGGTGATCGCGGATTGTAAGCCCTGGAAACTTCTGTTCAATAAGGCTATTAACGTGGCGTTCTGCTTGCACGAAGAGATGACACGTTTTACAATGCGTGTTTCTACATACGTGGCTCTGCGTATTAATTTACGAAAACGAAGTAGCTATACTTAAAGAGTTGAGAGCCAGGTCATTGGCGCCAATACTTGCTATACGAGTTATTTTCCTGCTAGGAACGAATTCTCTCTCTCTCTCTCTCTCTCTCTCTCTCTCTCTCTCTCTCTCTCTCTCTCTCTCTCTCTCTCTCGTGCCAGAAAATATATGCAGAAATATAAATATTAGCTACTGTCATTATTCTACATCAAATCGTTTAGAAATTTGGACAAGAAATATAATTTTACACAGAAAATAGTTTAATATAATAATTATTAATTTTCCTCGTCTATTTTGTTTATATTGATTTAATGTTTAATTTACAGATGCCAACAAAAATGATTTGTCTTTCAAAGATGACTCGTTTGACTGAAATAAATGAAACTAATACAGTAAGAACAATGTTTAAAATCATAGCTGGTATCGCGCCGATTCAAATTTAAACGTTATTGCATCAGACGACGGACTTGGAAGTTTTATATCCAAAATGGTATTCTGGCTCATCTGTTTTCATCATGTACATAGAAGATCAAAACGTGGCAGACAATGACAATATCGACAAGGAAAACAAAAACCCGATCTTTCTGAAAAATGTCTCCACCAACTGAAATCGTCTCATGAAAACTTAACAAAATGAAAGAAAACAGGCAACGAAAACGAAAGCATATGTGAAAATAGAGGTTAATACAAATCCGAATAAAAAATTATTTGATGATTATAAAGCACGCTCAACACAGTGTTGTAATAGAATCAGTACAAAAGGCTCTGGCCGAATGGTCTAAAGAGCTCACCGTTACGCATCGTTGCCATCTCACATCTGTCTGCGTGGGTTCTAGTTTCAGGTTCGGCCAATGTGGTTACATGAGAAAATTTGACAGTACCTTCTCGTGGGTCAGTGGACTTTTCTGGTGTTTTCCCTGGAAGCTTCCTCCACCATTTTTACTGGCCGCCATGTATAGCCTATATTGTGCTGAAAAAATGGAGTTAAACCCTATTTGACAAAGAAATTTCCGGCGAGCAAAATATTTTATATTTCTGCAAAATTACTATTTTGATATCCAGATTATAAAAAATAAAAATACCTATTTTGGTAAAAGTGTCACTTTGCTTTGCTGACTGATATATATATATATATATATATATATATATATATATATATATATATATATATATATATATATATATATATATATATATAATGAAACAAATATCAACAGCATGTCCAATTTTTCCACATTTTTTTAAAAGTTATATTGTACAAACCACTCTTGTTTCATGGAATAATTGCTTGCTGGAAAGTGTGTGTGTGTGTGTGTGTGTGTGTGTGTGTGTGTGTGCATCGTATTTTAGAGACATGTTTTCTGATCAATATATTTAACGTATACAAAACATCCATCATAAAAAAGATATTTCAGTGATAATTCTTTAACATTTAAGAGATACAACGTACATTACATAAAAATACAAAATCCGTGATGTTGAGGAAGACTAAATTTGCACATAATGATTAAATTGATCGAAATTTATATCAATCGCTTGAACAGCATACACTATTGTTTTACTTACATATATGGGAACAATTACAAAAAGTATAATTCGTTTTATGCAGATCGTATCTTTCAATATTTACACTTTCTGAACCCCTCCCATTATCGCTATGGCGATAGCTGCCATTTGGATAATCTCTTTTCTTTATGTAACAATGATTGACCTAGAACTTATTACTGAATCAAACTTGTTATTTTGCAACTTCAATCCCACTGTCAATAAAATCATAGATATAGCCAGAGTGGTGCGAATAGCCTGCATTTTCTATTTGGCAAAGAAATTTCCGGCGAGCAAAATATTTTATATTTCTGCAAAATTACTATTTTGATATATATCCGAATCATATTTTCGTTTCAGATATAGCTGAGGTGGTCCGAATATATTTAACGGTTGAATTTTGTAAATGTGATGTATCGAGATCTGTATAGCAGGATTAATGATTATAGTAAACCTACAAAATATTTAGTTTCTTAATGCGCTTTTTAGACGATGCTGTATATCATGACTTGAATTCGTTATGAATAAATGTTTCTTTTCCTCAGCAAAGAGAAAGGACAACATTTTGCATCGTGTTTAATTTTTTTGTGTGTCTGTTTTTTGTTTGGTTTATATATTTTTGGAAACAAATACCATTGTTAAAACTACCAGCATGCCAACTGATTCTGTTGTTGCGGACTGTCCTCATAAGCTTATACTTTTTATTGAATCCACGAAATCCTATTTTTGTACATGCATTTGACATAATGTTTGAAATAATTATAATTTAAACCGATGTAAGCGACAGTACTTTTACGTGCATCATGTTATCTTACAATAAGTGAAATCTCTAATGCGTTTCAACTGTGTATCGGTTTTAGAAATGTCCATAATGTGGGCATAGTTATCGTTTAAATCCGGGATTCCCCATACATCCGGTATTCCACATACAGAGATAAATAAAGATCCTAGTTCATTTAGGTGATGCAACACTACAACAGTGCAGCCGGCAATGCTTGTTCATCTAGGTGATGCAACACATTCACAATACGTGGATTTGATTCATTCACTTCCCAAGTCAGCATGCACGTATGTGTCATATCGCCATGTATCCTTTAACTTCTCAATTAAATCCACCTGTCGCCACGCATGGCACCGACAATGTAATGCATTTATGCATATATATTTATATTTTGGCAAGAAAAGTATAGCGGATATTTATATTTTGTCAAGACAAGGGTAATATATAATACGATGCATGTATTTATAATTTGGCAATACAGTGATAACACAATACGATGAATATATTTATATATTAGCAACAGAAAGGTAACGTATATAATACGATGGAGATATGTATATATTGGAAAGAAAATGGTAACATCATACGATGCATTTGTAATACGATGCATTTGTAACATCTCACACTCGTAGATATAATCTACGATTTGAACAGAGTTTTCATCTCAGCCAGCTGATCCATGCAGATGACCGGAAAGGTCAATAAACCAAATTAGTTATGTAGTTTCTTTCCCTCAAAGCAGCATGCGGGGCACAAAGCAGCAAGCGATGACCGCGGGGCTCCAAGCCCAGAAATTGCATTGTGAGTTAGTGCGGGGCCTAAGACGGTTGCCTCGTTTTCCTTGCCCTAGGGTTGGGCCTGTACTACGTCAGAGCAAATGAATTGGTTATTAATGTAAATAATGAAACAGTATCTAATAGTATGGAATATACGAACAGCCCCGGTATACGCGGTAATAGATGTGAGCTATTTGATACCCCTGATTTTTTTCTGACTAACCCCCCGAGTTATAATTTGAATTATTTTCGCATGTAATTGCTTCATATTGAAACTGAAATCATGTACAATAGTGAAATCAGCGTCATTTATTGATAAACACCTTGTTGTCCGGGTCTGTTTATATTCCTCATCAAGAAAAAGTGTCACAGCAATTAAAAATGGTTTGGGGAATCAGTATTCCCTACCCGTGAATTTGTAAATGGACTTGTTATGTTATGTTTTTTTCTGCCAAAAATATTTAAGTTTTACAGAAGATTCAAACGAACACTTGTTAGTTTTCAATGCGTAAGATAATGGCTTGAGCTTGATGCAATATTGCGGTACCTGTAAAGTGCAGAATGTCGCAGATTTGGCATTGAGAAGATAACTAAAATCTACAATTCTAGGTTCAACCGCGAAAATACTTAAATTAGTATACTTAATTAGATCCAACAGAGTACCTAAATAATTAATCTATTAGAGTAGATCCAGCATCATTTTATGATGAAGACAATGTTATTGTTGTTGTTGATTTAAAGCAATTTGTCAGCATATGATAGGCTATACATGGCTGCCAGTATAACTGGTGGAGGAAGAACGCGGAAAAACCTCGGTAAGAATCAACCACTAACTGGAAGCTAATGGCAAGCTTTCTCATATACCCATATTAGCCGAGCCAGAGACTCGAACCCATCATGAGGACAGAGGTGACATGGTAAAGACAAGCTCTTTAGACAACTCGGCCACCCATTGCCCCGATGAAGACAATGATAGTTATATTGGTGATAATACTAATGGCATGACTTTTAGTCACAGACATTATGCCAATCTCCCAAATTAACAGTTTCAAATAGTGTCATATTTTATGCTCTCGTGTCGTTCTGTACATGATGTACGTGTATGTATCAATTCCACCACAACTGAGAATATATTTTTCTATACTTTTTTAATTAATTGAGTCTCTAGTGTACATCCATAACCACTTTCTTGGTATCCTTGTAATGGGTTCAAGGCAAAATGTTGGAAATGTAAGACCTTGGTCTAATATTTCCCCTAAATGTAGAATGTCAGTCATAAGACCGGACTGACCGGAAGATGACCATTATGGTAGCCCACTTTACTGACATAATTTTGTTGGCCACATGCGTTATTGCACTTAAAAAGCTATAATGCAATATGAAATTGCCTTTTCTTATATAGCTCACATACATACATGTTCTGCAAATCAGAAAAAAAGCTATAATGCAATATGAAATTGCCTTTTCTTATATAGCTCACATACATACATTTTCTGCAAATCAGAATGTCTCTGAATCTTTAATTTAGCTTTATCACTTTAAAGGTTATACATTTAAACACATTAGTACTATATTTGATCTTTAGGTATACCATACTCACCAACACCGTTAACCCTACATCAATAGTCCATAAGTGTTGTCAACGTTTCTAATGCATTCAGGTTGTGTGTTGTCTTTATTATTAGTTTTGGAATGTACACGGGTACGTTTCGTACAAACAAAATGAAATAGTCATCATACGTGTTCCTGTCCATGTAGTAATAGCTAGTAGTATGTTATTATTACAGGTAAACGCTAATATTGTGTGTTTCACCGAGAATTTTATCTGTTTTATTTTATTTTGTACTCTCAATGCGCCAAAGCTGGTCAAAATCTGTCATATTTAATTGCTATAATTGTCTTATATTGTTTCCATTTCACTCGTGAAATATTTTCTATATTTGTTTTTTGAAAAAAACAAGCGTAATTTTTGTTGTTGCCAATGCAGTGAATGGCTGTATTATATAATCGATAAAAAGATGTTCCAACATTTTACAATAATTTAGGACTGACTTTTTATAAATTTATTTCTCACAGACAATGGCTTGAAAATGTATATTTTGTGAGAGTAATTACTATTTCATAAGAAGATAAAGTGGGGTGTGTGTTTTTTAATAACACGTTTTTTCCGTGGATTCATGCAGAAAAGAGTGACAGCATTAGAGCGGTAGAATTTGGCAACTTTTCGATGCTAACATTTTCAGTCTGAAGATTGTAATGATTAGGAGTTAAACTATTAGGGATCTGCATTTTTATTCGTTCAATTCTGCGTTCAATATTGAATTATATGGTCGTGGAAATTTTGCAGTCTAGTTCAGTATTAATCGCCGTGTAACAATATTAGTTTTGTAAATCTCACGGTAACACATAACTGACATGACATTGCAGGGGTCAGCGTGACACATGGACATTTAAGCTGATGTGTGTCATTATGGACCGTATTTAATCCACAGCGGGGGGAGGGAGGACAAAACTGTAATGTATGTTGTGGACATGATTGATTCTTAAAGTCGTTTCAATTGATAACTGCCAGGCACATTGGTGAAGAGGAAGCGAATTTGCTACAGCTATAGAGAAGATGCCAAGGGTTAAACTATTGAGAAAACATCATTGGTCCTTGCTGAAAAACTTGTCATAAGGTAAAACTTTGCAGAGATTAGTTGATTAAAGGAAGCGCCAATATGTGGAATTTTTCAAACCTCGATAGTTGTGTGGTAATTTTGGCGGCTTAAATCCTGATTGGCTACGTAATAATTGAGAATGTATGTCCATGCGAAGTTTCGTTTTTTTTAATAATTGTCCAAGATTATTTATTCTGGCTGAGATCGTGACTCCGAGGAAAGTATGAAGCATATTTCTCGTAAACTAAGAGGTTCAGTGACGTACAGTTGGAAGTAAAAACAGAGCAAGGTACTCGATCTTAGTTTCATACAATTTTTCTTTGATACGAGCCAGATATTTTTGTAATTAATTTGTATTGAATGCTATATGACTAATGTATTCTAAGAATTTCAAATATTATTGTATTGATAGTAGTTTTGAGACAATTGTTTGCATTTGTTCGTTTATGTCATGCGAATCACGTATACTAGGAATAATCTGTAAACACTATAAGTTACACGTATCAGCATGGTAGCATATAATAGATCAATAGTAGGGCTCATATACCCATTTTCATAAATCTAACCCATGCTGCACAATTAATTTAATTTCAGTAAGATATAAGATAACCAGACCGTTTTAAGCACTACACATCGACCTTGTTGAGAGAAACATTACCAGGTAATGCCAAAGTATATGTTGTCTGCTTGTGTAAAAAATAAATACATTAGAATTGTACTGCAGACCCTAGTGAATTAAATAATGCAAGCTGTTCAAGACTTGTTTACTAAAATATCGAATTTTGCTCCAGTCTAAAGCAATAAATCCTTCACTCGTAAAGTCACAAGAGTTGGTAACACCACCCAATAGTGTGGCAAGGAGCCAGAACTTTAAATGGAGTGTATGCCATTTTTTTTATTTACTTCTTACAATCCTGGCAGACGACACTGACCTTACAAGTAAATTTTAATGATGTTTAAACACACCCAATTTTACCCACGGTGCTGTGTCTCCGAGATACCTCGGTTTTGTCACACGAATATTGGTACACCTCAGTTGACAGAGCGCATTTGGTTGGTTTAGTGAGTTTTAATTTAATGTTTATTGCTGTCGTATCCTTGTTCTGGATTTAAAAGCACAATAAATTAGTGGCATGGCATTGTCACAACTATATATGTGAAATCTAAACTTGTGCAACGATATTAAGATTTAATGTCATTTAAACAGAATCCAGCTCTTCAGTATATGGTTTCTTAACTGAAAGTGTATGTCCGCTCTCTAATAAAATCTTGCGCAGTTTTGTAAAATTTGGAATATATTTATTGTGCTCTTTTGCAGATCACCAAAGTAACTTATGTTTTCATTCAAAATTAAATCGAAAATGCATAACATGATGGCTGAAATTCTCTTCTGACTTAAATTTTATAAATCTAATGTTTCAGATTTATAAGAAATTTTAAGACCGATGTTCGCGAAGTTCAGGTCAGATCTAAACATATAACCATATGTGTCTCAGTCTCTGTCTCCAACAAATCAATAAATATCCTTCCGATCATGCTTTCGTATCTTTGTTGAGAGCTTCCACCTCTGGTGCTGGAGATCGCGGGTTTGAACCCCGGCCAAGTCATACTAGAGACTTATAAAAATGGTACTAGCAGCTGCTCGCTAGGCGCTCAGCTTTAAGAGGTTAGTGTTATGACTGGTCGACCTGGTGTCAAGATAATGTGACTGGATGGGACATTATGTTACATGTCTGTGGCATGATGCCCCAGTCCTAGACATCGCCATAAACTGCCACACTGCATACATCGTAGCGATATGACTACAACATTGTTCATGCTACGTTTAAATTTTTGTAAATAGATAACTTTGACACTGAATGTAATTTCGTGTATTAAAACTCTTTTAAATAAAGCGTAACTCTCTTTAATAATGGTAACAAACAAGAAGTCTTGCATGGCTGACTTCAAAAAAAAAGTTAGAAACCTCAAGAAGTTTTCTGTCCAGATTGCAGTCACATCAATTAGGAACCGGATGAATGAAGAAAAAGATCGCGGTTATATAGAATTATGAGCAGAACAGGAAAGGACAATGTCGTTGTTCGGGATCTATGAAGCGGAAAGGTAAATCACCCCGGCCTCTTAATGTTTTTTGTTATTTGCGTCCCGATAAAAAGGTCTAAACCAAAATTCTCTCTCTCTCTCTCTCTCTCTCTCTCTCTCTCTCTCTCACACACACACACACACAAAGCATGTACAGTATATACTCGTAAATGTCGGACGCCACCAGAGGCGTAGCTGGGGGGGGGGGTACATATGTCCCCGGGCGCCAAGGTACAGGGGCGCCAAAATGAGGCTTACAACGTTACATTATAATAAGTAAACAAGGGTAATAAGTCGGTCACAAGATCGCTGCAGCGGCTCAGCAGATGTCATCTGATACGTCTGCCATCCACAGTGATGATGCTGCCTGCCAACCACTTGTTGTTTTCCTTATTCAATGTAATAGAAAAATGTGATTAAACGGGGAGGGGGCTGGGGCGCCAATTTTATAGTTCGTCCCCGGGCGCAAAATATCATAGCTACGCCTCTGGACGCCACTGTAAGGCAAAAAGTCTGGGGAAATACAATTAAAATGATATCATTAATGTTATAATGATCCGAGTCTAGGTTAGATCTTGATTTTAACATTGTTTTATATTCACGAAGGTAATTTTTATTATTGTTTTATATTCACGAAGAGGCAATATGTTTAATGTTGTTTTATATTAACAAAGGTAGCGTATTTAATGTTTTATATTCACGAAGATAATACGTTTAATTTTGTTTTTTAATCAAGATAATAATTTCAATATTGTGTTATATTTTAAGGTTAAGATTTTAATATTATTAAAATTAGGAAGCTAATCATTTAATATAATTTTATATTCACGAATATAGTTTATTTTTATAAAGGTAAAATTTTGAATGTTGTTTTATATTCATAAATGTAAAGTCATTGTCTCAAAATAGCTTCTGTTCTTTACTTTGTATGACGTTCATTTGTATCTTCTTTCTTTACAAGTTCTGAATCATACATTTATGCTATTATATTTTTAGATATTTTAAATCATATGGCAAACTATAAGTGTATGCTCATACAGATAACTGAAAACCCTTTGAGAGTGTGCGCTCATCCGTAGCTCTGTTTCGGTGACATTGAAACTGATTATTAACCCCCTTTTCTATGTACATGTATTGTCGTTATTTGAGACTCGGTGAGTTCATCAATTAAGTGCTTTGCGTCACACCGAATCCGGATGATGAAAGAAATCACTGTTCCAGAAATTTCTGGAAAGATAAAGAATGTGGAGTGTTTGTATCAGCGTAAGAGATGTTCGTTCTGGAAAGTTCTTGTTCATTGAAAAAGTGGGAGTTAATACGTCAGTCATGTCAGATCCTTGTCATATGCGTTCCGACTGCTTAGTGGTAGTAGACTGCCCCGAAGCATACACACTATTTATTACTTGATAGATACATGTTGTATTTAAGTAATAGGAAGTAATTAACGACAAATTCGAGCCAACGTATATATTTCCACTAACTTGGTTTATATGGAAATAAATTTATATAACAAATTTAAGCACTACACAATGATTCACTGACACACACCACTAAAGTTGCGATATATTAAGGTGAAATAATACATTTTGGGTACAGAATAATAAAGTGCACGAAATGTATCTAATTAATTTAATTGTGACCTAAAATGTTGCTTGTGTGGGCATGGAAGAAGCCTCCAAATAAACATGTATTGACACAGAATTTGGAGTACCTAACTTTTCCTCTTCATGATAAGGCGAGCGTGTGATGAAGTAGAAGTGCACGCCGTTTTTGTTGTACCGTTTTATTACATGCGAGCTAATGTAAATATATATGTATATATGAACTGACAAGGGTGATAATTTTGGGACAAAGGAATAAAATTAGACTGAAACGTTGTTTCTGACTACGCCATCTGATTGAGTCATTTTAATTCTGTACAGGCGAGTGTCTTAGAGCACTGGGCTACCCGGGGGCCCTCGGGAAGAGCTCCACAACTGCAACTAACTCTTTCGTTGCAGTTTGGAACAAAGTTCTGAAAAGGCTGTTTAGATGCTCCAAAAATTGATATTATTCAGTACGGACCACCACCATCACCAAAAGTGTGCGGGTTCAATTTTCACGGTTGCATCAGCCTTTCCACGACCTTGATAATGCAAATTTACTTGACCGATATAACCTTCAAACTGTTGCTGTGGGGTAAAAAAAAAAAACAAAAAAAAAAAACAATCACTTATGTTAATTTCAGAACTGAACAAAATATTTTTGATCTTAAATTGTAAAATAGCTCATTATTAAACTATTTATGTTGCAAATTCTGATATATGTGCAATGACAGAAAAAAGTTGAACATTTTTAGCCACGTACGTTTGCTGTTCAAAGGTAACGTATCTCCTTTTTAAGTTCCAAATATTAGCAGCATCTAAAACGCGATTTTGAGCTTTTAAAAAATTCAAACAAAATGTTTATTTCACCATTTTTCAACATCTTACAAAAAAGACAAAAGCAAATAAAATTTTGAAAATGTTTGCACTAGAGTCTCTTTAAGCTAACCTCTAAACGTCACGTACATGATACCTGTGCAAACAGTGTTAAGTTATACATGAGAGAAGTGAAGTTTTCAGCCCCAACCTGAAACTGAGAAAATCCATGCCAGTTATAATAAACAAAGTCTGAGTGCGCACAACGGCTCATCAAACAAAACTCCTAGCTTTTTTTGTCTTCGTCGATGCGCTTTTATTACATTAAAACTATATTTTAAAAAATGTCAAATACTAGATGAAACTTCTGAAATCATATAACTATATTTAGCTCGAGTAATCGTTTAAAATAGCTGTACTATATTTACATGTTGTTGTAGGGTTTAACGCCATTATTCAGCACACGATGGTCAGAATTTCAGCTCATGAGCTTCTGACATGCAAAAAGCGCAATAATGATACTGAAAGTATGAGCAAAATCTGTAAACATTGTGAAGTGGAAAATACTGTAATTTATTCTTGTGTGCAAAGAATATGGTGAAATCAAAGAGTTATATATAAATATATCACTGGTAAAGTCATGGATTTTTATTTTAAGTTGACAGAAATGCTTAATATTCAGATTCACACTTTGAAATTAAATTTAGAGTCCACTTTATGCTTAACCAACACTGATGATATAATTATATATTTATATTGCTATGCCGTTACTTCCTGTATCTTTCGATCAGCTGATTCTAGCGACTGCACGTTGTTGTGGTCGAGCGAAGCCATTTTGAGATGTCCCCTCGTACATCGATATGCTCGTTACCCATTCGCGTATTTTGTACAACAATACAAGATTTTAATATTAAAGTACCTGCACAAATATTCGAAGATGAGAATAATATATTTCGATAGATTTGTCATGACTGATTATATCGTCTTACATTATGTTAAATTAGGAGAATTCAAACACGGAGTTGTGTGTACTTCTGTCGTGACGTCATGTCCCGCCTGCAAGGTCGATTTGGATTGGCTGATCGATTGCAATACCCACCAATCCATGCTTTGTTTACCAGAATGTTTACACGTGCCAAATTTGTATATAAGGAGCGCCGCTGCTCCAAATCGGTACCAGATAGGGTTAGGGCAGATAGGAGTAGAAAGGAAAAGGCAGAAGACAGGTAGAAAAAGGTCTGGTGAAATTTGATAGTCAGAATAAGGATTAATAAATCAAGAGAGAAAAATGAGAGAGGTAATTGTTTAAAGGAAAACAGATTTATTGTATGAAATTTACAAACGTAATTTGGAACTTAGATTTAAAAGTACAAGTTCTCTTAAGCAGACGAAATTTCTACACCCGAATTTCAGAACCCAAAGTAGGATTCTGAAATTCAGATCTTATACATTTTAAAGAACATAAGATGCCCACTAAATAATTTTTAACACTCGGACTGGGTTTTTAGTAATTTATGAAGTGATTTTTAGATGATGGAGATATGCCCAATATGGTTCTATTTACTGATGTATTTCACGACGTAAAATTTGAATATGTAATCTGGTAAAAGGATGTAAGTTGTCTAACAAATGAAAAATGATTGAATAAATATGTCCTGAATTTTTAATCTTTCTATATTGTTGTTTTTATCTCTAATGCTAGAGTCAGACTAACCCTTGTAGCTTCAGGGTCTGAAAATGATAGTTTAAACCCCGGAATAATTTTCCAGACCCCTTGAGGCTACAGATTTGGTAGTCAGAAGTGGGATCAAAATGATCTAATAAAAAAAAAAGTATATATAACACCATAAGGCAGTTCTTAAATCATATCTTCTTGAAAATCTGGTAGAGTTGATCTTCCTGTAAAAAGAAAACAAAATAAATTAAATAAAAATCTGACTCCAGCAATAGTAGATGAAATATATACACACAGTTTAAAATTGGAGGAAAATTATCATTTATTACGTTTGGAAGACATGAATATGAGATTTGAAACAGGAAATGAAACTGAAATTGTGACAAGTGAAATTGCTGATAACAGTGATGGAATAAGATCAAGGGATTCAAGTCCCTATGGCTATGGTAAACTGGAGAGTAATTTAAAAAAGCAAATGACAAGTTTAGCTACAGAAGTGAAAGATACAGTGCTCAACCTAGCAGATCACATGAAATCTACATTTGATCATTTTGAATCAAAATTGCTAAATCTACAGAAAAAGTTACATTTGATTGAAAATAGAAATGAAAATTCCAGAACAAGAGAAATAGAAAACCCCAGCTTTCAAAGTAACAGTGAAATCAGAAGTAGTAGAGAAAACACACATGCTAATGAGAAAATTGGAAACAATAAACAGTCTAGAATGAAACCTCAGCTATATGATGGCCAGACTGACGTAGATGAATATTTAACTCAGTTCAATATTATTGCAGAACTTAATGACTGGGATTATCATTCAAAGTCATTGTATTTAGCTAGCAGTCTCACTGGTACTGCTCGCTCCTCGCTTAATGAAATTGAACCAGAGCAAAGGAAGGATTACTACAATCTGATAAAAGTGTTAAAATCCAGATTTGGTACTCTAAATAAAGCTGAAATATACAGAACTCAACTTAAATCTAGAATTCGAGAAAAAGGAGAATCAATTTCTGAATTGGCACAAAACATCAAGAAACTGACCAGACAGGCATATCCTGATGCAACTGGTGAACTTATTGAAATTTTAGCTCTGGATTATTTTATTGATGCCTTGCTAGACTCTGAAACCAGACTAAGACTAAGAGAATATGGTCCTAAAACACTAAATGAGGCTGAAACCATAGCTGTTAAAATGGAAGCTCACAAACTAGCTGATAAACAGAGACAGAAAAATGTGAACTCTCTGTCTGAAATAGAAACTGTACCTAATGAAGGCAAGCTAGATATAATTGTACAAAGGCTTGAACAATTGTCTGATAAAGTAGAAAAATTGCAGTCAGAAACAGAAAAGAATGAGTACAAAAACTGGAACAGAAAACAAGTAGATAGGAAGGGCAATGTCAGAAGAAATGTTTGCCAAAGAGATTACAATGGAAAATGGTTTCAGAATTTTTCAAACAGTACTGACAGAAAACAAATTCTTGAACAGAGAGATAGAAATCAAAATCAAAAGTACAAGAAAAACTATAGTTTTAGAAACAAATGGGAAAATAATGACAGACAGACCAGAGGTCAGGTAAACATGAATGGGTCAAGCTTGGGGACCGAAGCGCAACTGTAAAGAAAGAATGGTCCAAATTGATAAAACTAAACAATTTAGTGACTGATACAGGATATTTTGTAAATGTTACAATAAATGGAAATTGTATTTCTTTGTTGTGTGACACTGGAGCAAATGTTACCATTCTAAGTAGTAGGGTAGTAAAATCTTGGTCAGAAAATTCACAACCATTGGTGACTCCCGTAAAGTATGCTTTTAACTGTAACAGGTGAAAGCCAACCTTTTGATGGTAAAGCAGAGGTAGAAATTATGTTAGGGACTCATACTTTCACACATGAAGTATTGTTAGCAGACATACAACAAGATGGCATACTTGGTATTGATTTCTTAAAGAAACACCAGTGTGACCCTATTATTAGTAAAGGTTATTTAAATGTAAAAGGAGAAAAAGTACCATGCTATATGAAATCAGATGAAAATAAAACTGTGTGCTGTAGAATTGCTTTAACTGAAAATGTTATGATATTGCCTGAATCTGAAGTAATTGTAAATGGCAGACCAATTGACCTGTATGATAAAGACACAATGGGCTTAACTGAACCATTCTCAAAATTTGTGGAGAAAACTGGTCTACTAGTAGCAAAAGTTTTAGTACATCCTTAAAATGGAAACATTCCTCTCAGAATAGCAAATTTAGGAGAAAAACCAGTTCAATTGTATAAAAATACTGTTACTGCAGAATTGCAACCAGTACAAGTTGTACACAGTACATCTGTTGGTACAATAAACCAAAAAGGGGGTAGTGTTCAACAATTACCAGAACATTTAACAGAAATGTTTGTAAGATCTTCAAACAATCTGAATAAAGAAGAAACAGAACAGTTAAAACAATTTTTTATGAAACACCAGTGTATCTTTTCTGCATCATTAAGTGATAGAGGTCATTCAACCTTGATAAAACATCAAACTGATACAAAAGATGCAAAACTTGTTAAAAAATATCCGTACCGAATACCAAGTTGCAGAGAACGAAATTAAAAAAGTGGCAGAAGATGGAATAATAGAAAAATGTCCACAAAGCCCTTGGAATGTCCCAATTGTAATGGTGACCTAATCTGATGGTTCTGTATGGTTCTGTTGTGATTTTCGAGGATTGAATGATGTTACTGTCAAAGATTCTCAACCATTGCCTAGAATAGATGATAGTTTAGATGCTTTAGCAGGATCAAAATGGTGGTCTTGTCTGGATATGAAATCAGGCTATTGGCAAGTAGAAATTGATGAAAAAGATAGACATAAAACTGCATTCTCCATACCAGGAGGGGAACAATGGCAATGGCGCAGATTAGCATTTGGTCTCTAAAATGCACCTGCGACTTTTACTCGCCTTGTCCAGATGGCATTTTCAGGTCTCTTGTGGAAAATGGTCATCTTGTACCTTGATGATATCATCTGCTATTCAAAAACCTTTGAAGAACACTTCACTAATTTGGAAATAGTTTTTCAAAGACTGAAAAATGACAATTTGAAATTGAATCCGAAGAAATGCAATTTGTTTCAAAAAGAGGTCACATTTTTAGGTCATACTATAAGTGAATCTGGTGTAGGCACAAGTACAGATAAAATCACATCAGTAAGAGACTGGCCAACCCCTAAAAATGTAAAAGAGGCTAGAAGCTTCATTTCTTTGGCAAGTTATTACAGATCGTATGTGTATCAGTTTGCAACTTTGGCCAAACCTATACATGAATTGTCTGAAAAGGGTAGAAAATTTGCATGGACTGAGAAATGTCAGCAGTCCTTCAAGGACATAAAACATGCACTGATAAATGCACCAATCTTGGCATTCCCTACTGAAAATGATGTATTTATTTTAGATTGTGATGCCTCAAATGTTGGTCAAGGTGCAGTACTCTCTCAAATCCAAAATGGAAAAGAAAAAGTAATTAGCTACTTTAGTAAATGTTTCTCAAAAACTGAAAGAAAATATTGTATCACAAGACGTGAACTTCTTGCAGTGGTAAATGCAGTCAAACATTTTCATCATTATCTCTATGGAAAGAAGTTCACAGTGAGGACTGATCATGGCAGTCTGAAATGGCTGATAAATTTCAAAATGGTAGAAGGTCAATTAGCTAGGTGGCTGACTTTTCTGGCTACCTATGATTTTGAGATTATACACAGAGCTGGCAGATTGCACTCTAATGCAGATGCTTTATTAAGGCTTCCATGTATAGAAATGAACTGTACCTATTGTGAAAGAGTTGAAAATCATGCTGAAAGTGAATCAGATAAAGAACTGGTAGCTTGTATTTCTAAGCTCCCAAATCAAATAAGTTCTGTGTCTATTCCATCCCATGTAAACTCAAAGAACAAAGAGATAAATATAGAGTTATATAAAAGTGATATTTTTATATCACTCATCACAATATCTTTACTATGCCTATTCCCCATAGAACCAATATATATTATTTGCTTCATTCTGACTATGTGTTCTGTGGTATTTGGATACTCTGTTAATACTCTAGTGAGAAATCTGTCAGAGATTCTGCATGGTGAAAAACCAAGAGTATTGAGTGAAAACTGTAATCACATGGAGGGTGTAAGTGATAAACTCTGTTATGTTACAAAAGAGGTTAGGAAGAAACTCCCATCTCCTGACAGCAGCATTAGTACAGAGACAAATAGTAATTATCAGTCAAAAGATGACATGGACAACTTGGATATGTCCAAATTACCCCATTTACAAAATGATGAAAGTGGTGAAGGGGATGGTGGCAAGTAAAAAGAAATATGAATGGTCAGATATTTCACATTACTGTCCTGAAATAAAATACTACTGGAAACAGGTTGATTCCTTTGTAGTATAAAATGATATCCTGTATAGGAAATGGGAAAGTGATGATGGAATGAAAGTCACCATGCAAATTGTTGTCCCAGAAAGCTTAAAAAGCTATATACTTACACAGTTACATAACGGTGTCACAGCTGCACACTTGGGAGTTGCAAAGACTCTTCAAAAAGTGCCACAGAGATTCTTTTGGTATGGGCTGAATAGAGATGTTGAAAATTGGTGCAAGAAATGTGATGTGTGTGCCAGTAGAAAATCTTCCCTTAGAAAACCAAAAGCACCCATGAAAACCTACAATGTAGGTGCTCCTATGGAAAGGGTGGCTATTGATTTTATTGGTCCACTTCCCACGACCGAACAGGGAAATAAATACATAATGGTCATAGGTGACTATTTTACCAAATGGACAGAGGCATAACCAGTAGAAAAGATTGACGCTAAAACCACAGCAAAAGAACTGATTGATAATTTTATCACAAGATTTGGAATTCCTCTTCTTATTCACACAGATCAAGGTAAAAACTTTGAATCAGAACTTTTCAAAGAGATCTGTATAATATTAGGAATTGAGAAAACACGAACTTCTATTGCCAGACCTCAAAGCGATGGCATGATAGAGAGAGCTAACAGAACTATTTATAACATGCTTTCAGCATTTGTGTCCTCACATCAAGATAATTGGGATGAAATCTTACCTTTGGTCATGATGGCATACAGATCATCTGTACATGAATCAACTGGAATAACTCCCAGCATGATGACATTTGGTAGAGAAATAGTTCTTCCCATTGACATGGTACTTGGAAAACCTGAAATAAATGAGACTGATAATGAACAAAGATACAGAACAGAATATGCAAATAATCTTGAATATAAGATTAAAAATGTACACGAGTTTGCAAGAAAAAGAATGAATTTGTCTAGCAAATGTATGAAAAGAAACTATGACACAAAAATAAATTTTAATAAATATAAAGAAGGTGATGCTGTTTGGTATTAGAATCCAATCAGAAAAATTGGGTTAAGTAAAAAAAATTACAACAACCATGGAAAGGTCCCTATCAAATCCTGAATAAAGTTAATGATGTATTGTATAGAATAAAAGGAGGGCCTAAGCAAAAACCGAAAGTGGTCCACCATGACAAATTAAGGCTATATGAAGGTACAATTATACCTCAATGGTTTACCAAACTATAGAGAAAAAAAAAGAGAATAAAAGATATAAATAAAAAAAGACATTTGAATTGTTTCAGAAGAAAGGATATTGAGAAAAGTATTTGATACTGATTGTGAATTAATGATTGATGTATAATGTTTCCAATGAAGTGAATATTGCTTTGAAAATGATAACATGAAAACAGATATTATAATGATAATGAATCAGATGCTTGAAACTGAAACTGTTTATGAAACTGATGTTGAAAATATGAAAACTGGTTCCTGTTTGGAGTGCTTTCTGAACTGTCTAGTGTGGATATTCATCAAGAATTCTTCTTCCTGGGATTAATACTCTAAAAGTGACATTCATAACATTTTGGAAGGACAGCAATGGATTCATGGATTGTGCAACTTCAAGTGGATACAAGTGATTCAAGAACTATGAACTTCTGATATAAGTGTTACTTTAAATAGAACTCTTATTTATTAAGTTATAATATTGTCATTACAGATGACAACATTTATTGTGTATATGTGTATTTAAATTCTTTCATGTAGGTAAGCATGAAATATTGTATCAATAATATATGTTAAAAAAATATTGAATAATTTCAGTATAAACAAAAATGGTGTCTCTAAATATGTATATAAATATATTTCAATTATTGCTATAAGTGATAATATGCTGTTAAATTCAACTCAAAGGTTTTTTAACTTATTGCATTTGAAATCATTGTTGCTGGATATGTCATGCAAAATTTGAGAGAGAGAGAGAGAGAATGAGAGAGAGAGAGAGAGAGAGAGAGAGAGAGAGAGAGAGATTATTGTCATGCACAAGGCACGAACTGTTCAGCTGTGTTTTCACAAATTGTATTTGGGTTGCTCAATGTTAAGCAGTTTAGCCTTGTGTAGTGTAATATAAATAGAGTTCGTCTGACTCTAGCATTAGAGATAAAAACAACAATATAGAAAGATTACAAATTCAGGACATATTTATTCAATCATTTCTCATTTGTTAGACAAATTACATCCTTTTACCAGATTACATATTCAAATTTTACGTCGTGAAATACATCAGTAAATAGAACCATAGTGGACATATCTCCATCATCTAAAAATCACTTCATAAATTACTATAAAAAAAACAGTCCGAGTGTTAAAAATTATTTAGTGGGCATCTTATGTTCTTTTAAATTTATAAGATCTGAATTTCAGAATCCTACTTTCAGGGTCTGAAAATGATAGCTTAAACCCCGGAATAATTTTCCAGACCCCTTGAGGCTACAATATATTTATATCTTTATCCTAATTTAGTCACACACACCCAAATGTGTGTGTGTGTGTGTGTGTGTGTGTGTGTGTGTGTGTGTGATTTGGATTTTTAACGTAGGTTTCAAAAAATTTATTCATATCGCCACAATGTCTGCAGTGTGACAGTTTATAGTGATGTCGTGCCTAGCACTGGGCATTATGCCGCAGACATGTAGCATGACGTTCTTCCCATTACCACTTTTGTAATTCTTTGGTATGACTCGGACAGGGATCAAACCCACGACCTCTCGCATCCAAGGTATACACTCTATTCACTAGGCCATCGGAAAGGCCACCCACCTAAATATACGTGAGTGTAAATAAAAAATGATTACGAACAGTGAAAAACACGTTGTAACTATTATCAAATCCTTGTCGAGGCCATTACAGAACTGAAACAAACAGGACAAATAAGTAGAGTTACAAAACATGGTTTTATGTATAATGGAAATAATTAGGTATAATCGAAGTATTGTTTAAAACTGTAGATCTTTACTGGTTTAAACTCGGATGATAAAAACGCATATTGGTTTACAAAAGGAGCAACAAGAATACCGTCTGTTTGCTTAATATAAACTGTCGTAACGGTAGATTACATTCCAGATAATCCATTGTTTTGGATTAACAATAACGTCACAAATAATAATACTAGCAAGAACTACAAACATACCATTGTATACACAATGTTCTTTAAAACAACGAATATAGCAAAGGTAATGTAGGGTGGATAATGAAAATAACTGTTCATTTATAACCACGGCATACTACTTGAACAATTTTATTAAAATTAGATCTCCACTGTCCTACTTGAGTGTCCAGTCAGTATGTATGTCCAAAAGTCATACTCATAATGTCTTGGGTGCACGATCCTCAAGAGGCTAAATAAGTGAATTGTTGAACAAAGTTGTGTTGTATTTGTTTTCTTTTAATATAATGTTGCATGAGATTTCTTTAAAATGTTTTGACCTCTTCAAAAACACAGACTAAGCGTATTGGGTGGGGTTCAGTGTGTGTAGTACTGACTATTTAGCACGTAACACTGATTTGCAACGGCGCCCGCAGACATTTTTCCGCCGGGGTGGGTGGGTAGGGGAACATGATGTGATCAGACATTAAGTTTTACGGATGTAGTCCTAAACATGTGTAGAGGTGAAAATCGGGGGATGGGAGTGGGGGTATGGTTACAAATTGCCCCCTTCCCCACTTGCCCCTATCATCTGTGATCAAATTAAACAAAGATTGACATCATGCAGGCATTGATATAAATACTTTTAAATTGATCAGAGACATCTTTTTAAACATGGGTTTGTAAATCTTGTTTTCACTGATTTTAGATATTTTATGATAATTTGTATATTTTACATTCAAAAGATTCTTTTGTTTTACAATGATCAAAAATAGATTAACAGTGACTAGAGGCCCACTATTAGAAAGGTAGTCCTAGGTCATGTAGTAAACCGTTGATTACGGAACAAAATGTTCAGTACCCTCCCCTCCCTCCTTCCTCTTTTATTGGGTCTTGCTGGCCAATAAGCTTCTGGGTTTTTTTTTATATAGAGATGAAACAATTAGTATATTAAATATTCAGTAGCAAAGCACACTCTTAAATAATATAATAGTTTTTTAAAAAATAAAATAAAAATAATAAACAAAAAAAAAAAAACTTTTGCGCAAAAGCTTGCCGATGCATAAAATTTAGTGTGGCGTATTGACGTCACACAGCTTAGGTATATATCAAATATCAGTCACACTGTAGACTGCTAGACTAGACTAACAAATAGTCCGTGTTCATGGGCGTGTATAATTTTGTAATATGTGCCAATGACTGACGTACTATAATGTTTGACGTCACGCTCTTGTGATACATAATAACAGCAGACATGTACTTGAGGAAAAAGCAAATCTGTTCCAATATTATTCTTAAAATACTTCCATCGTTTATAGGGTGATAACCTTTTCGGTCAAAAGGGAGAGAAAAGCATAACATACTGGGTAGAATTGGGTTTACAAACATCATATTCATGATGCGTTTAAATTATGTTTGCTTTTTATGAACACTTTTAGCACGTTATATTACGTAGTGGACAGGACCGGCCTTAGGAAACGTGGGCATGATTAGGATCATTTTGCCAACCCCCCCCCCCCCCCCCGATTATTTTCTTCCGTCGCTTTAAAATTATTCTCTCTCTCTCTCTCTCTCTCTCTCTCTCTCTCTCTCTCTCTCTCTCTCTCTCTCTCTCTCTGTGCATATATTTTTAAATTACTAATGTGCGATACCCCTGCCCAAGCTATAACCCAGAGGGTGAATACTCATAGGGTCGTTCTATCATTGGCGCATGCCCAGAGAAGGGTGAAACCCTAAATCGCAATGCACACGTTTTAGCCATGTCCTTAAAGATGATTGAAACCAACTTTCAGATTTCAAGAATACTTTAAATATTTTTTTTATAGAAAAAAAAAACATGTTATTCCCAGACCCTGCTCCTACTCGAAGAGTCATATTTAACATTTTAACGCCACCGTGTACATCAAAGACTACCCTCACATCTCAAAGTTGAAATTTTGTGTCTTAACAGGTGAAGGAGGACCACTACATTACTAACTGAAGGACAGATATACATACAGACAAAGAGGAAGACCTAATACCCACCTTTTTAAAAGGTAAGCATATATACAAATTATTGCTCGTTAAATGATAAAGTATACCTTCTATAAACTATTTTTCATGAGAGGCATAAAAATGAACATATATTAACTTAACGATATAATTAATACCTTACACACATTAACCATATTGACACGACTTTTATTTAAGTTTCAATACTAATTATGCTTTTATCACAACTGCAGACAATAAAAATGTACTTAAAACAGTATTTTTCCTGTATCCTAATAGTATATAGTTACATTTTTGTCAGCGTCAATCTGAATATAATCAGATTTTCACAGTCATACGTGGAGATGCGACAGACACAGATAAAAGTTCATATTTTAGTGACATTTGGAATTTCCAGTCCATTATTTGTAGTAGCCTATCTCATGTTAACACGAAGTCATCGGAAATAGATTCAATTGTTTGAATTTATACTTCCATGTGCGCAATTTATAGAACAAAAAAGACGACGTCGACACTCATCACATCTGAAAGTTGACCTTGAGTTTCTATTGAAATCCAAATGTTTGAGATGCACTTCATGGGTCAGTGAGTTGGGTTTTCACATGGACAAAGAACTTCCTGAAATATTATTATTTTTTTTAGTATAGACTATTACCCGTTTAATGCATGTACAATATTATGCAATACTATATTGAGAGTAAAACTTTTTTAAATGCCGTCTATACTCGGGCTGAAGTAGAGTCCGTAAAAACCCCAATATAGATCCTGATCTGTCGTCGCATGATGCGCCAATAGACTGATTATTAGTAACATATTGAATGGATCCAGATCTGCCGAGGCATTGTGCAACGGCAAATCTGGGTCTGGGCACTTTACGGTTGACTCAACTTATAAAGGAGCATATACGGTAGAAGAAAGTGTTCATATCTTTCAACGATTGTCTGACGTAAAACAACCTATATGTCGGACACTCAAATAAAAACGAGATTCGGTCCATACAGGGAGTCATGGCTAATCTTGTACTAAAACTTGCTGATTGTAAGCAGTGAAGAAAACATATAAGTTTAGGTAAATATGCAGTGCATTTAAAAATGTAAGTGATATTCTTCTCGAAGTCAACGTGTTATATAAACCATTTCAGATTAGTTACCGAAGGGTCCCAAGTGTCCGATTGGTCTAAAGCGATCTCCGTTACGGATCACTGCCATCTCACCTCTGTATGTGTGGTTCGAATCTAGGATTCGGCCAATGTGGGTATGTGAGAAAGCTTGCCAGTAGCTTCTCGTGGGTCGGTGGTTCTTCCCGTGGTTTTCCTGGGTTCTTCCTCCGCTATTAATACTGGCTGCCATACATAGCCTATCGCGTGCTGAAAAATGGCGTTAAACCTCACAACAACGACAGATTAGTTACGTCTATTTATGAAGGAAAATTATTTGTAATCTTTCAAAGAGGTGATCATTCTTGATAACGACATAGCAGTAACGCATTACATTTGAATTAAACTAATTCGAAAAAAGTAATATAAAGCATACAAGTTACGTATTGTTTGCACTGGTTTATTTTATGTTTGTGTCTTATTTCAACTTGCCACCTCTACTCTTCATAATTCTTCGAAAAATAGACAGAAAAATACAAAACATAAAAAATACAAAGTATATATGTTTTGTTTTTACTGCTTATCTAAGTCCACCTGTCTTACACTTTTAAAAGCCGCTCCGGTGACCTAGTGGTTACAGAGTAAGCCTCGGATGCGGAATGTCGCTGGTTCGATCCCCGGCATCGTCATACCACCAAATACTTACAAAAATGACGCTAACAGCTGCCACGCTTGGCGCTCAGCATTAAGAGGTTAGTGTTAGGACTGGTCGGCCTGGTGTCAGAATAATATGACTTGGTGGGACATCATGCTACATGCTGCGGCATGATGCCCCAGTGCTAAACATCACATCATTATAAACTGCCACAATGCAGACATCGTATTGATATAGCTGAAAATGTTGCAAAGATACGTTAAAAATCCAAATCTCTCTCTCTCTCTCTCTCTCTCTCTCTCTCTCTCTCTCTCTCTCTCTCTCTCTCTCTCTCTCTCACACACCTCCAGCCCCAATTCCCAAGTGACGACTAGTCTCGTCGTCAACGTGCTGATCCATCATTAGTATACTTGGGACACTGCTAGATAAAAACCAATATGACATTGCTCTATCTGACCTAATTTCGCATAGAGTTTGCTTCAGTACACAATAACATGGGCACAACCGATTAGATACGACTGGGAGGTTAATGGCCTAGACCTTGCTAATTTGAACAAGTTTGTTATATGTGATTTTAAATATTTACCTGTTATCAATACACCCCCTGTAGTGAATCATTACGGCTTAACCGAGCTCTCATTTGCCTACATTTTGGAAGCTACGCCGTAATGTGACCGCACGTGACTGAAATCACTTCATTGAAAACTAATGTGCTTTCCGTCACATCAGCGCCACCAATTTAAACACATCTCCAGAGAGTTGGCAGAGAGTTCAAGAAAGTACTTGGGAACAAATTACCGGTAATAACTCAAAACCCCCGTTTGAAAATAACTCTCCATATAGAAGACAAACAGAATGTTTTGTTTTTTGTTTTCTTGCACAATTCTTGCTGTACGTAAAGTCATTTTGCAACTGATTCAATTGTCCGACCTGGAATATAATCACAAATATTATTGTATACCTGCAGAGATACAAGAGTTTTTGAAACTAAAACATGGCATCGTTCTTGAATAAAATATGATCAGAAAGAATTAGTAAGTCTCTTTACATTCCAAAGCCTTTATTAATAGTCTGATCACTAAAATTCACAGTTCATTGTACATTCCAAAAACAAAGAGACCAAAATGTTAGCAAGGTTTCTTCAAATGCGATCTGATTAAAGTCAGATCTCCACACTCCTACACGCGGACCTGATGGCCACCAATATGAGGTCATGTTCTGCAGATCTTTTTACTCAACAGTCAAATCAATACTTTCAAATTCTGAAAGTGACGCTCGTCATTCGGAACATAAAATTACTAAAGATTACTTCTCCTAACACAAATTTGCAATGCTATCTCTCATATGATACTAAAAATAAGTGGAATGGAAATTTCAAGGGTCACCAAAACATGAACTTTTATCGGTGTCTGTCAGATCTACACGTAGAACTGCGGAGACCTGAATTTAATCAGATTTTATTTATATGCACAACCTGGGATTTCACACTATGACGTGTACCTGAATTTACCGATTTTTGTCCGTCTGTTCAAACAACTCTTCTTACAGCTTAGATAACGCCGTCAGAATTTTTTTTTTTAAATATTCGCAGAAAAGCGTTCTCTGTATATAACTATGCATGGCAAGCATTTGAAAACAATACTAACATATAGTAATACAATTTAATGCTTAAGACAGCAGATTTAGCGCTCGTATAATAAATTTATTTATCACTTCATAAAATGTTTAGAAACGATGTTTCAAAAAGAAGCTGAATCCGGGAACCTACGCTTTGTGCGTGCAATTGCTTAGTTATGACGTCATTTAGGGAGACGTTTGAGTACAGGCATTGAAAAAAGTTGCCAACCACAAGTTTGTCGTGAAATAGGGACAAAGAAGAGCAGTGAAAGAAAAAGTCGAAAATATTCCAATTCGACTCATTTTGACAAATAGGTAATTACACAGGATTACGTCCCATGGGTGGGATAAGCCGGTAGTAACGATGTTGTATATACGTTTGGTGGTGAAATGCCATATGGGGAAAATTTCAGATTATATTATCTTGATCTTTGCTCTTATGCGTCGTTTGTGTAGAATTCGAAGATTTGTATAACACACCAAAGACAGTGTAAGATTACACATAGGCAAACGTCATAATTTCCAAAGAGGTTAAATGTAACTTTTGTGATCCGCGACATTTTAACTTTCAGTGAAGTTGTGTATGCGCATTTAATCATTTCAAATTAAATATCAATTATTGGACCAAAATTTAAAACCGGTACCTTCAAAATCTTTCAGCAGAAAATCATTGATCCTTGTATACTTGTACAGTTTTAGCTAGGTATATGGGTAAAAAGAACAGGGACGTTATTTGGAGTGGTGGAAAGGGGATGGGAGGTATGAAATCACGTCCCTAGTATATATATATATATATATATATATATATATATATATATATATATATATATATATATATATATATAAACATAAGCACGTTTTGCCTATTTAAAAAAAAAAGACAACGGCGAAGTATGAATTTGTTTTCAACGTGCCTGCTTTGTTTGTGGCATTCCAGCGCGCGACACTCAAGCAGGTTTGTAATGGATCACACCTTTATGTTGACCTAGTCTAAAATTGTCCATTTACTTTCAACGGTAACACTTGTGCAAATACAAGGTAACTAACTCTCGCCGGTCATAATCTGACCCGTCGATGACTCCGATCTAATTTTCCGATACTATCTGCGCATTCCGTCACTTATAACGCACACCACTGTAAAGAAGACACTCCACGCCTTTTAATCATTGCCATATAAGCAACCTTACTAATTCTGAAGGACCATTTTTGCGAAAGCTTTATCCGTTGCTTCGGGCCTTCCACACACAGATGACCACTCCAAAGATCAACACACATCTGGGTCTACTTCGGAGTGAATGCGATTATTGGGCAGTATATATGTATATATAAACAACGAATACATATAAATAAGAAAGATTCAAATTATAATTAAAATTAAGTTCAATTTCTTTAAGGATCCATTTGGTCACTATTTTTTATATATGCTATTTTCAAATAATCTGTTTATTTGCTATATATTTTACGTTTATCATTATGATCAAGACACTTTAACATTTGCATAAAAGGAGAGATGCGAAATCTCGAAATGAGGGAATTTCAAAATAATTTTTCATATTTCGGAAATCGCTAAATTGTAACCGTTTAGTACGTCATAAAGCTTATGAAAATCAGACTAATACCCCTTGTATTTACTGGCAGAAATTACTATCAATTTAGTATGTGCTAGATAGTAGACTGAAGTTACAAATCCCTTCCCCTTTCCTTGCAAATCACAGATGCTCGACGCTGTGCTGCCAATTCTGTAACTTTTTAAAAATAAAAAAACGGGTAGGGTTAAAGTACTAGATGTTATTAGATCCAATATTTAAATTGTCAAAAAGATTCACATACTTTTCTTGCTCTGATTTATGGACGAAAAGAGACTGCATGAACTATTATTTTGAAGAAAAAAAACATAGATTGGAAAAGAGAACAAAGCACACTGGCTTCAAACAAATCCTAGTAACCCACTCCAATCCCCTGAAATTATATGGTCGGCCACCAATATAATATACTATGGTGTAACGTAGCTATTTAAACTGCCATGCATCCATATACTCATATGGACGTGCCAAGTCTATTTAATGCAAACCCTATTGTAACAGAATTGTTACCGAGAGGAGGGTGGATTAAATGAACAATACAAACACAATTTGTGAAAGAAAATATAAATTTATGTAATAAATTATAAATGAAAAAATACAGATGTAACAACACAATAATTCATGCACTCAACCCACAATTACACTCACAACCATTCACAATACATGAACAAATTAAATAACAATACAAAAGGAATCTCAGATGTAAAGGGATCTCTTGGATTATACACAGATCCAAGAATCCTTTACGAAAGTTAAATAAATGCAAGAATGATTTACGAAAAAAAATAAACACAAACGACAAACTATCTATCGCACGATGGATTGCGATAACTAGCACGATCATATACTTGTATTCAATCAAGTTGCTAGCTTTTATTGATATCTATGTGATCACTTGAAATATTATTGCGATCTGACATAAGCATGCAAATACAACAATGTATTAAATTATATTACAATTTCAATACACCTATGTGTCTCCCCTGTATAACCGCACGATTCAGCAACAGTTGAATCGTCTCCCAGTTTCCCCGAGAACCGAGGGTTGACCAATACTATTATCGGACGTTTCCCTACACGGATCCACCACAGTTATACGTTCAGACAGCATACAACATCTACCCGAACCAACGGTTCCTCACTCCCCTAGATGTCTACCCGGACGTTTTACAACTCTAAGACAGCTCCGACACTCGGACTTCTAGCTTTCCGGATATTTACACGTTACACAGATATTGACGAACAGACAGTTCGACACACAGACAGATACTTCAATTCCGTTTGCACAAATTAACGGCACAAGCACATTCAGATATTTATACAGAGATGTTCCAGAACAAACAATAGATGTCCCACAACAAATCAAACGATATCAAAGACGTTTATCAAAAGATGGTATCAGATGTGTTAACAGCTACGGTATCAACGATGTTATTAGCAGCTACGGTATCAACGATGTTATTAGCAGCTACGGTATCAACGATGTTATTAGCAGCTACGGTATCAGAAACATTGTAACAACTATGTTAGCAGCTACGGTATCAGAGACGGTATCAACGATGTTATTAGATGCGCTATCAGTGATGAACTTCTACGGTATCAACGACGGAATCAGCTGGAATCAGACTGAATCAACGATGGAATCAGCTGGAATCAGACTGAATCAGACGGAATCAATGATTGTCAGATGTTATCAGATCTACGGAATCAACGATGTTATTAGATCTCCGGAATCAACTATAATAAACAAAACCAGACTAATAATAGTTGTCTCAAAAATAATCTAAGCTGTAGATTACGATATTTCATTTAAAGTCTAAAAGTGACTAGTAATTCCAAATATTCCACGTTCATTGCAATAAAAGCATCATTATACGAAATGATAATCTGAATAAAATTCACAATAAAACGAAATGTAAATTTAACACTCACCCCTTTGGCTGGAGATTTGCAAGACGAGGTTATCTATCCTTCGATTAGATATTTTAGTTCCCGTAAATAATAATGAGAAATCCATCGCCTTATATACTCTCAATAGGTGAACATAAATCACATCGAGCTTAACGTGCACCACGTACAACGAGTATTTCGGATTTCATGTAAATTACAAATTGGCACATGCAAATCGTTACACGCCACTTAATCACCCCAGGTAATGCGTGTACGACGAAATCAAGAAAAATGGTGAGTTTCGTTTGCAATTCAAGTAGAACAAAAATTAGTTCAATTTTCGCCTAATTCTGTGACAATACCTCCCCCCTAAGAATAAAAATGTACACATTTTTAAAACTAACACAGAATAGAAGAAAAATAACTATTGATGATATCTTACAACATTTACACTGGTTATACCACAAACTGGATTTTATTACTGGGCAAATTCATACAAATTTCCCATCATGCCCTACTCAAGTAGTCTGCACCTACATTTTCAACTCCCCTTATTGACATTGTCGCTCTGTCTCTTGATATACAGCTTGAGCATGTTCGCATGGAATGTTTTTACATTACCGTCCATGTCAATTTTATAGTCCATGTCACCTTTTACCTCTTTAACTTCATATGGACCTTTCCACTGGACTAATAACTTATTCGAACTCGTTGGAAGAAGCAATAGCACCTGATCTCCCACAAGAAATTTCCTATTACGCGCTCTGCGGTTGTAATACTTGGCATATCTGCGCCCGGATTTAATCAATTCGTCACGTGCCATCTGGCATGTACTCTCAAGTTTATTTCTTAGATCTAACACGTACTGGTAAGTCGTTTTTATTTCCTCGTTCGCGACATCACCAGTCCATAGTTCGCGTAGTATCCGCATCGGGCCTCGAACTGTCCTACCGTACAACAGTTCGAAAGGTGAAAACCCTAAACTTTCCTGCGGTACTTCACGGTACGCGAACAGAACAGCGTTTAAATAACGGTCCCAGTCTTGCGGACGTTCCGCGCACATCTTTCGCAGCATGCTTTTCAGGGTACCATTAAACTTCTCTACCAGTCCATTGCACATCGGATGGTATGGGGTAGTGTTTAGCTGTTTGATGGATAACAGTCTACTTATTTCACCCATGAGGTCAGAGGTGAATTGGGCACCACAATCAGTGAGGATTTCCTCTGGCACCCCTACCCTACTGAAGATATCAACTAATGCTTCAGCTACCCTTTCCGTTTCAATAGTTGGTAACGCTACGGCTTCAGGGTATCTGGTTGCGTAGTCAACCAGAGTAAGTATGTACCGATTCTTTCTTTCGGTAACCGGGTGTATTGGTCCTACAATATCTACTGCCACTCTTTTAAACGGTGTATCTATTAATGGCATCTGTCCCAAGGGCACCCTTGTGACCCTTCCCTTACAGACGGTTTTCTGACATACGTCGCACGACCTACAGAACCGTGTGACATCGCCATTAACACCTGGCCAGTAGAATTCAGCGACTACCCTGCTAGTGGTCTTAGCCTTACCTAGGTGTCCTGCCATGCTTGACTCATGCGCCACCCTAAGTACTTGAGATCTATATCTCTGGGGTACGACCACTTGCCAATACTTCTTACCCTCCCGAGCGCTAAACTCCCTATGAATTAATCCGTTCTTGCGTACGAATCTAGAGCTACCCCCACGCTTGCAATGTTTAATCGCGCCGGACGTGATTTTCTCAACAATTGTTCTGATGGATTCATCATGTTCTTGCTCTTGTTTGAAATCATCACGCGAAATTCCGGAGATCGATTCAGGGACTATTAATTTATGAAACGCGGTTTTCTCTCGCCGTGTTTGCGCTCGCGTTTCGACTGCCTGGGCCAAAGGTATTTTAAAATCGGCCATGGTTGGAAGACGGGAACCTTCAACATTACCGATCGTCAGATCGTAAATAGGATTGTCCATACAAAGGGCATCAACAGTTCCCGTTAAGAAAGGTGTATTTACGGTGATCCTTGCTACGGGAATGCGACCCATCGTCTGATCAAGTAACATACATGGGGATTCCCACCCGAGCATTTGGTTATCCTGCACGAGACTACGTTTGATCACTACGCCCGTACAACCAGTGTCACGCAATACCACGACTTCTCGACCGTTGACAAACCCTCTCGCGGTTGGTACACGCGCTTCAGGAAATAAACACGTGCCAAGCGAATGAATACAAGGTTCTACCTGTACGATGTTATCAGTTATACCTTTACTTTGTATAGCCACTGCTACCTTATGTATAAGTGCCTTTCTTTTAGGACAGTCTTTTTGAACATGACCCAATGCATTACACAAGAAACACCGCACACGCTGAAAAACTGGATTCCCAACTGACCTTTTTACCTCAGCTGATTTTACAGGCTCCCTAGGCATAGGTCTTACAGACTGGTTTCCAGACTTAAAATCTTTTAAAACCACGTTCTGGGTTCCCCCATGAGCTTCGGCAAATAAATCGGCTTGCTTAGCCATATCTTTTACGTTCGTGAAGACTTTCTCCTTCAGAAATTGATCTAATTCTCGCCCAACTGTATTAAATAATTGATCTCTGAGCAAGAAATCAGTCAACCCTTCAAACGTTTTCACCGCTTTGCCGCATTCAATCCACCGCTCAAAATAGTTCGCAATTCTGACGGTGAACTGACCAAAGGTTTCTCCCTTATCGGGCTTGCTATACCTGAACTTTTTACGGAAACCTTGTTCAGTGAGCTCGTACCTTTTGAGAAGTGCTTCCTTTAGGACGTCGTACTTAAACACATCGTCCCTAGGAAGTCGCGAGTATACATCCAGTGCTTTACCTTTTAATAAAGCACTCAGATGCAGCGCCCAGTCATTTTGACTCCACTTCTGGTTTTCGGCATACCGCTCAAACCGATGAAGATAACTATCTATGTTATCTTTTTCATCGTCAAAGGGAGGTAATTTGGGGCCCCTTAATTTGTTAGTGGCAGAATCGTGTTCTCTTCCAGATGTCGCTAATTCTACCTTACGCTCATGATCCCGTTGCTTTGCTTTCTCATCTAACTCTATTCGCTTTTGCTCCGCTTCCATTTCCCATCCTATCCTATCCTTTTCGGCCTGCTTCTCTAATTCTATCTTTTCCTTCTCTAATCCTATCTTTTCCCTCTCAAAGGCCCATTTCCTATCTTCGGATTCCCTTTCTAATTCCCTTGCTCTTACCCTTTCGTCCCTTTCCCGGGCTTGTTCTTCTTGGATAAATTTCCTTAAGCTTTCACCTTCATATCCAAATTCTTTGCCTAAGGCAACCAAGTCCTTAAGGGATGACATGACAATTGTAATATGAATATAGATAGGTAACCAAACCAATGTTTTAAACACGTTTATACTGGACACACGGACCTAGGTAAACTAAACAAAAATAAACTCCAACTAGAGTATTATCTTAACAGAAGGTCACGCTCGAATATAAACATTAAATGTATACCTTCACAAAAATGATTGACGGTTCACTTAATCCAACGATCCCACTTCTGACAACATTGTAACAGAATTGTTACCGAGAGGAGGGTGGATTAAATGAACAATACAAACACAATTTGTGAAAGAAAATATAAATTTATGTAATAAATTATAAATGAAAAAATACAGATGTAACAACACAATAATTCATGCACTCAACCCACAATTACACTCACAACCATTCACAATACATGAACAAATTAAATAACAATACAAAAGGAATCTCAGATGTAAAGGGATCTCTTGGATTATACACAGATCAAAGAATCCTTTACGAAAGTTAAATAAATGCAAGAATGATTTACGAAAAAAAATAAACACAAACGACAAACTATCTATCGCACGATGGATTGCGATAACTAGCACGATCATATACTTGTATTCAATCAAGTTGCTAGCTTTTATTGATATCTATGTGATCACTTGAAATATTATTGCGATCTGACATAAGCATGCAAATACAACAATGTATTAAATTATATTACAATTTCAATACACCTATGTGTCTCCCCTGTATAACCGCACGATTCAGCAACAGTTGAATCGTCTCCCAGTTTCCCCGAGAACCGAGGGTTGACCAATACTATTATCGGACGTTTCCCTACACGGATCCACCACAGTTATACGTTCAGACAGCATACAACATCTACCCGAACCAACGGTTCCTCACTCCCCTAGATGTCTACCCGGACGTTTTACAACTCTAAGACAGCTCCGACACTCGGACTTCTAGCTTTCCGGATATTTACACGTTACACAGATATTGACGAACAGACAGTTCGACACACAGACAGATACTTCAATTCCGTTTGCACAAATTAACGGCACAAGCACATTCAGATATTTATACAGAGATGTTCCAGAACAAACAATAGATGTCCCACAACAAATCAAACGATATCAAAGACGTTTATCAAAAGATGGTATCAGATGTGTTAACAGCTACGGTATCAACAATGTTATTAGCAGCTACGGTATCAACGATGTTATTAGCAGCTACGGTATCAACGATGTTATTAGCAGCTACGGTATCAGAAACATTGTAACAACTATGTTAGCAGCTACGGTATCAGAGACGGTATCAACGATGTTATTAGATGCGCTATCAGTGATGAACTTCTACGGTATCAACGACGGAATCAGCTGGAATCAGACTGAATCAACGATGGAATCAGCTGGAATCAGACTGAATCAGACGGAATCAATGATTGTCAGATGTTATCAGATCTACGGAATCAACGATGTTATTAGATCTCCGGAATCAACTATAATAAACAAAACCAGACTAATAATAGTTGTCTCAAAAATAATCTAAGCTGTAGATTACGATATTTCATTTAAAGTCTAAAAGTGACTAGTAATTCCAAATATTCCACGTTCATTGCAATAAAAGCATCATTATACGAAATGATAATCTGAATAAAATTCACAATAAAACGAAATGTAAATTTAACACTCACCCCTTTGGCTGGAGATTTGCAAGACGAGGTTATCTATCCTTCGATTAGATATTTTAGTTCCCGTAAATAATAATGAGAAATCCATCGCCTTATATACTCTCAATAGGTGAACATAAATCACATCGAGCTTAACGTGCACCACGTACAACGAGTATTTCGGATTTCATGTAAATTACAAATTGGCACATGCAAATCGTTACACGCCACTTAATCACCCCAGGTAATGCGTGTACGACGAAATCAAGAAAAATGGTGAGTTTCGTTTGCAATTCAAGTAGAACAAAAATTAGTTCAATTTTCGCCTAATTCTGTGACACCTATCAACAATATTAAACTTGCAACCATGAAATTTTATCAGATTACATGATTGTAGAGTTCACTAATGACAATACACTTACCAATTAATTGGGTTATCATTATACCCACCCACACCCAAAATGATGGTAGTATAATAATTGTATTAATTTTGTGTTTAAAACTGGTGGGTATAAGGTCATCGAATGTGGATGCATTCCTCAGACACTGAAAACTGGAAAACATTAGAATATATTTAGTCCATGTCTTTGAATATGGTTTTCTGACCTCTATATTGCCAGATACTTAGAATATTTGGTACGTTTTGGTACACTATCTAAAAAAATGTATTCAACTCTTTCATTTGCTTTTTGAAGATTTCTGTTAGTGTTACTTTTTATCTCATTTGCTCTGGTGTTATTGCATTACCTGGGTCAAGTTGTTTCATTTTTGTATGGTCAACATAATACTCCAAAATGTCAGTTATCTGTGGCTAACCTGCAGTTGGAATTGAAACTGATAACCCTTAGTCCATTTTTTTCTGGTCTTCCCCATTGCCACATCTAACTGGTCTAGTGCAAAAATATTTGACGCATTAACTTTAACTCTATGTAACGCCAATTTTTGTGCTTTGTGAATGGTAATGCTGAAAGACAGAATGAGTAGAATTTGATGCCTTGTGGCAATACTCTTTTTAACAATGGTACTGTAAAGAGTAAAATGTTCTCTTCCAACTAAATTATTTTCAAAATAACTGTCACAGAGTCTTCATTTCGTGCCACTTTTCCCAGTAGACCATTTACTAGTTTAGTGCTGAGCTTAAGTTTTTGACCATCGTAACTGGACAGCAAATGTTCAAGTGTAACACTTTTTACACCATTCATTCCACAAATTTGCATGCAATCAAAGTTCCGTCCATAAAGTGTTATTGGGTCATCACCAGGGGGAGACGACTTTGCAGCCTCAATAGTAAGTTTTGGTATCTTCAAGGATTTCTTCTTTTGAAACATCCTCGATAGCCTGTAAGAAATTGAATTCATCTTGTCTTATGACCTCATCAAGGACAATTTTATGCCCAAATACCATTGCAAGAATGGTGGAACAATATTCACCCGAATCCGATGTTCTGCGGAAGCTAAAAAATGTCCTCACTTGCAATAGCTTGTATACCTCCAAAATAAAAAATCTAAATGTTTAATCATTATACATGCATGTTCATTTTGTATCAGTGAAAGCATATAAATTTCATCACTTAGCAAACAGTTTGCTTTCAAAATATTTTCTTTTGTATGAATCAAAATATTCATCAGTGAGAAGTTTTCTACATACATGTAGTTCATCACTATCACCAATCTTAGACCATAAATGCACTGTGCATTCTTTCACATCCGTGCTGCAGTGCCTGTTGTGCCAGTTACACGACATTTTTTAACATGCTGCAGACAATTTCTTTTGTATTTCGTTAACCACAAAACATTTACCTGCCCCACAAATAAAATTATATTGTGGCCCACCGCAGCCTTTTCAGCATCACATACTTGTGCTTTATTCACTTTTCTTTCAAAACACACATACAGTGCTTAAACAAGTGAAGTTTACCAAAACAAAATAGCTTTAATTTGCAAAGAGTAAATTGTTACATAACTAAATCCAATCACCTACATTACGTGGTTGGTTAAATGACGTTAGCTCTACACGTCATAACATGGATACATTTTGAATAAAATGTTGTGTATGGATATGTAAACTAAGGACATATAATTACGTAATAATTAACCAAGTTAATCCTTTTGTTTCTTGACAGTGTAAATCCTGTACGAGATTCTATTTTGCATTTGGGCATGAAAATTAGTGACAAAAAAATACACAAGAAATAAGTTAATTCTTGAGTTTTTTTGACAGTGTAAAATCCTAAATGAGATTGGCAATTTCGCGCTTGAAGACAATTTATGTCAGCGATGTATGGAATTATCGGGATTAACGGCACTTCATCACAACCCTGCACAAATAATGTCGAATATGAGTTAGGTTGTTTGAAATGTCGAGATAAAAATTGTAATACATTTTAGGAAGATCATCCCATTCAAAAAAGCGTGCGCGCGCGCGTGTGTGTGATTTGGGTTTTTAACGAAGCTTTTGAAAATGTTCAGCCATATCACTGCGATATCTGCGGTGTGAGTTTATTGTGATGTCTAGCACTGATGATGCTTGAAATCCGCCCCCCCCCCCTCCACTCAGTCACATTATCCTAACAACATGACAACCAGTCCTAACACTGACATCATAACGCTTGGCCCTTAGCGTGGCAGATGTTACTACCATTTTTATGTCTTTGGTATGACTCGCCGGGGTTCGAACCCGTGATTTCCCGCATCCGAGGCGGACGCTCTAATAACTAGGCCACTAGGCAACCAAGAGCGGTCCCAAATATACGTGAACATGGTGTCTTACAAGATGAAAGATAATAAGTTAAATATTGACTTCCACAAAAGGTATTTAAACTAGATTAACATGTAACAAAAAATCCTTAAGAATTGATGTTACCATGTCACATATAAACCGCACTTTCATATTTTAAATTCGATGCTTTCTCTTGTGGTACATCATCATGAAGCTTCGGAACTGAATTGACAAGAAGAGAAAATCGCAGAGAGTGGAGATCGATACACTCGGCTAGAAAGTTATTTGTGTCAATGCACACAGGCAAGATATGCAAGGTCACAGATTATCCTTCAGGTCACTACTACTTCATCTCTGCGATGTGTTCTATGTGATGGATGGCACTCTCCGGTCACTTATTTGTGGACTATTCATCCCAAAACAAGAGTATGAAAAATACCGATTTATATAATATATAAAGCGACTACATGGAATCTTCTCATTCAGAAGCGTGTGACTCTGGTTCAGTTCTGGCTTGCTTTGTTTGCCCATTCCCATGAATCTCATATCATATTATTACTCATCATGTACGTGATTAAAGACAGCTACCAAATCAAACATGTTTTCGCATAGCGATCAGGGGGAGATAAAGTAACGGACAGACGAGTGAACGGACGTTCAGGCAGGTTTGGGATTCGATTACCAGTTGAGCAGTGTAAATGAAACATCCCACCATATGCTCCTCCCTGTGTTAGTTAAGGATAATTATTGAATGGCAATGCAATTTACTGTGTAATCGCCTTATTCTCGTCATTGTTTGTATTGAAGAGATTTTTTCCATATGCCCAGACAAGATTATTTCATTCTTACTTTCTGTCGTCTGTATTTGAAAACTCTTAATCTCAGCAGTGCCTGATTACCAACCGATCAAAATAATATTGTTAGGAGATAATTTGCGAGGGGGGCCCCCAAGTTTTCCACTGCCTAACGGCCTTCACAGGGTTTAATCTGGCACTGAATCTCACTATATTTCTTGATTTATGAAAACGTGTTTTAAGGCGTGAAAAATTAATGCCATCATGAAGCCGAAACCAAAAATGAACATAATTTCTTTTCCTAAACGACGATTTTTAAAAAGAGATTCTTCTTCTTGAATATCCAAGTCAATTTTTTTTTTTAAACCAAAGATCAGTCATGTTAATTACAAATCCATTTTTTTTATAACAAGCCAATCAGCTAAACTGAAACCTGAAGCTGTCTTGCAGTCACGATCTTTAAAATGTTAATAATCTTAGTTTGAACTATACTATTAGTATATAAGGTATCAATGGCGGCGCGAGGGACACCTTATTTATTGGCGTCCTCTACTTTGCAACAGGAAACATTTTTTATGTCAGTCACCAACCTCTTTTTACCCCCATTTATAAATATAAATTTCATGAAGAATTGCCCCCATTAGACTAAGCTGAAGGCGAAATCCTATGAAAATTTAGAACTGAAAAAAAGAAGCTCACGGTGGAGCCACCTTTGAATGGCGCTCGGCAATTGTCGCCCCCCGTCCAATCCCTCTCTCGCCGCCACTGCATGGTATGGTACTGCCAAATCTTACGTTTTTAGAAAAAGGCTTCCTTAGTTTGTACTTTTTACGTGAAAACTCATTAGAACGGAGTTTAAGAACATGCAGTTTCATTTTCAATGTGAAAAACCCCTCAGCCTTAAAAAAAAAAAAAAAAAAAAAAAAAAAAAAAAAAAAAAAAAAAAAATCCCCGAAGGGATTCGTTAACTACAGTTACATTACGGTTTGTTACTGGCACAATCCCAATATATACGCCATCGGCCTGCCCTCTTGTCACTGAGTAGGTCAATCGATTCTGATTCCTAAATACTTGTTAATCGACAAATAAATCGTAGTTTGATTCATGTAAACAAGCAGTATACGGATATCTCAAAGTTTTTAAACATACAGAGTCTATCAAAACTCTGAGAAATGATAAAATTATTTTTGAATTAATTTAAACACTAACCACGTGAAAACCTACTTTTGTTTTAGGACAGCTAAGCAAATTTTGATGAAAAGTGTTTTTCTCTGTAGTAAAACGTTAATGTCATGCTTGTGACAAAAAGTTTTTTCTTTCTGATTATACTTAGAAGGTACAGTAAAAATTTAAACTTTTCTTTGACTTTGAACTCGTTCAATTCACTCCTGCCCAAACCAGAAGGGATAAAAGTGATAACATAATTTGATTAAAGGCATGTATATAGCATACATGTATTTGACTATTACTGTCGACCTCTCCGATAAGTATATATGCACAAGCAATACATAGTTATCTTTAATGTTATTTTAACACAATATAACTCTTCAACCGGTTTTTTCTTTTAAACTTTCTTCTGGCACATTGTAAATTCCGAAATAAACTTTCTAAGCCGTACTTAATTCTCTGTCTAGCTAGACACGGTCAAATATATAGTACATTCATATTTCGTCCTTTGATTATCTTAAGCTTAAAAAAATAACATTAAAAAGAGAGATTAGTGTAAAAAAGTTCCTTTTTCAATATAATTTTTTTTTTTAAGTTGTGGTTGCGTCACGCAGAAACCCCGATGTATTAAAAGTTCACTATTCGAGAAATTTCTGGAAAGAGTAGGCGGCGAAGCGCTCTCGACAACGCTCCGGAAAGGTCGTCGTTCTAGAACGTTCTTGTTATTTGTAACAATATGTATTCCGATTGTTGACACCAAAACTGAAAATCCATTTCCCGAAGCTTCTATGACGTACACAGGCGGACGTATAATTTATTTAGGGTTATCGGCAGAAATAAACAAGAAACTGCAGTTCGAGGTTATAGTTTAAAATAAATTGTACGATAAAACGATGCAGTGGATACATGCCACGAAAGATGCATGGAATAACTTTAAGATGTTTTAAATTTTTTCTTCACGAAAAATAGACACAAATTGGATCGTAATAAAGCGTTTTAACAGCCATGTAAATGCCATAACACACACACACACACACACACACACACACACACACACACAGATTCAATAACAATACCTTACATTTTGTATATCAGACAAGCAATTGTATATCACATCAACGAGATAGTGGGATTAATTTTGTCAAATACATAAGTATTATGTTTAAACGTGGTGTGTATCACAGAATTCTTATGCATGTATTATTATAGCAGACCATATATGTCAGATGATGACACAACATGTAAGATAGCGTGTAAATGTCGAGAGGAATGTACTATAATATACAAATATTTTCAGAATGAACTGTATATTATTGTGTGAATCAATTTCGTACATGATTGTTATGAAATGATAGCGTAAACAACAAAATCATCTGAAGAAAGACATAATTTACCTTTCCTTAGTTCTAATGGTGACTAGGACTATATAGTAATTCTAAATAATTTACGTAATCAATCTTAATCCATCATAATGCAGATTTTTAAATCGTGGTGAAAAGTGGATGCTTAACAAATATATTGTTTTAAATAACATTTTAAATTATTATTTTTGCAATGAATATAGATCTGTTTCAGCGAAGTTATTAATAAAATGGGAGCTGTATATATTCATATACATGTTCTCAATAAAAATTATAATGGTATTACTTTATCCCAAGACGATACAACCCTCCCTCTCCCCCCCCCCCCCCTCTCTCTCTCTCTCTCTCTCTCTCTCTCTCTCTCTCGATATATATATATATATATATATATATATATATATATATATATATATATACATTAAAAATAACATGGCATTTAAAGTGTTGGTTTAAAGCAATTTGATATACCAATACTATTGGAGTTGATTCTAGATCAATGATGAATTTCCACACATTAATCATTAGTTATGTATGAAAATAACGATAACAAGTATTGATAATTCTCTTTTTCTAAATGAATTTAATATGGTACACATTTTCAACACAATCTTTTCTGATTTATGTTCCCCTCCCCTCTCATGCATATCGGATAAACCACGCAGAAATGTGGAGAAAGAAAAAAGAATTTGTGCTGGATTAAAACCTTGAAATATAAATTAAATCAAGTAACCTACAAGAATAAAGCTCGTCGTAACGATATGTGTGCCCTTTCCTTGGGATTTATCTACAGTGTTTATAACTGATAAAAAGTTGCAAACCCTGTCAGCATTATACAGTAAATTCCTCGGTTACGTGGTACAAATAATGTGATGTTTTGGACGTTTTGTTTTTGTTGCTACTTCTTAAACATAATATAATGTTCAAATTGATCGAGTTTTTAAATTAAACATAAAAATATTCAAATACCCCACACCCCATCTCTCTCTAGATTATCGCAGCGAAATACGGGCTAAATTCTATGAAGTGACAAACAGTTTTCGTGTCATCCAACAATATCTCGGCAGTTATGAATGATGGTAAAATTTAATCAAACCGACCAAAGCAAGAGAGAGAGAGAGAGAGAGAGAGAGAGAGAGAGAGAGAGAGAGAGAGAGAGAGAGAGAGAGAGAGAGAGAGAGAGAGAGAGAGTATTATTGTCTGTACTGTTACCGAAGCGTACTAATGACTTACATCAATTGTAAATATATTAGAGTCTTTAATTACCTCTTGTTGGTTCGTTATTTCGCTTAGTTTACATTCCATATTAATTTCCACGAGTCTCTAGGTTCATGCATTAGCGTTCATGATAATGGCGTATCTAACAAAGTGTTTATAGTGCTCTGCTTGTATTATTAATGTCCTCTTTCATGTTTAAATCATAAGTGTGTATTATACACTCGGAAGAAAAATAGAAATATGTACAGTATGTACGCTGTATCAATGGTATACCACTCGTTTCCTTTTAATGACAAATTTAGATTCGTGGTATATCATTGATACAGCGTACATACTATATATATATATATATATATATATATATATATATATATATATATATATATATATATATATATATATATATATATATATATATATATATTCTAAACATTTTAGAGGATTTACACAGACTAATCAGTTTTTAATTCAAATGTTACGGAAGCTGGTGATAATGGTAAACTTATACAGTTGTCCTGACATACGGTCCGTTTACATATAGGTAATGTTCTGTGCTACTTCTAGCACATATCGTTATTGAAATGTTCTATAGTATTGCCTTCCAGATATTTATTAAATTTAAAAATCACGAATCTTGAATATTGTCCAATAGTTAGCGCCTCGTTCTCATTTACGTTACGTTGCAGTTAACAACTGAAAATCAGCAAGTTCCTTTGTATTACATTGCAGATTTCGCTAGAAGCGCTGGAACGTAAGGCGGTTGAGTCATTTAGTAACAGGATGTATGGTCGCTGCTCAGTAAATTTAAAAAGGAACGAGGACTTAAAAAGAACTGATATGTAAACATCTAACTTCCTTATTTCAATTGCTGAATATATAACTGCGTGACCAATCAAGACAATAAGCACGTCCCTCAACTTCAAAGAGTTGGTAAAGAACAATTATAGTGAAATCATGTGTGAAAGGTAAAATCTATAGATTCAAGTTTAGGAAGTTTCGTCGAAAGTAACACACGTAGATTGAATTTCAGATAATTAATGCGGACATTATCCTCTCACTGGAGTAGTTACCCAAATAGAAAGGCGATGTGTATCGAGTGTTGTTACATATACAACCACCTGTTATGATAAGGCCTCACTTACCAATTGTTTTCAAATAGACCTCAGTGTTATGCTTTGGTGAAATAAATATACTTTCTATCCTACTTCAGCATGCATGTCACACACTGTCATTGAGAAAAAGTTAGATTGCCAACTTGACAAGGGCAGTACCTGCCATTGCATTTAAGGGAAATAACACAGTTGGAACTAAACAGGGATATGAGTTATCCAGGTAAAGCGGATGCATTTTCAGCAATGTGCATCACACGTTTAAAAATTATAATATTTTTTCTTCAAAAATTATATCTAGATATGAATTAACATATACTGACGTATTGTCAAGTGACTCAACTTTTTTAAGCAGAATCAGTAGCTTATGCATAATGTACTAATCAATCACATCCTGATTTTTGTTTATTTCTGTCTACAAGTTCAACACCCTTGGGGTTATTCATTTGGAACCGTTAGACCATAATGCGATTACTCAGATTGTCATTATGAATGCTATTAATACATTATATGTTCCTCAATATAATGTTCATCGCTGAATAGAGTTGATCGTTGGAAGAAAAAGTGGATGTTCTCCTAATATTTAGATTGAAATCGATTTTTACTCTTTACAAAGGAACATTGTCAGCCAAACAAATAGTTTGAAATAAATAAACAAATATTTTCTTTATACAGAAACAAGGATCATTATCGAAAAAAAATAAAGACGTATACCGTGCAATAATATAATATAATAATATAATATAATATAATATAATATAATATAATATAATATAATATAATATAATATAATATAATATAATATAATATAATATAATATAATATAATATAATATAATATAATATAATATAATATAATATAATATAATATAATATAATATAATATAATATAATATAATATAATATAATATAATATAATATAATATAAAATGTAATAAATTTGGAGTTGCTAGCCCGAAATAGTTAGCCAGTTAGTAGGAGAAAACATCACAGAGAGGAGTGTTAGTGAATTTGAACCATGCTGGGTTCGTTAGTAGTGATTTTAGGCACAAGCCGAATGACTGTCCCTTTCAGTAACATAGTCCATATTAAAATTCAGCGGTGTATACAAGTATTGTGATTGAAAAGGCAGCATTTATGGTTGGAAATAGTAAATTATAGAATGGAATCAATAAGCTGGAACTTGGTAGGTGCCGTTTATGTGGCCATAGTGGAAAATGGGCGTATGTATATGAGCGTGATACGCCGGAAATTCTGTGGATTGACTGGCCTAGGGTCGCGCAGTTAAATATTTCCCAGTTAGTAAGGTAATACTGGTGTAATTTCTATGGCATGACAAGCTATCGGTACGGAAAACGGATGATAATGAATAAAAACCATGCAAAGGTGCAGTTAATGGACGTTTGGGCAAGTTGTCTCCTCTGGGTCGCCAATTGATTAGAGCAAAGAGTATTAGTTATAGCAGACACGTCTTTCTTTCCATTTTACAACTCAAGTTGTATGGAAGTCTTTGGAAATTTGGGGAAAACTTATGACTTCCAGCGTGACTCGCGCCAGGGTTTTGACACCGCTCGGTCAAGTGAATACCCCTGTGCGTGTAACAATATAATATAATATAATATAATATAATATGATATGATATGATATGATATGATATGATATGATATGATATGATATGATATGATATGATATGATATGATATGATATGATATGATATGATATGATATGATATGATATGATATAATATAATATAATATAATATAATATAATATAATATAATATAATATAATATAATATAATATAATATAATATAATATAATATAATATAATATAATATAATATAATATAATATAATGTGTTGTTGTTCGTCCGTCGATTCGACGAGGACCTATCTAGTCATCCAAGGGTAGGTGGGGGGGGGGCTGGTTCTGGTTTGTGCGTGCGCAGGTGGCTGATGAGACTAACCCTTGCACGGAATGTTCGCCTGCATAAGTGGCATGGGATGAGTGGGACATCTCCAGGAGGGTTGATATGTGCTTTGTTGGCTTGCCTATTCAGCTCTGCAGCTGCTGTCCTGCTAGATTCGCACAACTTGGAGCTTTTGTCAGCCAAACAAATAGTTTGAAATAAATAAAGATTAGTTTATTTATATATGACCAACCCAGATGAAGTGAATATCAAGTTATATAAGGAACTTCGCTGACGTTCCAGTGGCAGAAAAGCGCGTCATTCTTGGCGATTTCAATGCACCAGTAGGCTGTGATCATGTTGCCTGGGATGGAGTTCTAGGAAAGCACGGACTGGGTCACGGTAATAGCAACGGTCTCCTTGTGCTCCAGACCTGCCTCCCGACCCGCAACCGGATGTCATGGATGCACCCTTGCTCTTAGCTCCTGCACCTCATCGACTACGTTATTGTCAGAAAGAGAGACAGGCAGGATTTGCGTGTGGCCATGTCCTTGTGCGGTGCTGACTGCTGGACAGACCACCGCCTCATCATTGCCAAGCTCAACATCCGCATTCAGCCCAAAAGACGCCCACATGGAAAGATGGCACATAAACGACTAAACATGAACAAGCCGAAGTGCACCAGTACAAAACAGTCTCGCGTGGATGTCCTGGAAGAACGTCTAAAATCCACCCCTCTCGACAAACAGAATGTGGAGAACGACTGGGCGGCATTCATAGAGCCGGTCTACAGCACAGCTTCAGAAATCCTATGACCCCCAACCAGAAAGCATCAAGACTGGTTCGATGAGAACTGCGAGGAGATCAAACAGTTGCTGGATGAGAAACATCGCTTTCTTTAAACCTACCTGAACAACCCCAAATCCATCTCTCGGAAAGATGCGTATAACAATATCGCAGAACTAAACAACAGAAATGTCGTCCGATGCGAGACGCGTGGCTGAGCAACAAAGCTGATGAGATCCAGTGCAACGCAGCCCATCATGACATGAAGAACGTCTACAATGACCTGATGTTTTTTTTTTTTTTTTTAAATTTATGGTTTAACGCCATTTTGAGCACAATATAGGCTATACATGGCGGCCAGTATTAATGGTGGAGGAGGAACCCGGAAATCTTCCGAAAAGAACCACCGACCCACGAGAAGCTACTGGCAAGCTTTCTCACATAACTACATTAGCCGAATCTTAGACTCGAACCCACGCAATGCCCTGAAAGAAGTGGATGGACCTACATCCTCTGTATCATTGTCCAATCCCAGCGCAGACGAAAACACAAAGACGCTTCCATATCCCACCTGCATAAGCACAAAGGAAACCGCCAGGCCTGCGACAACCACCGGGGTATATTCTTACTCTCTGTTGCAGAAAAGATAGTCGCCAGAATCCTACTGAATCGCCTCAGTACGCACCTTGACCAGGTTATTACTGCCAGAAAGCTAGTGTGGATTTCGAAACGAACGTGGGAACATTGACATTGTGTTTGCTGCTGCGAGGCAGTTACAAGAGAAATGTTAAGAGCAAACCACAGACCTTTTCTCAATCAACGTCGACTTCACAGAGACCTTTGATACTGTCAGCAGAGAAAACTGTAAGGTAATAGACAAGTACGGATGTCCGAGAAAAATGTTATCCATGGTACAGCAATGTTCCAACTGCATGCATGTACGAGTCCAGGACATTGGAGAGACATCCCAGTAATAAATGGTGTCAAGCAGGGTCGTGTTCTGGCACCGACAATGTTCAGTCTAGTGTTCTCCGCCATGCTGTCTAATGCTTCCAGAGACGGAGAGGTTGGAGTCGGCATCAAGTACCGTACAGATGGAACACTATTCAGTCACAAGAGGCTTCAAGCGAAATCCAAGATTATGACAGACACCATCAGGGATTTCTTACTAACTGATGAATGCGCCCTCAACGCTGGCTCAGAAGCCTACATGCAGTGCAGCGTTGACTAGTTCTTCAGCTCCTGCACAAGCTTTGGTCTCACCATAAGTACGAAGAAGACTGAAGTCCTACATCATAATATAATATAATATAATATAATATAATATAATATAATATAATATAATATAATATAATATAATATAATATAATATAATATAATATAATATAATATAATATAATATAATATAATATAATATAATATAATATAATATAATATAATATAATATAATATAATATAATATGCCAAAGCTTAGAACGTTAAGGTAATCAGGTGCGACACAGTTCCTTAGTCACATGCGATTTGTGACATGACATAAAATCAGTCAGCTGCGCCCGTCTTAGGCTTGGCGTATTTCATCAAAATATTTGACGTTTTAAAATTTGATCATGCGATACTGTGTTTTGCAGTAACTGCTTTACATAAATTGCAGATTTATTATAGTTAACAAATAGATGGTAGACCAACCATTTAATGGGGGGGGAGGGGAGGTTTTTTTTTGGAAAATAATCTTGCTTCTACTAAAAAAAAGAACTAATTATATGTCTTAAAATAGTATATAATTTTTTAAAATTTGAGTGAACATAATCGTGCAGGAAGAGACTCTTTTTGTGTGCTGGGTGTCGAATGTTTTTAAACAGTCGAATGATTTAGATGCTCTCTGAGTCAAACTATCTTTGGTGCGTAACAGATCTTGTTCAAACATACCGCAAACAAAAGTGAATAATGAACATCTCATACCTGTATAATAAGTGTTGACAGTATAGTTATTCTGTACCATTGTGATACAGGAAGGCAGATAATCATGGAAAGGAGGCGGTCTTTGACTTTGAATGTGTGCGCACAAAACCTGCATATGCTGGAACCGAAAATTGACGCACATACGTACCCTACTACCTATTAAAATTCGCATTCAGATTTGTAATACTACTTGTATGTGGTTCATAGGTAATTTGTACATAATGTATTAAAAATAATGCGGTCCAGACCACTCGCTTGTAATGATCACTGATACTCCCTCCATCCGCGTGGGTATGTACCTCTGCTCGGCCAACGTGTGTATGAGAGAATGCTTACCAGAAGTTAATTATAGGTTACTGGCTCTTCCCCGGGTAAGGATGGTTTCTTCTTCCACCAAACACACCGGCCACGTTTCAATACCTGTCATGTGCTGAAAATTGGCGTCAAGCACACAACCATACAAATAGAAAATTGTGCATTTTCACGGGTTCCCACTTGAGTTATTGCCAAAAGGCCTAATATATCTATCTGAGAAGTGAAATTATTTTTCATTCTATATAGGACCTTTTGACGAATGGAACTAGAAAAAATTCGTCATTTATATTTTTCTTTATGGGATGGGGGCAGATTTCAAAGAAACGGGTCATTATCGTAAACGGATGTAGGTCTAACACAACTTTTTGGAGCAGCGTTTGTTGTCTTTTCGTATGTGTAATACAATCACATGTTTTTATATATGTAATACTGCATGGAATGTCAATGTAACTATTGTATTAAAGCATAACTTAAGTTGAGACCTTATTATTATCCTTGTGCGTCCATGTGTCTGCACAACAGTGTACGTTAGGGCATAATGGGAGGGAGATCGTATTTCATGAACATTTTCTCGCTATCGAGGATAAACTGTCTATGTGCACGCATTACCGTCTTAGATCATCTTTATCTGAATCGGAAGTACATTTGACCTTCTGAAAGCAAATTTTACTTCTATTCCTTGATAAGTCTCCCATGATAAGACTGGCGCAGTACGATCACAAGATGATGCTATATTGGTTAACGAGATGACCTTTCACATTATTTCCCGGTTTTCTACATAACAGTCCTAAAAGACCAAAAGGTGAACACGAGAGATGGGGTTTTGTTTGTGGGACTGGGAGGGTGATGGGGTAAAACTCGGTTCGCTTTACTGGAACTGGGAAATCGAATATTTGTCTCAAGACAATCCATACTATGGAATAGACAAAACCTATAACGAGCTCAAATGAGTTCTCGTAATGTCACTAAATAACAATGCGTGTGATAATACTACATAGATATGCTGCAATGCAGCACATGAGCTTTTATGAACTTGGTATCGCCAAAAAAAAAAAAAAGGTTTTCGCGGTAAATGTATTGATTTTGTCGATTATTGTTAATTTTTTTTATTGGTGTTATGTATATTTAATTTAATTTATCTTTGATTTAATTTAATTTTTGTTTGTGGATTTTATTTTTTTTTAATTTTCCAATACATGCTTATGTAATGTAATATTTACTGGATTTGATATTTTATTTACTGGATTTTATATTTTCCAGAAATTCAGTTGAGTTTTTCGTAAACTTAATAATAGAACTTTGTATCTAATGCTGACATTGATTTCATAAACTGAAGTCGAAGCCGTACTTAAAGTACGTGACGAAATACCATGTACCAATTATTTCGAAACTCTGTTTTTACCGGAAGGTCGACCCTCTTCCGGGCATCTATCTTTGGATTTCATCGGGATTCGAACTTCGTTTCATTATAACCTTTTATTACTGGGACTTCTATTTTTTTAATTCTTGGATTATTATTGGATTATTTTTGTTATTTGATTCGTAGAACCGTAAGTTCTTTTCCTCATTTTAACTTATATTTCTTGGAAAATAAATTGTCAAATTTTACAAAAGCTAGTTTACAAAAGCTAGTTGTCTTTATTCTTTTTTTTTTGTTGAATTTTGTAAAAGCCGAAACGTAACATCGGGAACAAGTTTTGTTAATTCTAGTTTATTTGACTATTTTGCAACAGGCGGGCAGTGTTGCTGTTACTATTATTAGTATCTGTACTTCGTGGACGGAGTGCTAGAAAGTCTATATGCATCATTGTAGCAGCCGAATGTGATTTACATCCAGAGTATTTCAACATACTGTCAAAAGGTATGAAGATGTTCAATTTATCTACTGAAAAAAAGGAAAGTTGTTCTATTTAATACCATTCTTACTGACTTTCATTGTAGAAGTACGTGTAAAATAGCATTTACCTTCTCCATACGATATTTTCTTCAGGACCGCCTAATAACTACCTCCGTTTACAACCACGTTTTTCGTCTCCGTTTACAACCACGTTTTTCGTGTACCATATAAGGACATTGTATCCTTATTATCATACGTAAACATATCGCAATTAATGGCATGCATTGAATTGCATATCCAAGAATATCCAGATCTTGTATAGCAAGCCTTATGTGGAAAACGAGTTACTGCGAGAATCACTAGTTACATCTAATGGGGTGAGAAGTTTCGTCTAGTGTAACCATGCCAGTTATTTTGTGTTATATTAGCTTGATAACTTTAACATAAGTAAAGTTTCATTCAATTAACTATATTTTCATTTGCTCCATTACACGATATGAGATCCGTTCTTCGCCTCGAACACGTCGAGGCTGTCGCTCTTTGGCTAAGGGTTGCTTGCTAGACAAGAGAGATCGAAATCACGCTTCTTACTCGTTAAAACTATGTTTTGACCTCTGGGTCTTCTGAATCTAGTTCGCTGTCTCCACCGATTAGTACACGAGAACCTTGACTGTTGCATAAATTGCATTCATTGAAATTCCATTTAAAAAAAAACGGGGGTAAAGAAACCAGACAAATGCAGCGATCCAGATGCTATGCATTTTCTCATCAGACTTGTGCTCAAACACTGAAAGTAATAGACTCATGGTGATGTTGTTAGGATCCGTTAGTCTCGCGAGACGATGGAAGTGCGAACATGTGAGATGTCTCTGTTGTTGGAGGTTCAGCGTCTGTAGTGGCGTTGTAGCCCAACACGGGAGTGGCAGTACTTGCTGCACTTGCTGATATTGCGTCCTGTGTATGATTTGTTTAAAAATCAAAAGTGCTGACGTCTGCGTCCATTGTTTGTATACAATAGAAAGTAGTTCCTTTATGAGTGCAATATGAAGTGTGCGCGAGTTCAATATCGTAAAATACGCTACATTCCATAGCGTGCTTTTTGATACTTGCAATTGAAAAACTTCATAATTTTCCCACATTATGCTTTCAAATATTCACTAACAAAGCAGAAACACACTTGCGGATGTCAACACGCCTTTCCCTCACTGCTTCAATCCGATGCATTTCATATAGAAATGACACAGATAAATCCGTTCCATAACCACGAAATTTCGCAGAATCGAACAAAAATACCGAAATGTATTCATTCCAGATAAAATTAAAACGTTGTTGCAATGCGCATTCATTCACAACATTGCTCCAAATTTCAAATTTAAGTAGACACGCCATTTTCTTTCGAAAGTTGCCTAGTGAGCAACTAAGTTCAAATTATCTGGGCGGGGTTATAAACGTATTGATAATGTCGTTGTGTAATGATGAATCTGCGCTTGTGTATTTAGTTTGGAATACGGCATACATTCAGTTACTTTGTTTCTTGTAGTGTATTTTTGTTTATATAATTCAGCCTTAGGTAGAATAAGAAAATGAGCATATAATAAAAAGGTTACTGCATTTGTATGGGAAAATATGAACTCGTTTTGTCGAATGGATATATTTCACTCCCAAGGTCGTGCAGTATTTCCATTCGAAAAACTCGTTTATATTTTCCCATACAATTGCAGTAACCTATAGGTATTACGATCAAATGACGTCAAATTTTGAAAATAATCACGAGAGACTGGCGTCAAATTTGGTAAATAATCGCCAGTCTATTGCTTATGTTACAAGTCTGTACCTAAATAAAAACTGCTTGCTAAAAAGTGTTAAGTATCTATCACTGATGTTGCACATGCACCTAAACCACGCATTTCTCTCTAATCCTCTTGTTGACCCTGTGACGTCGATATGTCACACGGAATGCATAGGTAAGCATTTTCAAAGAACTCAAATGAAGACCGAATAGATTGGATTGAAACAACGTCAGGTTTTGTTTTGATTAGGATTTTTAACGTAGCTTTAACAATTTTTCAGTTATATCGCTACGATGTCTGCAGTGAGGCAGTTTATAGTGATGTCTAGCACTGAGACATCATGTCGCAGACATGTAGCATGATGTCTCACCCAGTCACATTATCCTGACACCAGGCCGACCAGTCCTAACACTAACCTCGTTATGCTGAGCGTCAAGCGAGGCAGCTGTTAGTACCATTTTTGTAAGTCTTTGGTATGACTCGGCCGGGGATCGAACCGACGACCTCCCGCTTCCGGGGCGGACGCTCTAACCACTAGGCCACCGAAGCGGTTAAAAAACGTCAGGAAATTTACCAAGGACTTAAAAACACACTTTCTGTTTTGATACTTAAAATTAGCACGAGCTTAACTGCTATAAAGACCCATTTAAGCATCACACATGGTATTTTACAATTTATTCCTCATTTTGAGATCACTACATTGCAATGGAATATGTTTTAATAATGGTAATAGGGGTGTTTTTCTCAAGTTAATTACTCTATTAAAAAAAAGAATAAACTATTGCTTGATACGCTGTATGTTCAGAAAAGTTAACGATGAAAATGATTACCATTTTTTAATTGAAAAAAAAATGAAACTGTGTTGAATGACTTATGTATATTTGACTTAATTTTATTGTTTATCTGATGGTTTAATGCTTTTGATTTTTATTCCATTACATGATATTGTAATGTGATATTGTTTTATTTGACATGGATATTTTTAGAATGAAGTTTGTTAGTTTCTGACTTTGATTCTGAACCAGTATCGTTTCGTAAAGAACATTTAAATTTTTTAAAAAATTCTTTCTTAGAGTAAAATTAAGTTTAGACCAGACCTGTATTACGTGATATTTATCATATAACAAACTTCCATTACTAGAAGGTCGACCCCATCCGAGCATCTGTTTTGCGTCTTTGTTTGACTTATTGCTAATGTTTTAAGAATAATTGTCGGTCGTGCCTTAACATTTGAGAAGTCAATGTATTTTATGTTGTGACCAGTTCAGGGTTAATTTTTTTAATTTCTTCAAATTATTTTGAATTCAAATTATTGTTTTCCCTGGAAATACTAGTGCTCTAAATTAATTCTTGGACAAGGACATTTATATAAATTTATACAGAATTAAAAAACTGGAATACTATTTTCTGCGATTCAATAAGAGACTGTTGACACTAAAGCACTTTGCTGACCATTAATGACGTCATCGCCTTCCATTTCGGATTTCTTTGTTATACGAACTCAGTTTCATTCAGGACTTTTTAATACTAGGACTTTTAATTTTTAATTTTTTAATTATCTTTGGATTCAACTCGTAAAACCGTAAATTCTTATTTGTCATTTTTTTTTCACTTTAATTCTAGGGAAATAAATTGTTAAATTTTACAAGTCTAGTTGTCTTCGCTCATTTTTCCTGTTACATTTTGTAAGATCCTAGACTCGTAACAATAACCAAAGTACCAAGATATCTAACCTTGCTAGCAAATGAGAAAATCAACATGTTACAAAGAAGAAGAAGAAGAAGAAGAAGAAGAAGAAGAAGAAGAAGAAGAAGAAGAAGAAGAAGAAGAAGAAGAAGAGGAGGAGGAGGAGGAGTAGGAAAACGGAGAATGACGAGAAAGAGGAGGAATTAAATTCGATATGAATTTATGAAAGCGAGAAAACATAAACAACTCAGAAATAACGTGGAGGGATTAAGTTACTTGCCCTTAAATAAAACAACAAATTATTAATCAGTGAGCAACGATTACAAACTAGTATATATGCCAAACTCTGAGACATTGTCTTGCATTACGTTCATCTCAAGTGGTTGTCAGAAGTGAGATGATGTGTGATCCCCCACTCCTAATGGCGCTTTGGTTGTCATTGTCTAAGAGATGATTGACCACGGTGTTATTGCTCGGATCAAGTAAACAATAAAATGAAATATAAAATGAATGTATAGAACAGCAGAGATGTAGAATAGAATAACACGAGCCCCCCCCCCCCGTAAAATATGACAGTTCAATCAATTACATACACAGACTTAAATTGAACTTAACATTTGAATGCTTCACTATCTCTTCCAAATAGAGTTCAAAAATGTATGCGAAATTCATTGGCTGTTTGTTACACCAATAAAACAAATTTCGTCATATAATCGAGTGTCTGATCTAGCTCAAATTGCCAGCATGTCGGCATCACCTGGTCTTTCCAAAGAATTGTTGGCGGTAGGTCGGCATTGTCGCAGTGCCTCTCTCTCTCTCTCTCTCTCTCTCTCTCTCTCTCTCTCTCTCTCTCTCTCGTTTCCTCTAGCCTCTTTGAGTCATCTTCCGTTTCGGTTGTAGACTGCTGTCTTCTCCACTGTGTAGTACAGGAAAGGAACTATTGTTTCCTTCAAACAAAATAGAATACCCATTTTAGATACGTGTGAGGTGTTCCCTTCTGGGATCGAATAATGTTCACACTCCTTTTAAGCAAGATCGTGTTATCAGAATTCAACAAAACTAAACTAATATTTTCAGTTCTCAACCTAATAAACACTCACACCCCAATTAACATAAATTAATGTCTTTCTAGCTGCCCCTCGCATTCATACTGGAACTACGACATAATTTGACCTCTTCAATAAACCTTCACACCCCTTTGTGGGCTATAAATCACTATCTATAACGGTATAACCATTTTCTTAATGCTAACACCATCGATTCTCTAACCGTTCTTCTAGCAGGTCCTAATTAAAATCCACTCATGCCCCAAACAGCGCTTAACACATTCGTCGCAGTCAGCAATTTATTAGTCGCCTAGTTCATACATCAATCTCAATGGTTTCGTGTCATGTTAACCACAACAGAATGGACTGAGAAATTATATACAAGACTTTGAAAAATATCATTTTATGACACCAGTTTAAAATGGCCCAAGATTTCTTAACAAGTTGGCTCTGGTGTCTTAGCTTTGTCATTTGCCGCTACAACACAACCATGTACACACACACACACACACACACACACACACACACACACACACACACACACACACACACACATACATACATACATACATACATACATACATACATACATACATACATACATACATGGACTTGTAAATTGCAATGGAAAACTTTAAACTAATTTGAACCTGGAAATGATTGTTGTTGTAGGGTTTAACGCCAGTTTGTTTTAGCACTTGATAGGCTATACATGGCGGCCAGTATTATTGGTGGAGGAAGAACCCGGGAAAATCCCCGGGAAGAACCACCGACCCACGAGAAGCTACTGGCAAGCTTTCTCACATAACTACAATAGCCGAATCTTAGATGCGAACCACGCAGACAGAGGTGAGATGGTAGTGATCCGTAACGGAGAGTGCTTTAGACCACTCGGCCACACGTGGCCCCCCGAACCTGGAAATGAATTGGAAATGAAACGACACTGAACCTTCTAAATGGACTTGATAACATGCTATCGAAATATCTTTATTGTTATATTTATACAACACAACAGACACGGAACTGAAATGAACCGTCAATAAATAATTAATTAAAAATGTTCTGTATAACTTTACAAAAAATGAAACCAAGAAAGTATGGAACTCTGAATGGGTAGACTACCATCATGCTCTTGATATATATAATTTGTTTTCATATTTAATACTAATTACCCATTGTGTGTCCTTTTATTTTTCTCCTTCTTTCTTGCTTATGTCTTTTTTAAAAAAAAATACTTTCATGTGCATAAACTCTAGTAAACTAGACTGTTTCAAAATATGAAAAACAAAAGGCATTGAAGAATTCAAGAAAGGTGTACCCGTATATCATCATGAGCGTAAATAAAAGCGTCAAGCACGCAGTATATGTCGACCGATAAAAAATAGTATCGCCGAATTCTGTTGGCAGAGAATCAGGAAACATGTATACGTACGTGACCTTAGTTTACAGTAGGTGGCGCGCAGCCGCTTGAGTTTCAGCCAGCAGTGTTAAATGTGTGATTCTACTTGACCTTAAGATTTGCACTAGGTGCGCGTCCGCAATTGAGGTAAAGTCAGATAGATACATATTTAGCATGGGATTGTTGACAAATATTGCGAAGCCTTTAACCGCTGCCATAGTAAAATCTAGGTTAACTGATGTTGACGTATTTACTTACGAAGTATTGTTCTAAAGAACATAGTTTATGCTCTATACCATTTCACCATTTCAGCACAGAGACAGAAATGGTGCTTGCGTGACGTAGTGATGACATGGGAGCTTTGCATAACTGCAAACGTTGAGTATGATCCCCAGTTCTGGATTATAGAATGGGTATGTGGTTGTCCATCTCCAACGTCATTTTTCTTTCTCGATTCTTCGGTTTCATCTACATCTAGTTGGTAGAGGTCCGGACTTGTAATCCAAAACGTCACGAGTTTCACACAGAGTCTAGCTCAAGGCAGCCGGCTCTGAGTGTCCTTAGGAAAGACATTTTTATTTCCTCAGTTTGATATGGTCTATAATGTGTTGAAAGTGCACGTGAAAAATAAAGCAACCAAGAACTTCTAAGACCTAAAAACGGCAAGTTACTTATGAGCGCGTTAAGTTGGTAGAACAACTTGCGCCGTTTTGTTTAAATAAATAAAGTTTCAAATTTGGAATATAGTGACATACAGACACTAGCATAGTGAGAAATACATGTATATATAAATCATGTATATAGAAATACATGTATATATAAATCGAGTTTCTCAAAAATTCAATGAATTTAGTTTTGTATTCACCGTTGAAGATGACATATTTCGCAAATACAAAAAAGTTTGTGAGGGCGGAGGAAGGTTTAATTAGAAATTTGTAAGGATTTTCGTGGCGCTATGGTGTGGGCTAGGAATTCCGAGGTTGTGACTTAAAAAAAATAAACAATTCATGCATCTAAATAGCATGAGAGAAAAATCGTGCTCTGATTTGTAAAGAAAAGTACGAATTATATAGATTAAAGGTGTACGGTATTACTGCTGTAGGGGTTTACCCCTCTTTTTTATTTTATTGGTGCGTACCACGGTTCATTGTACCGGTACCTCGTTACTTTCCGTTGGTAATAAAAAAAAAATGTACGGAAATTCCCGAGTAATTCTGTTAAGGGTGTGTATTCACTTTCGTAAGACAGCGAATCGCCCTAATAGATTCAGGACATCAAATGTTTTCTGTTGAATTTTACATAATTTCTCAAGTCTACTAAATATTTTCTCGTTTGCTGAACAAGTGTTTTTATGTTTACTGGTCTTCGCAGCGCCGGATTAAGCACCGTGGAGGCCCATAGGCAGTCAAACTTTTGGGGCCCCAGACCCACGGTCACGGTCTCATGGGGGCCCCTGATGGGGCCCATAAAAGTCGCGGGGCCCATAGGCAGTTGCCTACTCTGCCTAATGGGTAATCTGGGACTGGGTTTTCGCTGATAAATATCTAGCCCAGATGTCGGCATTACACTTAGAGTTTCCCTGCCTATTTTATCTATAGTGTAGCAGGTAAAGTGCATGATTCAGTGTATACACTTCGTTTATTATTATCAACAAACTCTCTGAAGCCTTTCAAATGATGTCAGCTATAGTGTTATGTCAATCACTTTAGATAAAATTTTCAGATGACAATTTATGCAATAATTAACATGCAACGATTAACATTCACATAACAAATTCATAAACTATAAGCGGTGTTTCCCTCTACCCTTATTTGCGCTAGAGAGGACCCCCCACGGAGGCGTAGCTGGGGGAGGGGCATGGGGGTACATATGTCCCCGGGCGCCAAGGTACAGGGGCGCCAAAATGAGGCTTATAACGTTACATTATAATAAGTAAACAAGGGTAATAAATCGGTCACAAGATCGCTGGGGCGCCAATTTTATAGTTCGTCCCCGGGTGCAAAATATCATCACTACGCCTCTGACCCCCCCCCCCCTTTAATCCCCCCCCCCATTTTTGTTACCAGTTTTTTTTTTCTTTCTTTCCCCAATAGACCCCAGTTCTGACACCAAGGGGATTTCTGACTCAATATTACAACTCTTTGGATACACTGTATCAGGTACTGAACAGTTAACAGAGGGTGTGGGCGGTCTGGTAATTTTCTTTTGACCTGAGATAATTTATTTTCTAGTTTCTCATTATAGTTAGTATTTTTTTTTCAAAGGAATATAATGCGCTTAATATGCTGTCAGTTTGCTATACAACATAGCGAGATAATTTTTTCCAGCTACTGACAGACGAAACAAAATGTCATGCCCCTGCCCTAGACAATTTTTTGTGTGGGTGGTCCTAATATAATGGTGGTATACCCAGTTACGTATCACAGTATGTTCAGAAATGCCGCGGTGCAAACTTTATCAGGATACACAGCTCTACTATCCACTATGTGAACTGAACAAAGAATTATTTTTGCGGAAAACAAAATATACTGTTGCAAAATAAAATCCAAAGCTCCCCACCTGTCCCCCCCCCCCACAGGCCCCTGTTATCCCATTCTTATTCAACCAGCTGTAAGTAGCTTGTAGGTAAGGACAAGGTGTATGCCGCTGACATATTGTCCGTTAAAGATATCGTAGGAATGAAGGCATTAAGATAGTTTGGTAATTTGAAATGATTCCACACACTAAACGAAGAAATGCTAGCAGAAGACGTTGCCCTCTCGGTAACCTGAAGAACTTTTGGTTCTCACGTAGGCAAGCTACGGTAGTGCAATAGGGTCACGGACGTGGTTCCCACGTAAGCAAAGTACGTTAGTGAAGAGGGTCAGAGACGTGCAAAGCGACAGCGGGACAAGAAAACAATGTGTTTATCTAATACTGTGCATAGTTCGATGACCGATAAAGACCAAACTTGTTAGGATTACAAGTTTGTTCAGAATGTACAATTCTGTTTAGCTTCTTTTTTACGTTTAATTTAAAGTTATGGTTGAACCAAGCTTTTTGTTTTTTAATAAATAAAACTACGTATCTCATGCACAATTTATGCGGGATATTAACGTTATGCCGCCTTTTGATGTGATGTAGTTCCTGATCTGGACAGGTAAGCGAGTCGTGTAAATTATCGAAGTACACTGACCCTGTCAACAAGTGATCTGTTTTTACTTCCCAATTATCCCCGCCAATTTTGAACGGACTAAAAACAAAACAAACAACTGTGATTATGTCTTTCTGCCCGTCGGTTTGTATGCCATCTTGACGGTCAAAGCTCTAGGCTTAAAACTTTTTGATACAACTAGGGGATGGGGTGGGGTATATTTCATAAACAGTTTGATATGGATACGGGGCCCATGGGCTCGTTGTTATATATATAGTACATGTATGACAGATAAATTATAAGTAACGATACGAGCCCCTGTGTACGGGGCAGTGATGCTGATTGAGGAATTTTGAAGAAATTCTTAAGTATTTTAGGTGGAGATCTGAAGGGTTGACGCCTAAGACCAGAACTTAGACATACGTAATTGCTTTTATGATTACACTCTCTTAACTCACTCAGCTTTGTCCCAGAGGATGAAAATGATGCACCTGGGTCATAACTTGGAAATTGTTCGACCCCCACCATATCGCTAGATATAGATTGGAAGAATATGAGAACATGAATCAGACTTGCATCCAAAACAGACTACATATCAACACCCTCACCTCCACACTCGGTTAAAGGTCTTGCTCCTTTGTCACAACATGGAAATTAAGATTCCCACCTACTAACGATGTATTCACTTAATATGCACGAGGAGATACATTCATATGTGCATCCAACAGTCACAGAGGCATGAGCCTACCGTGAAATCTCTCTCTCTCTCTCTCTCTCTCTCTCTCTCTCTCTCTCTCTCTCTCTCTCTCTCTTTCTCTCTCTCTCTCTCTCTCTCTCTCTCTCTCTCTCTCTCTCTCTCTCTCTCTCTCTCTCATTTATTGTTGGCCATGCCTACTGGAGAATACTAAGCGCTTCATTGAAGCGATCTATGGCATTGTGCATTATCTTTTCTTTACCTAATAACGTTTTCATTAAATATTGGCACTCTTTGTCGACGCGAAGGTTTGCGCGCCCGGTGGCATTGTTCTTTAGTGGCGCAATACTTTGCTACAGAGAACAGTTTCAGTCAGTTTGCAACCGACCTTCTGGCCAGGCCCGCACCTATGGGGAGGCGGGGCAACCATGGCACTTGTCAGGGGCTTGAGCTAGATAGGCACATATACGCACATATTTGAAACACGAAAGGGGCCCGAACTCTGTCAGCTGCTTGGGGCCCAGAATTTCCTAGGTGCGGGCCTGTTCTGGCCCTCCCCTACAAAATTATAATCTGTGCTACGTTGCAGGTAAGTGGCCGAGTGGTCTAAAGCGCTGTCCGTTATGGACCACTGCCATCTCACCTCTGTCTGCGTGTGTTCGAGTCTAAGGTTCGGCAAATGTAGTTATGTGAGAAAGCGTGCCAGTAGCTTCTCGTGGGTCGGTGGTTCTTTCCGGGGTTTGTCCGGTTTCTTCCTCCACCATTAATACTGGCCGCCATGTATAGCCTATATTGTGCTGAAAAATGGCGTTAAACCATAAAAAACAAAACAAACAAACAAACGTTGCAGGTAAAATATAATGAAAATTTCAGGTGAAAAGAATATACAAGCTCCCGACGGCGTCCCTTTGCCTGACGTCCTGGGAGAAATTGCCCCAACTCCCTTTCTCCCACCCCCTCACGCATCGGCTCTTCTCTGTTGTAGCGATATAGTTTAAAAATCGCTTATCCCGCTCGCGCTCGGGATGAAGTTATACATGCCTCCTTTAGTGTATTACACGATACTCTCCGTTCGAACTAGTATTGATATTTTAATATTACCCGGTACTTTTTTTTGTTCATTTCAAATTGATTTTTTCCTCTTTCTGTGTAATGAATTGAAAGCCATCTCAAAATGGTATTGTATATTTCAGATAAAACACTGACCAACATAGTCTTCTACCGAATTTGGTAATTCACAGATTAACATTACTATAAAGTGTAGGGTGTTTTTTTGTTGTTGCTGTTGTCTTACTATTTATAAATTCAAGGTCGTGGTAACATTAGTCAACAAAAACGCCTGCAAGTTTGTATTCAGGTAGCTGTAGCTCCCATGATACAAGGTTTGTACTGATAAGCATGGTTGATAAATCCTCCTTGCAGCGTGTATCCTTGTCGGAACGCACGTAGTAACCTTTTACTGCCTATTTTTGTGCGAGGTCGCTCAATGCAGTGTACATTACCTGTCCTTCAGTATGTGTACTTTACCCATTCTTCTGTATCTGACCTTTCTTTAAATAGTGATTTTTCTACACACACACACACACACACACACACACACAGTGTTCCCACCCCGGCCAAAACCATTTATTTAATGGAACGAGTTTTAAATGAAGAACTACTAAGCAAATTGACATGAAAGCATGTATTCATGGTAAAAAGTAATGTAAAAACTATGTGTAATCCGTATGGAGAGATATCAATTAATTCATCAATTACATACATTTACAATATATTTTCTTGGGAAATTATTAAATTTTGGTATTTTATGGCACAACAACATAATTAAGTTAGTGCCGTTGGGAAAAGAAATGATACTTTATTTATTAAATTGGCCGTGTGTGTGTTTAAAGAGACTAAGCATTTATCATTTTTTAAAATTGTTTAGCCGTTTATTATATTTCTCTGTGGAGAGAGAGAGAGAGAGAGAGAGAGAGAGAGAGAGAGAGAGAGAGAGAGGGAGAGAGAGAGAGAGAGAGAGAGAGAGAGAGAAACAGAGAGAAACAGAGAGAGAGAGAGAGAGAGAGAGGGGTGTCTTCGGATATTTTATTTGTTAAAAAAGAATCTGTTTTTAGAACTTTATTATAGGTTTAAAAACAGAAAAGCTTTAAATATATTACAGCATGTATGTGCCTCCTAATCTAGAAATGTACTGTAAACTATTTACATGTTATTAGAATCACTGGCTTGGTTTTAATTTGGCACAGCAATATAAATACGGTATTTAGAGACACTATGAGTCACGTGTCTTGCCCAAGGACACAGCGTGGTTGCTGATCCAGGCTGGTCAACGACAGGATTCAAACCCGCATCCTACAATTCGCGAGTCCGGCACGATAGCCACTGCACTTCCTCTGAATCACAGGTACACATATAGTTACGACGACTCAGGTGTTTGTACAGGAAGCTTTTAGGGAACTCATGAGCTGTGGGAGGCAGAGGGAATTACCCTAGTGCAGTTGGTCCCGATTCTCTGGGAGACAAAGATAAATGAAGAAAAGAGGCGGAAGTTAGACGGACTGGAGGGAACTAGAGTACCAGTCCAGAGAAGCATAATAAAGATGAGTAGGAACACAGGACAGGAGGAAAATCTATTAAACTAAGTCAGATGATAAAATAGGCCGTCGCTTGGTCGATTGAAAGACGAGTGATAGGGTTTTAAATTTGTATCGTATTTCAGCATGCTATCTGTTATTGAATGATATTAAATTGTTGTTTGTTTGAATTTCACATTTTGTGTATTCATTAATTTAACTGTCGGCATCGCTGACTGGGGCCTCTGAGCTAACATGTCTCTATCACTAGTTCAATTTTTGACAAAAAAGAGCCCCGGTGGGTCTTCTGTAATAATTTAACATAATATTATTCGGAGCACCCCACACCAACCTAGTTAACGAGAACCTTCACAGGGATCAATCTGTACAGTTTATATATATATATATATATATATATATATATATATATATATATATATATATATATATATATATATATATATATATATATTCGAAGACCGATGTTCTTAGTGTTTTCGACGACGTCATTACTTAGAGATAACCTATAACTGTAATGATAACTGAATAATAGATTGTAGTCGAGTAATAGCGTTATTGTGTACAAAATGATAAAATGTATGTACCTGTTTGTTTATCATTGCCATTGTTCTAGAGCAGAGTGGTCCATTATATTCAACACATGGAGCAAGAATGTAAAGTTGATGGGCCATACATGATGTATATTGTAATAATTATCCTATAATGATAGAACTGACTTTCTGTATGAGAGCGGGCTACAACCCCTCACCCCCCAGCCCACCCCACGGGACTGCAATCATGGTATATATATATATATATATATATATATATATATATATATATATATATATATATATATATATATATATATATATATATATATATTAATACTTGCAGATAAGAAAACGATTTAAAAAATCTTTCTTCAAACAACAGTGATATATTGTTTATGCTGCTGCCAACATCATCACTGGGGCCCCGGGTGACCGAGTTGTAAGCGCTCGTCTTTAACGATCTTTACCATCTCATCTTTGTCCGCCTGGTTTAGTCTCCTGTTCGGCCAGTGTGGCACGTGAGAAAGCTTCCCGTGGGTCGGTATTCTTACTGGGATTTTTCTCTGATTCTTCCTCCCTCAGTTACACTGGCGGCCATGTATAGTTTATCATGAGCTGATCAATGACGTTCAACCCAAAACAAAACATCATCATCATCATTATTTTAAATGAATTAAAGAACAAAAATATTATTCTTATTTGTATATTATCTTGTATAAATCAACGGTTGATCAGTATATCCAAGTTATGGGCGTACACAAAACTTTTACAGTCATATGACGATGATGGCTCGTCTCAGTGTCTCTTCTCGAATGTTTTTCGTCACAAAACATAAATACAAGACCTAATATAAGGGGGATAACTCGTACAATCATTGATCGGCATAGGGCACTGCACCGAATATAAGAACAACAATGCGTTAGTATCTGCAGGCGAAGAAGAGTCATTATGCGCGTCAAAGACTCATGATGAAGTTGGCCAGTGCCCGGTTAAGCCTGGATAAATTTGTTTTCTTACATTCTGTTGTTGAAACTATTAAAGAAGATTGTCTCAAAGCGATTAAAAACACGCATTGAATTACGTAGGTGGAAGGCAACTTTTGAAATAGATCTACAGAAAGGGATACAAGGCTCGGAGTCTGCATTATGACAGCCGAAAAAATGTCGAGGAACATTTCGGAAAAAAAATTAATAAATTATGTAAAGTGTTCGATTTTAAATTTGTATAGTTTGTTTTACATGTTTTTAAATTTTTCTGTTACAGACACCCCTATAAAAGAATCTTTAGAACAAAGTAACGCGAGGACAACCTTTTTTAACGAGGTGATGAAAATTAGCGGTACAAGTTTAATTTGTTCCAGTTTTTATCAATAGCGGACCAAATTGAGTATTTATAATTTAAGCTCTTGTTAAACGTGGCTGCAATAGTGTCGTTCTAAGAGGAGATCTACATATGGTCTATTGACTGTATGTACGTCTATTTTATTCAGTTTGTCTGTATGAAAATATACATACAGGATATGTCCTTTATTTCAGTTAAAAAAAGATCACCTCCACCAAACATTGTTTCTTACTCTTTCATATTTATCCTCTCCAAACTGTGTTTGGCAGTCATAGAAAACGCATTAATTAATTAATTAATTAATTAATTAATTAATTAATTAATTAATTAATTAATTAATTAATTAATTAATTAATTCGTTCGTTCGTTCGTTCATTCGTTCCTTCATTAATTCATCCATCAGTCTATCCAGATACAAAAATGAAAATGTGGCGTATGCTAAAACACAATAATTCCCCTCCTGGCTATAACTGTTTTCTTTTTGGTATAAAAATGACAGTATGCATACAGGAAGATGGAAATGTAAAAATTGCATTTACTGACCAACATAAATGCTTACTAATACGCCTTTTTGCCTGACCAACACACAGTCTTCCTGTCAGTGGCGTAGCGAGGATAATTGGCGCCAGAGCAAAACACCCAAATTTGCGGCGCCCAGGGCAAAACACCCAAATTTGCGCCCCCGGCTGCCTCTGTTGCGCAGTAATGTTGATACTTTGGGCCGATTTGGCGCCCCCTAGCCACCAGCGCCTTGGGCGAATGCCCCCCTGCTCCCCACCCCCCTCGCTACGCCACTGCTTCCTGTCATATTGATAAGTACCTGATTTACTAACCAACAAACATGGAAAGAGTGCGAACATGTACACGAACACACTAGAGAGTTGGAGAACTCACACATACACGCATGCATACCTAAATATTATCATACATCAAACAGTAGGAGTGTTTACACACTGTTACACAAACATCCACTAAGGTTAATGTTTTCTTGTGAAATACATATAAAGACATAAAAAGTGTTTTTGCATACATTGCGCAGTATATTTCGCTTTGTGTTCTCTTGTTTGTCGTCTTGGCAAAGATGTATGTATGTATGTATGTATGTATGTATGTATGTATGTATGTATGTATGTATGTATGTATGTATGTATGTATGTATGTATGTATGTATGTATGTATGTATGTATGTATGTATGTATGTATGTATGTATGTATGTATGTATGTATGTATGTATGTATGTATGTATGTATGTATGTATGAATGTATATATATGTATGTATGTATGTATGTATGTATGTATGTATGTATGTATGTATGTATGTATGTATGTATGTGTGTGTGTGTGTGTGTGTGTGTGTGTGTGTGTGTGTATGTATGTATGTATGTATGTATGTATGTATGTGTGTATATGTATGTATGCATTGGATACTTCTTTTACTTACAGTAGTAGTACCACCACTGCTGCTGTAGTTTCTATTACTCCACGATGAGCATAGCTTGAATTTGCATTTTTGCTATTTCTTGTCTTCAATTCTACATTCACCACATTGACAGCATTTGATGTGTTTTTCTTGAAACAACAACAAATGTAAAAGTTAGACTTTTTAAAACGCCAGAAAAAAATCAGAGAAACAGACATGTGTTCAAACTAGCAGTAAAAATGAGCAAAAGAGAAGGCAACAACGAGATTAAAACCTATCAGCAGATGGAAGGAAATGAAAAAGATACAGTAGTCAGTTAGATACAACACGTTTAAAGTCCATCGAGAACCTGAGATAAATGTATGGCGACATTTAAGAGAATGAAAACTTCACAATTCAAGAATTATAAACCTTGTACGACATAATCGACAGCAGTCACTACTACAAAAGCAGCAGTATAGGTATTTGATGTGAAAAGGTTTAAGGCATTTATACGTCTATGGTTTGTTTTCCAACACAACCACACCTTTTAGTGCCTCTTAGTTCTCATAGTCGTGTGTGTGTGTGTGTGTGTGTGTGTGTATGTGTATGTGTGTGTGCGTGTGTGTGTGTGTGTGTGTGTGTGTGTGAGAGAGAGAGAGAGAGAGAGAGAGAGAGAGAGAGAGAGAGAGAGAGAGAGATTGGATTTTTAACTTAACTTAAACATTTTTTTCAGTCATAACTCTACAATGTCTGCAGTATGGTAGTTTATAGTGATGTCTAGCATTTTAGCATCATACCTCATACATGTAGCCTGATATCCCACCCAGTCACTTTATCCTGACACCAGGCCAACCACTCCTAACACTAACGTCTTAATGCTGTACCTCCTAGGTCACAGCTGTTAATATAATTTTTTTTATAGATCTTTGGTATGACGCGACCAGGGTTGGAACCCGCGACCTACAGCATGAGGCGGATGCTCTAACCACTATTCCACCGGGACGGTCTTTTAAGAGACAGGAGGTACTACTGAAAAAAATAAATCCCTCCATTATGAAATATGAATGTTTGTTTGTTTGTGTGTGTTGATTATATTAGCAATACTTAAAAGAAACAAGTCGAGTCAATACTTTCAGCTCATGGAAGACACAACATATTCATCATACACTTGCAAAATCATACGCGAATATTATATTTTGGTAAATCACGAATTGGTCATGGAGTTTGTTCCACCAGACCAGTTTGGCAATCTCGTCATTGTCTTTTACGAGACAGCCAATGCTAATCTAAACTTATATTCTGTGTTGGAATCTTTCGGATAGCGCGTGCTTTGTTTTCGACGCCTATTGCATATACATCGATCGCCCCGAAGACTTTGACTAACACATCAAGAACGATATGGAGGGAGCATGGACCGACGAACACATCGACAATTATATTGGTGGACACAAACATTACGTCTGCAAGTACAGAGACAACCAAAAGCATGACCATGCCAGACGTAAAGTAAAAGGAAACGCCCTCAGCTATTGTCAAAGTCTTATAGTCAGATCAACGATGAAGACTTTTGTCCCAGAATAGTCGTCACCCACATGTGTGTGCGTTTGTCAGATAATTAATGCGTTAGTCGATACTTGAGAAACAGTGTATCAAATCGTTTACCTAATATAAATGCGACTTCACGATCACAACACGGTATTGCATGTATATGCATACCATACTAATTTAATATAATTAAGCAGAATATTCCAAGACAGAAAGAACATTATGACCGTGCGTGATGAATTTCATTAAAAAAAACACCAGTGCGACTGACCCAGTGATTTCATGTCCAGTGAAATCAAGTGCGATGATACGCATTGCGATCTGAATATTGCTGTACACGGTGACATTACCGACACATCATAATCTGGCCATAATAACATCGAAAGTGTTTTCCACCTCGGTGCCCATTTATGTAACTCATACGCACTCCCATATGCAATGGACACCATCTTGAAACCTATGGTGACCCGAAGATTGGATTGAATTTCTCCAGAATGTACTCATTGACCAACATAGTCCAAAAGAAGTGTTAATAATGAAGGCAGGAAAAAATGTGTTGATCTAAATAGGAAAAGAACTCATTGGTCGCTGTGATACACATATGAATTAGTTTTGGACTTCTGTCGAAGGCACTTATTATTCATCCACACCACAGCAAGGACAATGCAGATAGGACATAAACAATCCTTTAGACGTCATTGACACAACCCCCCAAAAATATTTAAAAAATAAGAACTATTCAGAGATTTGAACTTCTTCGTTACTGAAAGAAAATGATGCACAGAGATTCCTCCGAAAGTTCTAAGACAGAACTCGATGTTAGCGACGAAGTTGACAGTGCAAGAATTCCAGTTTGTGGATTTTCATCACGTGTCGTCTTTGACCACCTCAGCTATTATTGAGCTTTAAATCAAAGAACAAACCGAAAGTTTAGTCCCGTCAACAAGTTCGTCATTAGGCGAAGTAAACTGGTACTTGAACAATTACCTGGTTAGTTGGAGTATATGCCTTATAACTTCCTTTTCGGATGCGAGTTTGAATTTCGGTCGAGGCATATCAAAGACTTTTAAAACTGGTAATAAAAGCTTTCGGCCTGATCTCAGGAAAGTGTGACTTGGTGGGACACGATTCTACATGACTGCGGTATGATTCCCCAGTGCTAGACATCTATATAAACTGCAACACTGCAGACATCTTAGGAAAATGATTGAAATATGTTTAAAGCTGCATTCAAATCCCCCCCCCACGCACACAATATGAATACATACCCTTATCGAGCTAATCCCGATAACCTCCTGACTGCCACGTGGTGGTTTGGAGTATGTGTAAATACTATTATATTTCCCCACCCCGTTGGTACTCGGTATCTAGGAGATGACCGCCCTCGATATAATGACCCCAGTTCGAGTGTGTATAAGTGGCGAAACGTATAGATGGAAATGTATGTCACGGGGTGGGGGTGATTGTTATTGCCCACTGTCACGGGGTTGTATAAATATACTAATAATAAATACTATAACCCACCCCTTTTTGGTACTCATTATCTAAGAGATGACCGCCCTAGATATAATTAACCCGGTTCGACTAAAGATAAGTGGTGAAACTTATAGATGGAAATAGATATAGTGATCTGGGCAGATATATTGAACAAACAAATACGACCCCTCCCCCGTAAAGATAAACAAACAATTTCATCAATTACATAAAGACTTGTGAAAATTCCTTTCATTAGGAATATACTCTGCTTTTAGAAATAAACTTTCACCGAATTGCAAGAAAACTCAAATAGATTTAAATAAACTAGCCGATCGTTTACTGATAGCTTTAGTTCATAATAGGATCGAGTGAAACAATCGAAGTCAACGCCTTGTACGATTTCATAACCTGCTAGTCCTCAGTTTTTCGCTTCCTCTGTTGCTGTTCAGAAATTAGGATCTCGGGGATGATACTTTTTACCATCCGTCTCAGGATACACTCTGAATACGTTAGAAATTAGTACGAGGCAGATTTTCGGCACAGGATTATACGTCTCACTGCACTTCCCTCTCTTTTTTTTTGTCAGCATTCGTCCCAGGGTAATGTCACATCAAAACGTCCCAGAAGCCATTTTCTCCCTTTTAAATGAATATAAAATAGACAACCTGAATTTCCCGTTATATAATAATACAGGGGAGACTTGCATTTTCTCGGCTTGGTATCAGATATTTCTATCAGTAGTAAACATATGATAAAGCTATTAATCGACTACTCATGTCCTTTCGCTAAACATAAGGTAACCGTGTCTTATCGATTCTTATGAACGTTTCAATTTTTTCTTTTGTTCTTTACCGTTCAATACAATACACGTGTTTTGGACCAAAGCTTGCAATATCAGGCTGGGCAAGGTATATATTTTAATGTCATTTAAATTTTTTAAACGAAAATCCAATATAAACATGTAACGTCCTTCTGTCTATATGATGAAGCCACTGCGCGCAGCCTATGTAACGTCATTATATGTGATGAAGCCACTGTGTGGCAGCGTATGCATCGTCATTCAGTTTATGTGATGAAGCCACTGTGTGGCAGCCTCTGCAACGTCAATAGCTCTAAATGATAACGCTGTTGTGTGTGTACCAATGTAACGCCATCTGTCACTGCCTGTATAACGTCATCTAAAAACGTTATTTCCAAAATTAATCCATAGATTTAAAAAAAATATATCTTAAGTGGATGCCGTTCTTGAGTATTTGCGAACTTTAAAACGATCTGAATTTAATCCCAAATTAATCCTGAAGCCAATTTTGTATGTTGTTGTATCACAATCCTAGCATTGTTACATGTATAAATGCCTGAATAGTGTTTGCATGTTCTTCCTATGGCCCAAGCTTGCTTCAGGCTGATTGGTCATTTGAGTGGTCAATAGGTAGGTCATCGAAGGGTCAGTTACATGTAATAAATGAGTGCACTTCAGTACTGAGGACTGATGACAGCGTTTTTGGATCTTATGGTGAACCAATCTTAAACAGAAGTATAACCTTTGTAGCATACTTCGTCTTGATGTATATTCCAAACATTATTATGATGATGACGATATTAATGACGATATTAATGATAATAATAATGATAATGTAGTTGATTATTACTAAGGTCATTCCAACTCCCATACTTCTTCGTACTTGATCATTGAAAAAATGTTGGAACTTGCATGGTGAATATCAAACTTTGACACAAAAACTGCATAATTTTATCCCACACTCCGCACAAATTAGCATCTAAAAAGCCCACAAAATTAGCATCTAAAAAGCCCACAAAATTAGCATCTAAAAAGCCCACAAAATTAGCATCTAAAAAGTCCACAAAATTAGAATCTAAAAAGCCCACAAAATTAGCTGGGCGCTAAAAGAAGAGAAGTGCAATGCAATCTCGTATTCACCACAAACACGTATCTCTACAAATTAAAAATTTTGTCAGATTTATTGGCCCTAAACTCCCATAATAATCTATACAGTTTTAATAAAGTCCATCAATTTTAATATGACTTGAAATATAGGAAAAATTACCGATTCCGCTGCGAGTTTCTAAACTCAGTGAAAAATAAGTAATTTGCTGAAAAATCCGCAAGTGTGGTCATCCGGACGAGAAGAGCAAAAGTGTAGCAGTAGTAGTAGTTGTTGTTATTTTTTGTTGTGGGTGGTGGTGGTGATTGTTAATTATTATTATTATTATTATTATTATTATTATTAGTAGTAGTAGTAGTAGTAGTAGTAGTAGTAGTAGTAGTAGTAGTAGTATTTCTGTCGCATGTTTGTTATCATTGGTTCTAAAACAAGAATGATTTTATTTCGATGAATAGATACATGGACTGACTGATGGATAAACTGATTCATGAAAAAGTTTTAAAAAAAGAGCACCTATTTTTATATAGATCTTTAAAAATTACAATACACCATGGCAATTTGTCTTATAATATACCCACCGCTGTAAATACAGCGAGCCCTTACTTAAAAATGTCTAAATATAAGCTTTCTTACCGTATATTCCTTTCAAACAAACATTTTACTTTTCATTCTTTGAATGATTACACTAAACGAATGCATGACTGGATGGCTGATTGGTTTCTTATGGAGCTGTCAACAAAGATTGGTGATATAATGTTCAGAAAAAACTAACCGATATAAAATATAAACCAGAACTGCATTAAAATCCACTGAGCAATTTAAAGATATGGCTAATTAATTTAAAATATTACTCTTAGTCACAAAAATCGTCATATTAAGTATACATGTATATATTTCCTTACCTACAGAAGAGAACCCATTGGTAGGACTAGAGAGTAATGACTGATTTGTTACTTAAACTCAAAGTTATATCAAGATGCTCCAAAATACAGTTAAGTGGTAAAGACATTTTAATGTGAAAACAAATTATATCCAAATTAAATTAAAATATTTTAACAACTATCGAAACATGTTGTCCCTTTCAGCCGACATTCATCTTGTCAGTAAACACGAACGGGTTACACACCATCAAAGGTACGACAATTACTGTTTTCACAAGTGAACAGTGGATGATACTGCGAAAAACTGCATGGGAAAAGTCGTCGGCTGCAGAAAAGACATCTAGAAACGATCCTTTACAAAAATGTTGAAAAGCAAACATCGGTAAATACGTATAAAAAGCAGCATGTACCAAAACCAGTTTGTCACAGTTTCCATTCATTCGTTGCAGCACAACACATCCGGTCTGTCAATGCATTTAGTGATACTAGAAGGTCAGAAGCAAGATGACATTGACTATAAGAGTCTAGTGATGAGACGTGCAGCAAGTTATATATATATATATATATATATATATATATATATATATATATATATATATATATATATATATATGTATATATATATATATATATATATATATATATATATATATATATATATATATATATATATATATATATATATATATATATATATATATATATATATATATATATATATATATAACTTGCTGCACGTCTCATCACTAGACTCTTATAGTCAATGTCATCTTGCTTCTGACACATATATATATATATATATATATATATATATATATATATATATATATATATATATATATATATATATATATATATATGCCAGATTCATCTATTAACATTTTCGCCTGCTAATGAAGTAAATGTATATGTTGGTCCTTGGCTCTAGACTTTTTTAGTATCTGTTAGTCCACGTTTCCAGTGTTTTCCTGCTATGTGAAGTATATGTTAGTCCATGATTCAAGCGCTCCATGCTAATTGAATTATATGTTAGTCCATGATGTTCGTCTTTTCTTCCCCTGCCAAACGAAGTAGTTGTTAGTCTATGTTTCTAGCCCCACCCGCGTTATTGAAGCATCTGCTGTTATATCATTATTTCCAGTTTTGTTTTCATGGATTTTAAATTATTTGTTAGTACGTGATTCTGGGGTGCTTTTTCCCTGATAACTATTACGCGATTCAAATTTGTCGTTCTCTCCAATGCCGAGTGAAACATTTGTTAGTGCATGATTCTAGTTACCCCCCCCCCCCCGCTAATTGAATTATATGTTAGTCCATGATATTCGTCTTTTCTTCCCCTGCCAAGTGAAGTATTTGTTAGTCCATGAGTCTAGCCCCACCCGCTAATTCCATCATCTGCTACTAGATCATGATTTACAGTTTTGTCCCCTGGGTATTTAACGTATATATTAGTACATGATTCTGGTGTGCTTTTCCCCTGAAAACTAGTCCACAATTCAAGTTTGTCGTTTTATCTAATGCCGAGTGAAACATTTGTTAGTTTATGATTCTAGGGCATCTTTGCCTCTGCTAATTGAAGAATCGCGAACTCCACAATTGTATGATTTCTTTCTCTCCTATGTCCAGCGAAACATTTGTTAGTCCATGATTCTGAGGCTTTTTTCCCCTTCTGACTTAAGTATCGGTAAGTCCATAACTCTAGTGTTTTTTACCCCATGGTAAATTAAGTATCGGTAAGTTTATAATCCTTGCATTTTCCCCCTGCAAATTGAAGTATCTGCTAGCTCGAGAATTCAAGTATTGTTTCACTTTTAAGTGAAGTAAATGTTAGTTCATGATTCTAATTTCCTGCCCCCCCCCCCACCTCCGCGTTTTCTACGTGTAGTAGTTGTTACTTTATGATTCTAAGGTGTATTTTTACCCTGCTTAGTGAAGTATTTTGTGGTCTTTTCTTCTGTCTTTTTAAAAAAAAATATAAATCCCCTGCTAAGAGAAGTATCTGTTAGTACACGATTCTATGTTCTTTGTTTTCTCTGCTGGTTTACATATATATTAGTTCATGGTTCAAGGATTGTATTCCCTTGCTAAGTCAAGTATATGTTAGTCCATAATTCTAGGATTGTATTCCCCTGCTAAGTCAAGTATATGTAGTCCATGCATCTTGTGTCTTCCCCCCACAAGTGAAATACTTGTTAATCCATGATTGCAGTTATTTTCAAATTACTAAATAAAGTATCCTTTAGTTCCTGATTCTACTCTTTTTAGTTTTTACAAGAAACAGAAAATTCAAAACTGGCAAAAAATTATCGTTCCAACCAAATAAAATTTAATAAGTTTAAATAAAATGTGAAAACATAAGTAAAACAAATGAAGGCTCAGTGTTATTTTGTTGGACAAATTAAATTCTGCTATATGTAAGAGCATATCATTTCAATGCGAATTGTATTTCTTTCTTGCTCAGTCTCAGAATTGAAATGAATTTGCATTTCTGTTGTGGATACCCCTTTGGTCATTTGCGACGAATTAAATGTGTGCGCTAACACAAATGAAATGAAGTATGTAATTAGTTCTGCGGTTCATGCACAATGTCTGCACGAAACCAAGATAACAAAGGACATATCCGGAGGCGCAAACGGCAGAAGAGTCATAAGTTGATACGCCAGCGCATCGCTGGCGTATCAACTTATGACTCTTTTGCCGTTTGCAGATTAATATTATATTAATCTATATATACATATTAATTTATATTCTTTACACTTTTCTAAATTTAGATGTCCGTATCGGCAATAATGTTAGCCACATATTTTCATGGTAAACAAGTTATCGTTTAGAATTAAAATATTCAGTTCCAGTTTTATAATTTAATGAACATGATGTGCTTAAGGTTTCCAAAAAATGTAAATAAATACATGGTGTAAGGTATCCATTAGTAATTGTATAATTTAGTGTACACAATGTGCCTAAGGTTTCCAAAAAATGTAAATAAATACATGGTGTAAGGTATCCATTAGTAATTGTATAATTTAGTGAACATGATGTGCTTAAGGTTTCCAAAAAATGTAAATAAATACATGGTGTAAGTATCCATTAGTAATTGTATAATTTAGTGAACATGATGTGCTTAAGGTTTCCAAAAATGTAAATAAATACATGGTGTAAGTATCCATTAGTAATTGTATAATTTAGTGAACATGATGTGCCTAAGGTTTCCAAAAAATGTAAATAAATACATGGTGTAAGTATCCATTAGTAATTGTATAATTTAGTGAACATGATGTGCTTAAGGTTTCCAAAAAATGTAAATAAATACATGGTGTAAGTATCCATTAGTAATTGTATAATTTAGTGAACATGATGTGCTTAAGGTTTCCAAAAATGTAAATAAATACATGGTGTAAGTATCCATTAGTAATTGTATAATTTAGTGAACATGATGTGCTTAAGGTTTCCAAAAAATGTAAATAAATACATGGTGTAAGTATCCATTAGTAATTGTATAATTTAGTGAACATGATGTGCTTAAGGTTTCCAAAAAATGTAAATAAATACATGGTGTAAGTATCCATTAGTAATTGTATAATTTAGTGAACATGATGTGCTTAAGGTTTCCAAAAATGTAAATAAATACATGGTGTAAGTATCCATTAGTAATTGTATAATTTAGTGAACATGATGTGCTTAAGGTTTCCAAAAAATGTAAATAAATACATGGTGTAAGTATCCATTAGTAATTGTATAATTTAGTGAACATGATGTGCTTAAGGTTTCCAAAAATGTAAATAAATACATGGTGTAAGTATCCATTAGTAATTGTATAATTTAGTGAACATGATGTGCTTAAGGTTTCCAAAAAATGTAAATAAATACATGGTGTAAGTATCCATTAGTAATTGTATAATTTAGTGAACATGATGTGCTTAAGGTTTCCAAAAATGTAAATAAATACATGGTGTAAGTATCCATTAGTAATTGTATAATTTAGTGAACATGATGTGCTTAAGGTTTCCAAAAAATGTAAATAAATACATGGTGTAAGGTATCCATTAGTAATTGTATAATTTAGTGAACATGATGTGCTTAAGGTTTCCAAAAAATGTAAATAAATACATGGTGTAAGGTATCTATTAGTAATTGTATAATTTAGTGAACATGATGTGCTTAAGGTTTCCAAAAAATGTAAATAAATACATGGTGTAAGGTATCCATTAGTAATTGTATAATTTAGTGAACATGATGTGCTTAAGGTTTCCAAAAATGTAAATAAATACATGGTGTAAGGTATCCATTAGTAATTGTATAATTTAGTGTACATGATGTAATTAAAGTTTCCCAAAAAAATGTAAATAAATACATGGTGTAAGTATCCATTAGTAATTTTATAATTTAGTGAACATGATGTAATTAAATTTTCCCAAAAAAATGTAAATAAATACATGGTGTAAGTATCCATTAGTAATTTTATAATTTAGTGAACATGATGTAATTAAAGTTTCCCAAAAATGTAAATAAATACATGTTGTAAGATATCCATTAGTAATTTTATAATTTAGTGTATATGATGTAATTAAAGTTTCCCAAAAAATGTAAATAAATACATGGTGTAAGTATCCATTAGTAATTTTATAATTTAGTGTACATGATGTAATTAAAGTTTCCCCCAAAAAGTGTAAATAAATACATGGTGTAAGTATCCATTAGTAATTGTATAATTTAGTGTACATGATGTAATTAAAGTTTCCCCCCAAAAGTGTAAATAAATACATGGTGTAAGTATCCATTAGTAATTTTATAATTTAGTGTACATGATGTAATTAAAGTTTCCCAAAAAATGTAAATAAATACATGTTGTAAGGTATCCATTAGTAATTTTAGTGATTGTATACTTTCCTTTTGATGCTATCAAGTACATTGTTTTAAAACCGGTGCAGCATATGAATCAAATTTATGAGTAATTGATTTATTATCAAAACGAACTTTTGGTGGCAACGTGAAAACTAAAGATGGACACGAAGGGAATTTTTGCCGGGTATGGGTATTTGTAAGGAACTTTCCTGGCCGAGTCGGCTTTCTATGCTCCCATTTTATACGGTTTCCCCACCCCTTTTCTTCCCTCAATCTTTTTCTACCATAAAACAATGTTTTTGTGTTTTTTGTTTTTATTATTTCGGGTTGAGTGACCCGATCCGGTAAGAAAAAATGTCTAGCCATAAAACTCAGCCGTTCCTTATATTAACGTGTAGTGCAAAACTCAGTCTGGTCTATTGGCCGGGTATGATACTAAAACTCAGTCTGGTCTAGTGGACGGGTATGATATCAAAACTCAGTCTGGTCTAGTGGCCGGTATTGTACTCCACCATCCCTATCCGATATGCAATTTGTGTTTTATTTTAACCATGTTTGGACTGTTTTACAAAAAGTTATAATGAAGATTTGTTTTAAGTGTCCTTGGAGGTTCGAACTGGCGTCTAACGCGGTATTTTTGTCCATACGGTTATATCAAGTTCTACAACGGTCACTGAGCTTTTAAAAGGTTGAGTAGATTTCTTTCATCCCTTTCTACTTGTTGCATTCAATCAAGCGGTTGCAGATTATCGTGGCTGGTGTCAGCGAGCAGTCAGTGTATCGTCCCCTCCGATGATGTTAGCGGCCTTTCTCCAGCAGGTTATTGTGGTCTTGTTTTGTCCTTCTCTGTTTTTTTCCATCACCATCTAGGGATCTTCTATGTCCTGTTGAGAAGCTTTCAGGTATTGGTAGACACAAAGAAATCCCATATCGCATGTATGGTCGCAAAGAAACTGTAGACATTTTTGACATATGTCTGCAACAGTCTGTTTGTTTATGACCTATGCCGCCACCGTAGCTGTCCGGGTCGACGTTGCGAGGGGTCAGTCCCGGATTACCCATTAGGCAGAGTAGGCAACTGCCTATGGGCCCCGCGACTTTTATGGGCCCCCAGGGGCCCCCATGAGACCGTGACCGTGGGTCTGGGGCCCCAAAAGTTTGACTGCCTATGGGCCTCCACGGTGCTTAATCCGGCGCTGCGAAGGGTTGTAATACCTTTCTCGCATCCGTCTCTTGTTTTCCTTGAATGCTTCTCTCGCTTCTTCCTCTCATCCTCTATTCCCTGCATTGCTCCTGTTGTCTAGCATCCTTTGTTACTTTTGGTTGGGGGGTGGGTGACTGTGGTGATTGTGATATTTCTTCACGTCGGATTGCTTCTGTCTTCTTCTGGGTCTGCGGTGGCTCACTCTAGATCTGCGGTATCCTTCTCCGTCTCCCGTTGGGGCTTCTTCTATATTATGTCGTCTCCTCGTCCCGTATTAGGAGAGGATTTGTTAACTTCTCTGCTCACATTCTCCATCCTATTGAAAGAGTAAGGCAAAGGCTGTCCATGCATTTAGGACATTTGTAGGTGTGATTAACTCCATCGCTAGAGATGTTATTATTGATATTTGCACTCTTTGCTGCACACTAAATTAATATGTGTTCTGGGAAACAGATTAGTGTAATAGCTATATCTTGAAAAGCCCTACAATTTTAATTTACCAGGAATGTTTTAAATTTTCTGATAGTGCTAAGCATTTCATTACCCTTGTGTGAAATTCGTACGATTTGGACTTTTAAAGTGGTGGATTTGTTTTATACGGAGGGGTTTGTTGAGGGATTCTATTCCAAAACATGGCCGTCCTTGAATATGAGTTATATCAGCATAATCTAATACACAGAGCTACCGGATGACAATAAATCAACTTATTTTCGGAAATTAAGCTTCAAGATGATGTCTGTGTTGAATGAAACCCGATTCTTCTCAGCATTTGTCTTAAATCAGCATCATAAACTTAATCACTAGATAACTTTATATTGATATGTCATATGTTTCGCAATATTACAAAACTTAAACGGCTATAATTCAAGTTAATATAATTACGTTTTAACCTGATTTCACATGGTTTTAGAAATTTCTGCTTGCTTTGTCTAAGTTATGTAGTAGTATCAATATAGAACGAAAAGGGTACAACTAAACATGGCAACACTCCATATCATGTAATATATTTTTTAATCCTTTTCTCACAGAATATATATGAAATGAGCTTTTGAAATCAAACAATATAAGGAACTGTTAAACAATATGGTCAACAAAGTGATTCTAAGCATCACTGTTCTATCTGTTTAAAAAATCGTTCTAAAAATTAAACGATGTTCTTAGACGATATCCATTATGGATTGCAGCTTTTTAATGGTAGCCATTTCATTGAGATAAGCTCATACCTCGGCATGCCAGTGATATGAGTTTTATAGATGATGCCATGGCATCATCAATAAAATATTCAGAATCTTGAATCTTTACCAGTTTGCAGGAGGCCAATCAAAAGGTCCACGATTTTCCGTCCGCTTTTTTCAATCCCACTGAATGTACTTGTGGAGTCGCATCCACTGAAAGCATGAACTAAGGGCAACACAGTATATTTCCTATAGCGCTTGTCTTTCACATTTCCAATCCAAACGAAGAGTTCTTGAATATTTAGCCGGAATATATATTTCTGGGGACATGACAACAACATCAGATTATATGTTCCACAGCACAAGGAGTTTTTTATTTAGTTTTTGTGTACATGACTGGTGTGTAGAAACATTCTCGTGTCAGCCTATGTCGTTACTCGGGCATTGATGTAGCTCTTGAAAGCTTCATTATATAACGCAGCTAAATTGTGCCACGTTTGGCTCGTTATACAGTGTACATTTGAACTGGTCATGATGATAGCTGTCACAAACCAATGCAATCTGTTCAAAGTTCTGAGAAAGAATCAATCATTGTCGTTTCTCAGACAATTCTCCAAATGTACGTAAATCACTTCCGTCCGTCTATTTGGATGATGACAATGAAATCGACTAATATTTGGAGACAGCTGATTTAGTTTATTTTCGTTCATCCTTTATTTGGTTTGCTGACGGCCGTGAATGGTGAATAACGGGAAACATCCACTTTTCAGGCTCCATACTTGATGTATATTTTGAATTATGTCATGCACTTTACTGTCACCTGCTTTTGAGGGCCTTAAAAAAATCTTATTTTACCCCGTTTTGATGCCTTCCTAATAATCACGTTTTTATTTTGCTGAATGAAAGAGTGAGATTTAACTGACCTGAATGAGGGTGAAATATAACATTTGATTTAATAACTTGAATCATACTTACTCATGATATTACTATCTACTATTCTGTAATGTAAACTATTTAACAGTCTCAAGGACATACAAAGTTAGATGTTTCCTTTACAATAGGAAAGGAACTGGGTTAATAGGTGTGCTAATTGGCAATGTAGCAGTTGCTTATCTGCTCGGAAAAATGGATGCACCCGCCCATACACGAGTCTCCTGCTGCCTTACAGGTCAGCTTTGGTGAGCCAATGGCTAAGGGAGTAAACCCTATCTGAAAATCCAGAGTGGAGACCATAAGACAGCTGGACGATGTAAGACATCCCCTTCTAACAACTCCTTGGTCTGGAGAGGGATGGGCTCCGCCAGACCACTTTTGCCCAAGACACACTGATAATGTTGGACAAATCTGAAGTTACCATACCGGATCGGTCGTTACCCGGGTCAACAAGGACAGCGCCTACCGTTTTCCACCATGACGGAGGTGACAAGTGTGCTACTGGTACTTTGCATAAAATCAGAGCGCGAGACATCATCGCCATCGCTACCTGGAACATTAGAACTCTTTCACAAATTGGAAGACTCCAAGAGTTGACTCATGACCTGGAACAATATACGTGTCACATTCTGGGACTCTGTGAATGAAAATGGAAAGCCCGAGGAGAACACCAAACTGAAGTTGTGCATATCTTCTACTATACTGAAGAGTTCAACTATTCCATAAATGGAGTAGGCTTCCTTGTAAACAAAGCCATCAAGAGATCTGTGCTTGAATGCCTCCCCATATCCAGCAGAATCATCTCCACTCGTCTGAAAGCATCCCCCTTTAACATCACAATTATCCAAGTCTATGCTCAAACTAACGATCATGATGATGAAGAAATAGTTGAGTTTTACAACAAACTCCAGGGTATTCTAAACATGGTCAGTACAAAGATATCCTCATTATCCAAGGAGACTGGAATGCCAACGTTGGCAAAGATGCTCTAAAAGACTGGGATGATCATGGTGGATATTCTTGCAATGAGCTTACCAATGAAAGAGGGAGACGGCTGCTTGAAGTCGCAAGCTACAACAACTTGGTACTAGCCAAAACCCTGTCCCAACATAAAGCTTCACGATGCTGGACATGGAACGCACCAAATGGAATCCATCATAACCAGATCGACTACATACTGGTTCAAACCCGTTACCGATCTGGCATGAACAGAGCAAAATTAAGGACGTTCCCAGGTGCTGATGTTGAGATTATTCATGACCTCGTGGTTATGAACTTCCGAGTGAGGCTGAAGAAAACTTTACAGGCCAAAGAACATCATGCTCAAATTCAACCTTGAACAACTGAAGTATCCTAACATATGCAACTCATCCCAAGCCACAATAGGAGGAAACTTTGCACCACTCATGCGTTCATGGATTTCAAAAAGGCATTTGACATAGTGTGGCATGAGGCATTGTGGGCTACAATGAAGAAGTACAACATTGGTCAAAAGGTGACCAATGCCATCAAGCAGCTGTACGCCAAGGCTATTAGTGCAGTAATTGCCCAAGGTTCTGTGGGGGACTGGTTCCAGACAACAGTTGGAGTACGTCAAGGCTGTCTTCTGACACCCACGCTTTTGAACATCTACTTAGAGTACACCATGAGTGGAGCCCTGGAAAACCACTGTGGGACAGTCAACATTGGAGGGCGTAACATCACCAACCTCCGCTTTGCAGACGACATGGATGGGCTGGTAGGCAGTGAAGACGTGTTTTCCATCTTAGTAGAGAACCTGGATGAAGCATCTTCCAGATTTGACATGGAGATAAGCACTGAGAAGACAACGCTGATGAAAAAGAGTGGCAAACAAATCTTAGCCAAGATTAAAGTCAGAAGACAGTAACTGGAAACAGTGAACCAGTTTAAATATCTTGGTTCCATAATCACCGAAGAGGGATCAAGAGCAGACATATTGTCACGAGCAGCACAAACAACGGCAGCTATGTCATAACTCCCATCTGGAGAGACAAAAATATATGTTTGAAAACTAAAATCAGACTACTGAGAGCACTAGTCATCTCAATTTGTTTGTATTCATGTGAATCTGGACCCGGACAGCAGAATTACAAAGAAGAATTCAGGCATTTGAAATGAGATGCTACATAACCATCCTTGGCATCTCTTGCATGGACCAAATCACAAATGAAGAAGTGCGTAACACTACCAGGCACAAAGTAGGTCAATGTGAAGACCTCCTCACCACCGTCAACAATAGAAAGCTGAAATGTTATGGCCATGTCACCAGAGCCAACAGTCTATCCACAACAGTACTGCAGGGCAGCGCCCAGGTTGGAAGAAGGAGAGGTAGACAGAAAAATGTGGACTGACAACATCACAGAATGGACCAGAAAAAGTTTTGAGGAGACACAGGCATTGGCACATGAATGGAGACAAGTGGAAGGAACTGGTCAGATTTTCAGCACCACAGTGCCTCAACAACCACACTAGGTTAAGAGACTAATGATGATGATGAATTGGGACTAGCGGCAATTATACTATAATACATTTTGGGAACAGAATCCAGAGCAGGTTACATAAAATACGGATTGGGTGATTGACAGCCCTCTTCTGAGAGAGAGAGAGAGAGAGAGAGAGAGAGAGAGAGAGAGAGAGAGAGAGAGAGAGAGAGAGAGAGAGAGAGAGAGAGAGAGAGAGAGAGAGAGAGAGAGAGATCAGTTTGTGAACCTCGGTTTCAGATTTCAGATGCGGGACTATTACAAACAATAACATGTGATTTCATTTTTTCCCCACTCTCACCCCCCACCTAAGAGAAGAAAAGTAGGCTTCTCCACATCTGAGTAAAGATAAAATACGACAGCAAACAAAACTTGCATGTAACTTTCTGTAGAAAGTTCAGTAGATTTTGCGATGAGCTATGCTCCAATAACAAGCCTACTGAATACAACTGACGTCCTCTTTTTGTTTTATTTGGTCTTTTGTACGTTTCTTTTGATAGCAAAACAAAGAGAAATAAATACCTCTAACGAGTCAGAATTCCTTGATATAAACCAACGAAGCTGATTCTTAAAAACATAGTCTTCAATTTGCATATTGTATATTAAACATGAAAGTACACGGCTGTAGTTTTGATAAAATAATATTTATTCATTTATCTATTAGGCTCACAAGGATGCCTTCTATCACCATTCCTCTTCCTGCTGGCCATCGACTGGGTCATGAAGACATCGACAGACCAAAAAAAGAAACGGCATCCAGTGGACGCTGTGGAAACAGCTGGACGACCTAGATTTCGCTGATGACCTGGCTCTCCTCTCGCATACCCAACAACAGATGCAGGAAAAGACCAGCATTGTTGCGGACAACTCAGCCAGCCTGGGCCTCCACATCAACAGAGAAAAAAGCAAGGTTTTCAAGACAAATGCATCCAGCAATACACCCATCACAGTGTAAGGCGATGCGCTGGAGTAGGTGGATAGCTTCACCTACCTTGGCAGCATCCTGGACAAGCAGGGAGGAACGGATGCAGACGTTAAGACACGCATCGGCAAAGCAAGGGCAGCTTTCCATCAACTGAAGAACATATGGATATCAAGGCAGCTTAACATCACCACCAAGATCAGGGTCTTCAACACCATCGTGAAGCCGATATTGCTGTACGGAGCAGAGACCTGGAGAACCACCGCTACCACCATGAAGAAAATCCAGGTCTTCATCAACACCTGCCTCAGGAAGATCCTCAAGATCCGCTGGCCAGAAAGAATCAGCAACGACGAACTGTGGCAGAGAACGAAGCAACAGCCCGTTGAGGATGACATCCTTCAGAGACGCTGGCGATGGATTGGCCACACCCTCCGCAAACCTGCTCCCACCATCACCAGGCAAGCCCTCACATGGAACCCTCAAGGAAAGAGGAAGAGAGGAAGACCCAGAAACACCTGGCGCCGCGATTTGGATGCAGACGCAAAGAAGATGGGCAAGACGTGGGGACAGCTGGAGAGACTCGCTCAGAACCGAGACGCCTGGAGTGAGCTGGTTGGCGGCCTATGTCCCAAACGGGGCCACAGGCGGAGATGAGATGAGATGAGATAATCCATTAGGCTCATTCATTGCTTGGCACGGCATTCCTCTTCCCTCCGCTACCCCCCCCCCCCCCCCCGGCTATTCTCCAACCATGTTGACTCTTGGACGGCAACTTGAACGTGTCGCAATCGCAGATCTATTTTTAAGAGGTTTATAATTGAAGTTTGAAGTAGATGACGTCACCACGTTACCGTTCAGCGAGGTAGTAAGAAAGAAAGCTAAAAGTTTAAATAAATATAGCAAAACTTCGCACATTTCATTAAATTGCCAGGTACTGATGTTTTAGCTCTGTTTCAATCAATTAGCGAAATGGAATACATGTTAGCTTTTGATCTATTTATGGATAATATAGCAGCTCTAACTGTCCACAAAGTCACATTACATTGTATCCATTGCACATTACACATTTACCTAAGAAGATCATCCTTTTAGCACAAAACGTTTGACGTTATTAGCATAAGATAATGCTATAAAGTTATTTATATAAAACAATTACATTCAACATGATCCCATAATCAAAATAATAATAAAATAGAAAAACCTTTAAGTTGTCTTTAAATCTCGATCTTCACGAAAATAGATTACAATTTAAAAAAATATAATTGGTGACAAACCTGTATTTTGAACATTTTGAAAATTAAGCACTTTTGAGATGCAAAGGGCAAACCGGATCTGCAGTATTTGGAAGCAAGAATGAACAGAAATATGTGATTTTTCATCCACATCGATATTCATAATTAATAAGAATTTCAACCTTTTAACGGGAGTGTACATCACCATGACAGGTAGCAAAAATTGAAATGGGGAAATGATCAAATGTATTATTGTAATGTTGTTTCTTTTATTAGATAAAAAATAGATTTAAAAGTTAGTTTTACAGCAAGTTGTTAATAAAAAAAACACAAAACATACAATTCTAGAAACTACAAGGAAAGAAAGAAAAAAATTAAAAATACCTTATTATGGAAAAGAAAAAAAAATATTATTATGTACCATAACAACCATTAAAAAGTTCTAGGGACCATAAGATCAAATATTTCACATATTGCACAGAAGCTGAATGTAGGCACATCATCATAAGATAGTTTGTATACTACGAAATAATGGATTTAACCTGACTGCTAATAATGGAAGGCGAGAGCTACGAGTGATGCTGGGAGAAGATACTTTCTTAAACGGTAAATGGAAGGCTGAAGTGGGGATAAATGTTGGTGTTTAAAGCGTCTGTCTGTCTATATGTTCTTTTTTCTGTCTGTCACTATTTTTTTCTACTCGCCCGTCTGTCCTTATCTTTTGTTTTTTCCGCGAGTCGTTTTGAAACAGGAGCGTGCATTCAAAGAAACAAGTCAATAAACACTCATCAGTCAGCCAGCCATTCATCCAGGGACTTTCCCAATTCTAGTATATATATATATATATATATATATATATATATATATATATATATATATATATATATATATATATATAGGGGTCACCATGACTTGTAAGCTTTCTAAATGACATTAACTATGATTACGACCCCGCAATATTGCAATATATATTCAAAGTCCATGGCATTCTTATGTTTTACAATTCGGGGTTTCCAAGAGGCGTATGGCATTTCTGCGTCAGGGAAAACCTTGCATTCAATCATCCACAACGGTTATTGACATGGTTCAGTAAATCACTCGTATCAATGAACTTCATATTAGAATGCATTCAAAGTTTCATTTAGGGTTATACGTACTTTAGCCATTGTTTACACTCCACTCGTGCCATATCTTATTAAATCACTTGATCTATTATGTACGTATTCAGACCTAATGAAGTCTTCTAAAATAAAAACAAAACAAATCCCACAACCAAACACACATATTTAGTCAAATCAAGATTAAATGTTATATAGTTCTCCAATAAACTACTTATGATTTTTTTCTAGAGATACGTGTATTTGGAATAAAAATCAATTACATACACTTGGAATCTTGTGTATGTATATTTTTATTTATTTATCCGTCCGCTTTCTTTTATCTCGATTTGCTACACTTTCTAGACAATGTGTGATACACTTGAACTGAACATTTCTCATTTATATATATTTGTAACGTAAAATGAATAGAATATTATAAGCCATTGGAGTTCGTTCTAATCCTAAGACTTGTTTCTAACTGGAGGTCGAGATTGATTATGTATTTCTTTATATAGCACAAAATCTTGAACATCCCATTATTCAGAAGAGCGTTGACCTGTTTACTGCCTTCAAGGTTTTACTCACGCAGGACTTAAGTGATACTGAGGCTGATCCTCTGTATAACTGAATGTATTTTTAATTTGCGCTTTATTAAACGTGTTGATTTGATTGAAATTACTATTGTCTTGGCACTATTATGACATAATCTATTATTATTATTATTATTATTATTATTATTATTATTATTATTAGTCTACTTTAGCTTAAGCTGTCTTTTTTATCGAATTATGTTTTAGGTTTTGATATAAGAAATAATGTACATTTCGGACAAATCGCAGATGTAAAACAAATAACGAAAAGATTGGTGCAGAAAAAAACATGCTGCTAATTGTGTCTTCGACATTCTGTAAGCGTTTCTTATATCGATTTTATTGGCTCAATCCTCATTAGTAAAAATTAGGAGAGTTCATTTATCATGCTTTTACAATTAAAAAAGCCAAGAAGAATACATCCATGAATCCGGAAAGTAGAATATAGGTTTAAGATTAGCTTTCTTCAAAATAACTTTGGAAATTTTGTTTTCTTCAGTCGTTGTGACATCTTGCAACGCAGATATTCGGTTCCGATGGCTGGAATTGTGGAAAGATGAATGAGAAAACAAAAGCTCCAACTTGGTTAACTGAATCGTAATAATCTTTCCGGAACGAAATGAGATATACTAGGTAATTTATATGTCGTGATATCTTTCTAAATAAACGTTGTGGTTTGACAATATTAGACAACAGGCAGGAAAACAGCAATAATGAGCGATAATCAGCCGATGATTGCTTGTTGATTCTCTCTCGAAGTTAACACACTGTTACCGGTAATAGAAATTCATTGGGATTTGACCTATACAAGTAATCTACAATTTTAATGATCGATTGGAAGAAAGAATACTTACTTAGGGAATAGATTTCTGACCACTAATTGGCAATTTACCATGGTATCAGACTCGTACCGTAAATTACTTTAAGCATGTTTATATGGATGAGTACACATTTAACTTTTGTAAACAACGGGAAATTATGGGTTAGAACCGGAACCAATGTCTTGTACATTTGTTTTCTTTTGCATATAAAACCAATTGTACATTAAGTGGCATAGTACATTGTCAAACACTACTCTAGATATAACATTATACAATCAGCTCACTTAGCAAAATATTTCCATATTGGCAGGAAAAGTAAAAAGTACCAAGAATAGAATCAAGTGTAAAATTTGAAGCAGAGAGAAATGAAGGAATAATGAAGGATCTCAATAAATATGCGAATATAAACTTGATATGATAGCGAACATATGCCAAGATCAGCGAAAACGTGTTGCATGTTTTCTTGAAGACCAGGTAGATACGGGTGAATCAATCATATTTTCTTCCCAGGAATGAAAGCTGGTTAAGTGAGTTATAATTTATCAAAAGTCAAGCGTGAAAATGTGCGAGTTTCTTGTGCCTCCGTAACGTTTTCTGGGACTATATATTTATTATTATTACAGTTTCTTGTGCCTTAGTAATATTATCTGGAAAAATGCATTTATTTTTTATTCCAATTTATTATTTTAAATAAAAATAGTCGTGAAAAGAGTCAACTTGATTTGTTTAGCAGGTAGAGAAATCTTTTCTCATAATTGCAGGAATAAAATTAAATACATACCAGTCTTATTTGGAATTTGTTAGAGTGCCATGAGCTGTAGTCTGCAACGTCTCCGACAGTTGCATGTCTAAATCAGCTGTCATTTTGTGATTATAATTCTGTCTTTTCGTTGCCAGGATTCAACGGTTTCACATCCTGTTTGATTCCAGTTTGGTTGTATTGTTTACACTTTTGGCTGCTTAATTTCGTAATTTAGGAGTTTATTATTTGCACATTGTGCTCGGCTGTCTATAGCTAAAACACCGTATTCTAAAACAAAACCGCTTAAAAGTAGTGACAGGATACGAATCTACGGTCACAAACCTAACACGCCAACAATTTTTAAAATGAAACTTAAGAAATATGTTTGTTTTTTATATAAATGAAAAATGTGAGAGGAACTATCCTTATTATTAAGAGTATCCACTAGTCATTATAAAGGTCTATGAAATTTCTAAATGAATGAAAAGTTCTTTATAAGTTTTGATGCTGGCACTGGCCCTCCAAGAATCGTGATGTTGTCAAAATATCGTTGCTCAGAACTCCTTCGAATGATTGAAAACAATTCAGGAATAATATTATTGTCCACATAATAAACCTTTCTATTCCCGCTGGACAGTCCAATGTTTTTCATCTTGAATGGTATCTAAGTACAATATAAAACACGTGTGCAGACCTACAGCAGGAACACAATAAGTGTGTAATACATACATACATACATACATACATACATACATACATACATACATACATACATACATACATACATACATACATACATACATACATACATACATACATACATACATACATACATACATACATACATACATACATATATTGAAAAAGAAAGATGAAGAATACAATTACATGTTTTATCTCGAAAAAAGCTGTGGATTATTTTAAAACCTAATATCCATATTTGTATTATAAAAGTCCCTTTACACAGCTAACATTCCTATGCCATGCGGTGATGTCGATGAAGGTAGCTTGTACAGCTAATCCACCTTAGGGTAATTTATTTTTTAAAAAACTGTCTCGAACCAGTCCATTTTGAGGTTTTAAACATTAAATGTTAGTCTCCGGAACTTGAATTAGTAGTTTGAGGACTTGAAAACAATAAAGCAAATTCTCAGCGCCGTAATTTTCGTAATTTAATGCCGAATGAAATCTCATGGGAGCTCTTTTAATTATGTTTTGATAGTCGTATAACGTGCCTGGTAAACATTACGAGTAGAGGCTGGGTTTGCATAAAGAAAAGGGAAGGACCGTCTAGAAAAAAGTGTGGAAATAGGTATATTTCGCAATCAAACCTGTATCGGGTGTGTTGCTTTTAAATGAGGTTTGGCTAAAAGCGCAAACGATTTCTTAAAATCTATTGATTAACTTTGGCGTTCAGTCGTTTTCTCAGATGCGACAATGTTGTTTTGTAGTAGCGCTTGACCAAAAGGCCTAATAAGTTCGTATAATGGCGTCTGGTTATGATATTTTAAAAAATGTCGTCACGCTAAATCATCGCTATAAACACCAAGATATGCTGTGTTTTAAAATTTGAAATACTGCGGTAGGTACAGGGTCAATTCAAATAAACTTAATTTCTTTCCTAGAATTGTAACCACCCAAACTGCATGGACCACTTTGAAAATAGAATTGTAACCACCCAAACTGCATGGACCACTTTGAAAATAGATTGTGTAGCTCCCGACGCTCGAAATGACTATTAGGAAACATGTTTATAGTGCTAAATTTTCAGTTTGATCTGTCTACTGTACACACCTAGACGAAAATGTCGAACAGACGCAGTCGTTCAATCAGACTCTCGTATGTCTGTGTCAGAATACAGTTCCATGATTTGGAAAGTTCCTTGTTGATATATGTTACCTATTGATGTCCTTTTTCTGAAAGTTTCTATGGCCGAAACGACAAAAGCAACTGTTGTAATCATTCAAAACCTAAATTGTATTAAACAAATCAAAAGGAGGCCATTGAATACCACTTTGTAACAGAGACAGACGCCAAGGGGAGTGTCCTAATCAGTCAACAACTCTGTTTATGTTCACTCGCAACAATATACTACCGACATCGTTTTGGTAAACGTAAAGAAATTATTATGACCTTCCCGCATATGTAGTAATTTAAAAAAAGGAAGAATTTCTGTAAATATAAGATTACTACCATTGGAAACGCTTCTTTTTAATTGGTAGGTGAGTTATTATGCTTGGGGTGGGGTGCTCCTAATGTATTATTTAAATTATTATAGAAGTCCCATATTGGCTCGATTTTGTAGGAAGTGAAATTAGTGGGGTAAAGCTCTGGACCCCCAATCAGCAATGCCGACAATTAAATTACTAAGTACACAAAAGGTGAATTTCACATGAATAACAATTTAATACAATTCAAATAGTCAAAGGGTAATAATTGCCCAATTACTCTTCTTCCTCTCGACTAAATTATAGCCTTTTGCATCATTCGATTATTTAACCGCTCCGGTGGCCTAGTGGTTAGAGCGTCCGCACCGGAAGCGAGAGGTCGTCGGTTCGATCCCCGGCCGAGTCATGCCAAAGACTTACAAAAATGGTACTAACAGCTGCCTCGCTTGACGCTCAGCATTAAGAGGTTAGTGTTAGGACTGGTCGGCCTGGTGTCAGGATAATGTGACATAATGCTACATGTCTGCGGCATGATGTCTCAGTGCTAGACATCACTATAAACTGCCTCACTGCAGACATCGTAGCGATATGACTGAAAAATTGTTGAAGCTACGTTAAAAATCCTGATCAAACAAATAAACATCATTCGATTATAGTGTGCGATACCTTTTTCACCTGTCCGTGTTTTCTACTCATCTGTATCTCTACTATCCTGCCAATCCTTTCTCTTTTTCCGACATCCCTACTAACTCCCTCTCCTTTTTCACTACCCCTTCTCCAATTTCTCCTCCTCGACTACTTTTCAGACTAGCCTTCGATTCACAACCGACTTCTCCACTAGTCTGTATTCTGTCTCCCTCCTTGAGACTCGGGACTAAACTATAATGGAAGTCTCTCAGGTTACTCGAGGGTTGGTAGCGTTATCCGTTTAAAGTATTGTATAAGCCCCACTTATCAAAGGGTAAGTGTTAAGTCCCACTTTATCAAGGGATATTGTACAATATATAATAATAACAATAATAATAATAACTATAACCCACTCCCCATTGATACTCGTTATATAAGAGATGACCGCCCTCGATATAATTGCCCGGTTCGAGTATGAGAATTGAAAGAGTAAACTGAGCAGGTATATTGAACAAACAACTCCGAGCCCCCTTAAAGATAAACAAACAATTTAATCATTTACATACACAATTATGAAACTTCCTTTCATTAGGAATACACGCTGTTTAGAAATATAACTCTCACCGAATTACAATAAAATTTGAAATAGATTTAAACAAATTAGCCGATCTATTACTGATAGTTTTAAATCATTATAGGATCGAGTGGTACAATCGAAGTCAATGCCTTGCTCGATTTTCATAACCTGCTATTTCTCGATCCTCGTTTACTGTTCAATTCACTGTTGGTTCTAAAAGACCCTTTCTCTCTAGATAATCTGCACCAGTGGATGTTTCCGCTCGATTCCGCATTTGTCCACTGTATCATGCGTTCACTGCAATTTCCGTTTCCCAATTCCTTTTCCAAAATGTATGTCGTAACTCGCGTAACTTCACGATCTTCCAAAAAAGCTATTCTCTCCCTTTCAAAAGAAATTTAAAACAATCCTAAGTCTCTCGTTACAAAGGTTACAGTTGAGACTTTCCATTATTCCTGGTTCGAAAAATCAGATATTTCTATCAGTGATAACAACTTTACGGCTAGTAATTAACTACACATGTCCTCAAATGAATGTAGTTGCACACATTGCAAATTATACATTGAGGCTTTGAATTCGGCCCACATAATTTACACAGCACATAAATTGAATACACTGTTGCTAAATCATCCATGAAATCAAAATTCGGTGATTCACATGTATTTTCGTAACCCATTACTAATGTAATACATTAAATTCTTAGAACCTAATCATCATGCAAACAAGATGATAAATTCAAAAGTTAACGTAGCACTTCCTATTCATTACTCAGCATAGTGTTTTACGACATAAATTAGCACTAAGTCATTCTTAACTAAGAATTAAGGTAAGAATTCCAATTCATAATTCAAAAGCACATTATTTTACAAATGTATCAAATGAAATCAATTATACAAATGTATCCAATGAAATCATGCAGACCTGTAAACTAAAGCAAACATCATATAAATTACATCAACAATATACATGGAATTGTGACAGTACCTTTGTGTATCTGGTGTGTCCTTCCCTTAGTTTGGCGGTTTTTTCTGGACCACGATTTCTTAACGGACGTATTTCTCTTAAATAACGTCCGGAGCCTTACTAAATAATTCTACCCCTAGTTCTCTCTTACAGAGCATTTTTAAGAATAATTTCTGATTTCGCTAGGCCGATATTATGTCCTACGAATTTTCATGTGAAAACACCCCCCTTATTTAACCGTGACCAATCAGAATCAAATGTATTTTCTCCCGCTTTTTTCTAAATATCGCTTACGTCATGGTCAATATGACATGCTTGTTTTTAAGTAACAGAATCCCTGCGTTTTCTCAACTATAAATTTTCGTGAAAGATGAAACTTTAAAATATCGCTAGCAGTCAGTCTGGTTGCTGAGTAAACAAGGTTTAATTAGTACAACGGTCGCATCCTACTATACAAATCCCCCTTTGACACTGCGTGTCTCCATAAATCTGACTAATGGTTCGCTGGCCACAACTTATGTTTAATTAATATATCTCCTGAAATTTGCCCCTTCACAAAGTCTGTCCCCTAAAACTTCCTTTACGAAGCTTTGTCTTTCTTAGAATTCCCTAAGTTTCTCCGCCAAATTACGAGTGGCTTCCCCCGGAGTATTGCTTTAACTTTCCAATAAGATGTTTGGGCAATTACTAAGTTCCTAGCTCGAAACTACTAATGAAATTCGGATTGAAATGGTGACCACACCCTCTCTCAGTTCCGATTGGATGTCGATCCTACCCTGTTCTATGAATAGATATTTACCAGACAATGCCACTGTGCCCTCTGTCATCGTGGTGAGATTTAAGACGCCTAAAAGGGTCTTTTGTTCTTGAGCAAAGCTTTCAACGTCCATATGCGGGTTTTCACACCCAACAAAGCTGGATTATCGTACCTGTACGAAGAGAACTAACTACAGCCGCGGTGTCTAACATATATACATTACTTCTAACAATTTCTTTGTCCTCTAACTGACGCAATCGCGGGCAGTGCAATGTGACAATTAGTGAAGATCTTATTTGCTAAACGATTTGGTCATATTATGAATATGTACAAATAACGTGGTTTGCCGCTCAAAGTACCAGATATGTCGAATGTAGAGAATTGGAGTTTGACATCCCCAAGTATCTGACGAAATTCTTCTTCCTTAAGAAGCTAATGGTTTCTGGATATCCTCTGTCCGAAGATATATGCTGAAATCTCTCGGTTTTGAAGATGCGACACAGTCAGAGTGTTTTGACACTATGATCAGTAACCTATCGAATCATTGTTTACAATGATTCTGAAGAAGAAGAAAAATCATTCTTATCAATACATTGCATTATAGAATGCATTAAATGCCACATGCAGTGTCATCTATACTTTAGTTATTGTTTATTACATATGTATTGACGTGTTTCGCAAAGAATTAATTGCTTTATGATATTTATCACAGATTTACAATTCACATCTATTATTAATATTTTATGCAATCAATTTAGAAATCGAGTCTGGGCATTTTAGAAATAACGTTCAATGGTTGATTTGATTTAATTAGTTTTTTCTTAGAAGTTCGAGTCTAAAAGACTGTTTGCTTCTCCCTCAGCTTCACGTTCGACGTCAGCATATAATAATGGTAGGTTATTGATCCTAGTGTCAACGGTTTATAGACGGTCTAATTTACTACACAACAGACTATAAACAACAACACCTTAACCCACAGTCCTCAGTGTTCAAATTATCATCTTTTTAATAATGGAAAGAATCATGATGTTTAATATATATATATATATATATATATATATATATATATATATATATATATATATATATATATATATATATATATATATATCTTGCTTAAATGAAGACAATAGATCTTTAAATCTTGGTCAACATATTTTTGATTTTACACATTGTATATTTGCAGTGAACTCAGTTAAGCTGAATTTTAATCCCGAAGATGTGTGTTTAAAACATCTAGCCACATTTATTGCTGTCTAAGTGCGCATCTGATTTACCAATACAATAAAATTTGTAAAATAAATCTCAGTTTTGTTTAAAAACAATTTTTTACATTTTAACACCTCATGCATCTGTGCACCTAAGAGAAATAATGAATGCAATGTATTAATTTACGTAGGCTGTAAATCAACAATTTTGGAGACATTAATTTACCATTTAGGAACAATATCGTGGCATATTATTTTCTCCAATGGCACGCATATTCAGTAATTAGGGTTATATTTACCTAAGTGAATTTAAAGCTCGGATAATGATGTGTTGCAAAATTTGCAAAACGTACGGTTTCTTGAGTGATATAAACTAAATCCACACGATCTATACCCAGAGTTGTTTCTAAACAGCTGTAGAGACTGATATAACGTGCCTTTATCCTTTTTATTTCTTTAGAAACGCAAGACCTTTAACACCTAAACGATTTCAGAAGAGCGTTGACCTGTTTACTGTCTACAATGTTTTACGCACGTACGACGACATGTGATACTGTGGCTATTTTCGTATAAAATCCTCTTCTGAAGTCAGATCTCCCTATGCTCCCTATGTAATAATGTACGTAGTGACATCTTGCCATGTAATGCACGCTTTGTTCTTTAATTCAGATTTCTCTCACCATATTCATGGTTTGTCTTGGGGAAAAGTATTTAAAATAACTCAGTGCATGTTTAATTTCCGCTTTTGCAAACGTGTAATTCTGATGATATTTATTTTTGGCTCTTTGCTATTTTTATGTAAGCTGTTATTGTTATTATTATCAGCCTAGTTTTGCGTTATCTGCATTTATTATCAAATTATTCTTAGGTTTTGATGTATGAGAAAATTTATAATATTTGAGATAAGTCGAAGTTATTAAACAAACACCGAGAAGTCAGTGTAAATAGAAGATTGGTGCAAAAACAACTAGCTGTTAACTGTGTATTCGAAATTATGCGTTATTTCTCATGTTGGTATTATGACTGCAACTCGATTTGAAACATAATCAGGGTTTCAGAATTAAAAATGTAAAGACAAAATAAATCCAAATGACAGATTATAGTTTTAGCATTGGCTTTTTGTGAGATTTTGCACTTTTGTTTTCTCCAATCTTTTCGACAATTTTAAATGCAGATATCCGACACTTATGGTTGTAAATATGACAAAATCAAGTTGAAAAGATCGTTAGTTTCTTAACTACGTCGTGATAATCTTTCAAGAAAGAAATGAGAAGCAGTGGACAATGCTTTTGGCGTGATATGTTGCTATACTAGACATTATAGATGAACAATATTAAGTAACAGACAGAAAAACAGAATATGAGCATACAATAAGTGCTAACATAATAAAGATACAACCAGCCTATGATTGGATGCTGATTCTCTCTCGATGTTAATACACAGTTCATAAAAAGTATTTGGGATTTGACCTATACAAGTATTCTACAATTTTAATGATCGATTGGAAGAAAGCATAATTACCAACTGAATAGAAATCTTACCAATAATTGCTGACTGATCAGCGTATCAATCATGAAGTGGAGGAAGACGGGATACCGTAGAGTACTCTAAATATTTGTTAATTTGTTTGAGTAAACATTTATATTTTGTGGACAATGAGAAATTTTGGAAGAGAAGAGAACCGGAACCGGAACCAATTTATTGCATGGTAAATTATATCACGCAACTCCAGATATCAAAATTTGCAATCGGTTCACAAAATATTTCCATAATGGGAAACATAGAACAAAGTACCGAGAAGCGAATAAAATGTAAAGTTTGCATGAAATGGAAAAACGAAAGAATTCAATAGAAAAATAATTTGTAGGCTGTATATTGAGAATCATGCTTTGTCACGGAATTCATCCGCTATCCTTACATACCATTGCACATGGCATAAACATATACGCTGTATCAAGAATCACAATTTCTCGTGACGCGAATAAACACAGATACGAAGGAATTTTTCCAAGTGTAAACCTCTTGTGTGAATCTCGTATATTTTCTTCTTTGTTTCCTTTATACATTGTTATGTGCACTAAAACGCGAACATAAACTATATATCATTTCGAACGTATCCATATTAGCAAATAAAAACCAAGTGTTCCCAGCTATCTTGAAGAACACGTAGAATCGAGTGAATCAATCCCATTTTCTTCAAAGGAGTAAGTGGTGGTTAAGTCGAGAGTGAAAAGTTACGAAGATCTGGCGCCCCAGTAATATTTTCATTGATTATACAATTGTTATTTTTTCCAGTCTACTTTTGTAAAAATAGTCGTTATACAACAGGTAGAAAGTTGTTTTCTCGAACTAATAGAGAATAAATTTAAATAAAGACCAGTATTAGTTGAAGTTATTTGAACGATCTAAGTTATAATGTACAACTCGCCAAGGGCTGTATGAAAGACTTCAGTGCATTTACCTCGAAAACAATTACGCGAAGTACTTGCGTGTGATTGCTGATAAGGCATGCTCACGCGTCCTTAAAAGCCTGGTGTTATGCTTTCTATACATCAAAACATAATTTTATTTTCGTTAAACATTAGCAATAATGTGCTGCTGGACTCAAATGATTTTGAGCGAGAGAGTGAGGTCGAAGAACTGCGCAACTCCTCACTTAAACAAAGTTGCCGCGTCAGTCACTGATGTCATACACAAATCCCAATTGATCACCCACTAAAGTCAAGCCGTGCAGTAGCAGGTGTAGTACACTGGCAGCCGTTACCGCAAATCTGCACGCAGGCATGTCAGGCCATTAGGGTCGTTCACCACTGACACGGAACAACAAGGGAGTCCGACAGTCCCTTGAGCAACGGAGCATCCCTCGTCAGGAATGCACTGCTCACTTTATATATATTAGAAAACAGTCACTGGTTTGATAAATAATTACAGTTTGTACAAATGACTGTGTATTTAGGCTGAACTGTTATGCTCCAAATGTGGTACAATTTAATATCGCGAAATATGAAAGTTGTTCGTTCAAAGAGTGATTTATTTTCCACTTTGTTTTGGTTAAGATTTTATTAGTACATTCAATACCAACATAGGTTCTGTTCATGTACTTTATGATTTCGAATTTTTCACTATATATAAAAGGGTTTCTTGACACAATAGTTTGCTACATTAAATGATCTGAAACTATGATGACGGAACATCAAGTGAACAATACAGCAATATATTTTTTCAAGGCTGATTTCAGGACATTATTATGATTTTGAAATGTTGCTTGTCACATATGTATGGATTTTCTGCGTCAGGGTAATTCCTACATCCAATCATCCACATATTCGTCAACGCATACAAATCTCTCAGTTGCTTGATCTGCAAATTAGTATCTATGCGTGTTTAAAATTATTTGACACTCTATGAAAGAGAAAACATGTTGTTCGGTAAGGACAGAAGAAAACGAATTTTGGCTGATTGAATGTCAAAGCATTATCACGATGAATAATAAATTAAGCGAGTTTGATAAATTTGAGTCTATAATACGTTACGATCTCATTATCTAATGATTCGATTTTCTCGATCATGTTATGAATATGTAGGTAAACAGATGCATTCCGTACAAAGTACTCAGATATGTCAACTATACAGAAGAGGAGCTCATCATCTCCAAGTATCTGACGAAATTTTGGAAGCTAATCCTTTTAAAGAAACTAATGCGTTTTGTATATCTTCTGTCCTAGGACGTGATTACATCTCTAAGTTTTCAAGATACGACACAGGGTTGTGGACTTTGGATGTTTTATAACGGATGAACTAATTCAGTGTGCAAAACTTATTCTTTTAAATACATTGCATTGTAGAATGCATTAAATGCCAAATGCAGTTGCATACATATGCTAAGCATTAAGCATTGTGGTCCTCAAGGAAGTGGTTATATGGAACTTTGATTTCTTTTTTTAAAACAGATTTCCATTCCTTTTTATCTCAATTGCATCTAATGTTTCTAGTTTCAGTAATCAACTAATCGTCACATTTCGAAAGCAAATATATGCATTTTCATCGTAAAGTTCAGTGGTTTATTCGAATGAATAAGTGTTTGATCGGATATTTGCAGTTCGATGTACGACTAAAATTCCATGAAACTGCTATTTGCTGCGAACAATCAAGGACTGATATCATTAAAATACCAAAAATACAGTGATAGATAACTGACTGTAGTTACAACGGCTTACAAGCGCTCTGGTCACTCATCACAAACTCAACATGTGAAAAAAGATACTTTAAAATAACTCACTATCATGAGTATTCATATTAATTAAGATTTATAATCATATAATTAATGGTATAGACTTGACAAGGTCAGATGGGTGTTGTTTACAAGAAGCCATGTCTTGCCTTCACGAAGAAAACTGATCTCTGTCAACAGCCTGTATCTCGATACATTTGATTGTATTACACATTCCAATTTTGCAGTAAATCTCAGTAAGCTGTATGTTATTTTCTTTTCTTGACATCAAGCCATACATATTACATCTTAAGTGTGCATCATATTTTACCAATATAATAAAACGTTTATAAAAAATCTCCGATATTTCTAATTTTTTAAAATAATTTTCAGTACATTATCTGTTTGTGCACTTGAGCGAACAAATGAATGAAATGTGTATTCCGTTACGTAAGCTTGCATCAAAAAGGTCAAAGACATTACGTTTTCCAGTTCGGTAAATGTATATTGGCTGATGTCATTCATTTTATTTGGGTTAACTTTGACCTTAGTGGGAAAAAAAGCTCGCAAAATGATGTACATGTATTGCAAAATTCGTACAAATGAGGTGTATTGAGTATTGAAACCAGTATAAACACGATATATCTGTTCAAGCGCAGATATTTTAATTTGCTTTTGTTATTATTATTATTATTATTATTATTATTATTATTATTATTATTATTATTATTATTACCTTGCTTTATATATGCCTTTTATTGAAATTTTCTTAGGTTTTGATAATTTATTGGATTAATAATTTATGAGGTAAGTCGAATATGCAATACAAATGATGATAAATACATTAAAAAAAAGTTCGGTGCAAAAATATTAGTTAGTAATTGTGCAATCCAAGTTCGGAATACTTTTCTCATATTCATGTTATTGGCTTGAACATGATTTAGATAATGAGGAGAGTTCATTTGTCGGGCTTTTAAAATTGTATAAAGTCCAGAGAATAAATCCACGCACTGAATTTTGTTTTTAGCATCAGCTTTTTATAAGCTTTAGTACTTCTGTTTTCTTCAAACTTTTCGAAATTTCAAACGGAGATATTAGATTCGTATGGTTAGAAATGTGGAAAAAATCAAGGAGTTGAAAGAAAGTTTTCATTTTTGTAAAAATAATCTTGATATTGATTGAAGTAAGAAATGTGGGATAGTGGTATATTACTTTGACGTGATATCTTGCTTAACAGACAACTTGGCTGGACAGTACTAGTTATGAGGCGTTAAAATAAAACGTTTTCAATTAACATTTCTCCTACACCGTGAACCAACTATTTTTATCGCGATGTTTCTCAATGAAAAACGTTATCATAGCGCTGACAATGCTTATGATATCAGTATTTATACGTCCTTCACCCTTATTTGTTGTAAACATTAGGATCAATTGACAGCTAACAGAAGATTGGTTTAATTAGTCCATAATTAATTGTTTTGTTTTTGTCTCGAAGGTAACACATTTGACCGGACCAAGTTTTCTACAATTATAATGATTGTTTGTAAACAGTTACAGTGCTTATTAAATTGTATTCCTCCGCGTACCGCCGGTCTCAAGATGAGGAAGCCTGGATACCGTAAATTACTTTCAACATGTTTATTTGTTAATTTTTTTGGGTAACATTTTCAAATTTATAAAGAATGAGAATTTAAGCAGAATAATTACATACTGGTATATACTTATGGACTATCGATAATCATACTTTCTCGCGAAACAAAAATCAATACAGTTAATATCATCATTATTTAGTGTAAAACCACTGAGTGAATATCGTCGTTCATTTTCAGACTAAAAACATAAAACGTATTTGGAAACAAAAACTGATAGAAGCGTATCATTTTAAATTTTAAACATTTTTTAAATACAGTGTGGCAAATTCATTTAGAACAGCAGTCAAATATTACAAAAGCTTACTAGGAGATGAAACTATTTTTCAAACTCAACTGTACAACATTTTTAGAATGAATTAAATACTTTGCTCGGTAACACAAACTTGGTCTATCTAGAATACATTACAATTTCATCGTTGTGTTTAACAAAAATAATATTTGAGGTGGCATTTAATACCGCTGTAACTCCCCTTAAACCCGAATACGTATTGCAAACATATGAGAAAGATATGGTAATTTAATAATCAAGCGTTATAGCAATACAATGTCCAAATAATCCGTAATTAGGCGTAGGGTATTTTAGGTTTAAAAAAAGATTTAAAAATTATTCACGTAAATAATGAAGGGAAAAAAGGATTCCCTAAAATATCCAAACCCCTTCAAGAAGAACTATTTATGGTCGGAGTCGAACAAATACTTAACATGAAATTCATGCCTACATATAGGTCTAAATATAAAATATCGCAAATTGCACAGACGTTAATTTTCTGGCACACCATCGTCAGATTACGTTTCTAAAATAGGAAATGCTGGACTTAATCTAGCTGTTAATATTGGCTGGCAGTAAAGAGCTACAAGAGACGGAGGCAGGTGATAATTTCTTAACCGGTCAGTGGTAGGGTCAAGAGAGGACAATTGTAGGTCTTTAGTGTAGAGAAAGAGATTCATTTCTGTCCGTCAATATTTTCATTTTATCTGTTCATCAGTGCGTGTTGCGTACCTGCCGGCTTGCCCATATCTTTCTTTATTTTTCCATCAATCGTTCATTTCATGGTTCATATTCATCAATGCTAGCCTGTACACATCCAACCAATCAATTATCCAAGGATTCCCAAGTCTATTATATAACGTGATTATTGGGACTCTTAATCTTTCTAAATTTGGCCTAGAAACTAAAATTACCGGTTTCCAAATGAAACTTATAACAATAAATGTTGTTAAAGTTTAATAAACGAAAGTCTTAAGGTTCTTGAATGGTGAATGAATAGTTGGATTTAAAGTGAAACCGGCCACTAGGGTCATATGTTCACTATTTTGCATTTTGCTATTTATTTATATGGCAGTGATTTAATTTATCCAGGAAGATGGAATGGTGCCACATCTTCCTGGCGTTTATGCGCACAGAGTGCGCTTTTTAATTTGGTCGTCATATCATACCCTTAAAAAGGGGCTAATGATATGAATGTTAGACCTGGTTGAGTGGGAATAGACCCAACACGCACTCAACCTATCAACCAATCGAAAGTACGTACCTTGCTAGGGGTGCAATGGCACCATTAATGACAAGAGAGAATTGGTTCTCTCATGTTGTCATGATGGAGGTGTCCGGCGGAGGAAAAGACGGAAAAGGTCATGGAAGGTGGCTCCACTGAGGTCTTGGATTTTGCACGAGCACTGTTGACAGCCTTGAAACGCCCTAGCCGTACTTATTCAAAATTCAATCCAGTTTTTCTAGTGGATTTTCCTTTGCCAAAATTGTGTAAGCCACCGATGCAATTCATCAAATGGTAGAGTTGAAGAATTAAATTACGTTCCTATCTATGCCAATCTTCTAGTACAAAAGTGTACATATTATATATCCCTAAAATTTTTTTTTTTTTGCTGATATGACTAAACATCATTTGAAAGGTAGCCACTGTCAGAGAGGATGATATTGTTAATTTTGAGCGGTGGGTCCGAAAATGATCAAGTTAGGCTTTTTGGATAGAGCTTGTCAAGGAGGGTTTCCGTAACCAAGTGGAAGACCCTATTAAGGCAATGAAAGACAATAGCCCTAAAAAAAGACTTTTTTTTGCAGAATCCCATGATCACTTTTTAGTGATCGATTATCCCTCTGCTCCTGTGGTTGGTCCCTGTATACTTCTTGAGTGTCTTGTTTGACCCTGTACTCACTCGATGATTCCCTGTATACATCTTGGGTGTCTTGTTTTGGATTCTCACTCTAGACATGCTTGCTCCCTCGTCAATTTGCTTCCGTATTTTTCCCTATTAGTTTGGAATTCTTTGTGCTGTTTTGTGTAGAATATATAACCCCATATGACAACTCCTTGCACTGTTAGATAATGCATAATGTTATTAAGTTACTGCAAGGCCTGATAGTTTTGGGGTTAACTATCTTTATTGTGTATGAATTTGAGGTCATTTCCTAAATTAGCATATTTTTGGTTGCAACCTTGTGTTTCTGGGCCTGATAGTCTTGGGTTTGAGACTACCTTATAAGATCTAATTTGGGGTCATAACCTATGCAAATATTATGAGGTTTTTAGTTGCAACATTGTGTCGCTGGACTTGATAGTCTTGGTTTTGAGACTACCTCATACACTCTAGTTGGGACCATAGTTAGGGGCGCGTGTTAGTGGTTGAACTTTAACCACAGCGGTATCGCGTTTTTTTAGGTGCCCTTTAATACCTTCGTAATATTAAACTCAGTTATAAGATGTTGTCAATGGGGTTATATAGAGAGAAGAAATTAGAAGCATAACAGAAGAAAAGAGGTAAGAGGATTTTGAATGGTCTTCCCTTATGAGAGTTATGAATTTTCTGCTGCATGGAAACCACTACTTTCAACCATCCTACCATTCTTTTACGCATCCATTCATCTCTTAATATGTGTCTATATACATGTATATCTGCAAGTAAATCTATGTGCATGTTTCAAAGCATCTGGTATGTTGCGAAATGTAGAACACAACGAAGACAGAAGACTTACAATTCGGTTTATGCGAGAAAAGTTATTATAAAGTAAGGTACTCAATACATTGATCTATGAATAACGGATGTAATCGGTCGAAAATCGAGTGCATCTATTTCATATCTAACATTTCAGTAGATGTGAAATTAAAACTAAAATTGGCACATTCAACAAATCTACTGTTTAAACGTTTTTGTCAAATCTCATTCAACGAGTCTTCTGTAAAAAATTGTTTTGAAAGCTCGAATATTCAGGTACACGAAGCGTTGTCAGGCAAGTGAAGCTAAAGTATCTTGTGCAATTCTGAGATCTCATACGGTCAACGTTCCTTATAAATCCTCTCCCCAGACAGGCCGGATGAAGTCGCATGGAGTGAGAAAAGATTAAAAGGTCTTCAAGGCGTCTGATCCGATGCCTACTGCTGAGTGGTTAGGTCGATGGTGAATGACCTAACGAATGTCGGTATGGTAAAGTACCATTTTAACTTTAGTGTAAAATATGGTGCCAGAATTAATATATATGCAGTTAAATTTATTGGAACCATTTTAGCCTCCGTAAAAAAATTCTTTAAAAAATTATTTCAGAAACATATATTTCGCTATTGAGCCCATTGCTTTCTTTACTTTTCGTCCAACCTCAATTACTATCGTCCTCTATTCGTATTTATTATTTTTTCTCGGATATACTACTCTTTGTTTACAAGATTTCAATTTTGTCCAGTGAACATCAGTTTACAAGCAGCAAGCAATGCTTGATATGAGGCAGACACTGGTTTTCACCGTTTACAATGGATAATGTTTGTACCCATCATTTACGTCCAGTGTAAAAAACGACACTTTTAACGCACATTATATTAGATTTAGATAGTGGAAAAGCTAGTGTTAATTAAATTAAATTAATGGAATTGTTCTTTGAAACGAATACGAATTTTGTATAAACTGAAATAATCGAATTTGGTCGACAGTCAGCTTGTCGACACTTTTGATTTCATTATACAGTGCTTCTTCGTAGTACATCGTTCATACATAGTTTATTTTATTCGAAGCATATCCCGAAAATCAGCGCTCAATTCACATCATCTCGCATATAATACAGTTTTATTATGCATCTACCTTATCAACATGATTATAGTTTTTAAATGACCCCATATTTTATTTATTTCACATAATATCTATTTTGTGAACATAATCGCATGCATGAATTCAATGAATACCAATGTGATCTGCACATTTATCAACGAAAGCGTAATATATATATTTACATGTAGCTACATTCACTATTTTCGCCAAATAACATCTTGAACATTGCATTGCAATACATATTGATTAATTAAGTTACTATTAATATAATTGTATAAAACATATGGAAAATGTTGTCCTGCAAAATTCGTGAAAATGTTATTCACAATATACAAGAGCACCGACACTTTTTCAAGCCGAAGGTAGAGACTAATAAATATCCAGTTGTTTTGTTGTGTTGTTTTTTTATCTTCATAAAACAAAGATGTGAACATGCCAATATTTATGAGAACCTTAATCTGTATGCGGTATGCAAGGTTTTATTAACGTTGCATTATGATACTTTGAATGGTTTGGTATATACGTGTATATATAACTGATAAAATTCTAAACTCAAGTTAGATCTAACATTCACGGTGTGATTCCTATAGAGTGTACTTTAAGTCAGGTGTGTATCTATTTCATATGCTAATTTTTAAAAATGAATATCATTGGTAAAAGAATAGCCTTGGTAAAAAGAATAGCCTCTGTACAAAATACAAAATAATTAATTTTTGCACTTTTTATTGGTATTGCACATTGCACTATTATCACGCAAGTGAATAATAATAATAATAATAATAATAATAATAATAATAATAATAATAATAATAATAATAATAATAATAATAATAAATACTATTACTACTACTACTACTACTAATTATTATTATTATTATTATTATTATTATTATTATTATTATTATTAGTAGTAGTAGTAGTAGTAGTAGTAGTAGTAGTATTTTGATCTGTATTTTTTTTGGGGTCGAAATGGCATGGTCCTTCAATTTCTTGCACGCATCGTTTGAACGAGTCCAAACAACACCCACACTGGAACAAAGGTCAGTCCATTTTTTCGGCCTTTACCGCTTTCTCCTAGTAGAAAAAAAACAAACTGACTGAATCTATCTCTCTGGAGCAGTTTCCGAATCTTCTGGAGTATGGACATCCGATAGGTGGCAACCTAATTATTCTTGGAGATTTCAACATTTATTTTGACTTTCTTGCAAACTAATACACGTAAAAACTCCAAGATTCCATTCATGTTTTCAACCATAAACAGTCAGTTAACCAACCCACTCATTAACATGGTCACATTTTAGACTGGATTCTTCATAGACCTGATAATAAATTTCTGCCAAGAACTTGCATCAGATCACCTCTGCATTGTATGCCATCTCGACATATCAGTCCCTAACTCTCCACCTTCATTTGCTACAAAGAGAAACTTCCGTATGATAAATAGAACCAAACTAATGCATGACATCCAAGAAATCTAACAATTTGCTTACCTCCTACCTCCTTACCTCGATAACCGTCTGCGTTTATTGCTTGAAAAACATTATCCAGCCACCAAGTGCATAGTATCAATAAAAAAGGTGTTCTCTGTGGTATAACAGTGTTAGGGACCAGCTTCGTACTGCTAAAATACGTCGCCGTAAAGCAGAGAGGGTTTGGCTTTCCACCAGACTCATTGTTTATAAACAAATCTATGAAGCCGATAAGAAGAACGTCACAAACATAGTCCAATTAGCCAAATAATCACACTACAGTACTAAAATCACTGAGAGTTCCAGCTCTTCTAGATGACTAAATAACTAATGTCAATGAACACATGTCAATGAACACAAATGTACACAGCCTCCAACTTCCTGCTCGCCAGTAGACCTTCTGGACCTATTTGCAAATTTCTTCCGTGACAAAGTACAAACCATTAGAGATACGCTTGACAGCACACTTTCAATTGACTCGTTGTCACCATACAGTTACTATATAGAATTTCAGCGACAACCATTGGGAGCATTTGAACCTGTCTACTCTCTCTGGATTTAGTATGGAAAATCGTGATGAAGAGTGCACCAAAGTCATGTGAACTTGATCCAATTCCAACATCACTGCTGCTTGAGTGCTTAGACCCAATATTGCCTTCGCTAACTGATGCTATTAATATATCTCTCTCATCCGGAGAATTCCCATCATTTTTCAAAACTGCCATCGTAAAGCCTCTGCTGAAGAAACCAGTACTTGACCCTAACGATTTAAACAACTACCGCCCACATTCTAATCTCCTGTTTAAATAACAAATCTTAGAAAAGTTGTTCTAACCCAGCTTGCATCTCATTTTAAATCAAACAGTCTTTTTAGCAATGTATAGTCTGCATATCGCCCTTGTCATATTAATGAAACTACTCTAATGACATTCTCTCTGCTTTGGATAGCGGAAAGATTACAGTCCTCACACTCCCTGATTTGCCTGCAGCATTTGACACAATAGACCATTATATACTACTTCACCGTCTCCAGCATGTATTTTTCATTCAAAATACAGCCTTACATTGGTTCAAGTCCTACTTAGTCAACAGGACACATATGGAATAAACTCCAGCGCAATTGATATATGTTATGGTGTTCCAATGGGGTCTGTTCTTGGACCTGTTCACTTCATTATATACACTCAGCCGCTTTCAAGTGTCATAGATCATCACCCAGTGTTTCATCAATACTAAAGTTGTGAAAAATGGGAGTATTTGTCCAGGATTTTATTCTCCTTCATGCATAATAAAAAGTAGTTTAGGTTTCTTTAGAAGATATAAATGTGTTACAGGAACATATGAGTTTTGGATGTTTTAAATGTCAATTTTTGTACTGTTGATGCTGGAATAAACTCTAATGATAAATACTGGTATGTCATTTGTTTTTTATTCTCCTATAAAGTTCAGTAGTTGGGTTGGAATACAGACACAAAGTAGGGTTTTAAAGGATGGATCTTAATGTAGGACATATAATAAAGGTAATGTTTCTTTACGATGTCATAGAAATTGTTCGTTCGCCTCAGCAAGAAAGCTTTCACATGAAGATGTCCAAAACACTCTCAAAGCGAGTTCGCATTCATTGATGGTGAATTCCATCATCTCGAAGTAATATTTTTTATGGCAGAACCATTAAAAACACAACCGAAGTGCAGTTTGAAAGTAATAAAGGTTTGATGAAGGTCAACCCCAGTCAGTAAAACTATTACCCTGAGTAAATCAAGGACTTGCAAGCATTTAGATTTCAATTTCTTATTGTGTGGAACGAAGGTGAAGTTTCTTTCGAAGACGACATCTCAAAACTTTTTTCCTCAACAAGTGGTATAGGTTCTTCCGTTTAGCGTGATTATAGGATCATTGTGTTATTTTCGGAGCTGACATAAATGAATGCATACTGTTTTTAATTTTGAGAATTTGAAACCATTGAGTAGCCCAAATTTGAATATTGTTTATATTTTGTTCAATTTTCTTTCACTTAAATCTATTGTTTGGATTGATAACATAATAGGAACAATCAATATATAGAAATCAATATATACCAGCAGCTAAACACTTGGTGATGTTATTAATGTTGATATTTAAAGACATAAGATATACAATATTGCCCAGAGGAACATCCATCTGTTGAACGTACTTATCAGAGTAGGCGGAGACCACACTTAACTTGAATTCTCTGTTATAATGAACATTTGATATTGAAGTGGCTATAGTGACTGTTAGGCCCAAATAACATTTGTAATTCAAAAATCTGTATTTCTATATTGTATAACAGGCCGTTTACAGGTCGAAGAAAACAGATATGCTTTCAAAATAAAGCATCACGAATGCACGTTTCTAGACTAACATATTATCGTGCACAACATATATAATCAGACAATGATATGCGAAGGCATATCGATTAACTGAATATAGAAAGAAATGTTTTCTATCACGTCCGCGTGATAAATATTTTCAATATGTTTTATAGTGCCAAGGTGCAACAACAAAACCAATATAATAATAATAATAATAATAATAATAATAATAATAATAATAATAATAATAATAATAATAATAATAATAACGATGAGGACTTTGTATAGCGGCAAATCTTTAGAAGCTGTAAGCGCTTTACAACATCAATAATGATATGACTATGAAAAGCAAAAAGCAAAAAAACACCATGAAATTAGAAAACATAAAATATTCTGAAAATATTTAAGGTAGGAAACATTACTAGGTCTTTAAGTTTGTTGGTGCCATCGAGAAAGGTGAATTATAAAAACACTCTTGAAAGGGATCACTGTGTCTTTCTGTCAAATTTCAATGGACAATTCTGTTCACGTTGCTCGGCACTAGTATGCAAAATAACTTTGTCTATATTACTTCTTTTTCATAGTGGGAATAATGAGTATACGATTGTCAGAAGAGGAGCGTAATTATCTTACTGGTGTGTTCACATGGGTGATGCCAGATAGGATATAGATCAAATCCAACATAAATAACCAAACACAAGACAAACACTCATCAAACAACACAACGTACTTAGACACCATAATATTTTCAGCACTAAATATTTTTATTCGGCTTAATATATTTATTCCAAATTTCTTTTCATTTATTAGGTTTATATCAGGGAAAACAACTAGTACAGACTTGATTTAGAGTTGTCCGAACAACAATGGGTACACTATGCAACAAAGCACTCACTATTTGCACAACACAAAGACAAAATGACAATGGGGAATAAAGGAGATGGACCCTTCCTTTGAGACTCAATAGTCCTAAGGGGTGATAGTACTATACTATTTTCTAAGCAAGGGATGATAAAAATCAGACCCACTTACCAGCCCAGGCAAAGAGAAGAGAGTATAACCACTCAAGCTTGTATTGTGATACTAGAAGCTTTATAATTTGGTGAAGAAAACAAAGAATAACCCTAACGAAATTACACTTATATTAAAAGTGGTGTAACGACACACTACTACTACTACTACAACATACTACTACTACTACTGGCACTACTGCTAATATAATAAAGGGTGAAGTCACTAGACAAGGGTGAGACTGAGGAAACTAACACAGGAAAGAGAGTTCCGCACAGTGAAATAAACACAACGCTTTTGGACAAACGTTTCTCTTTAATTCGCCATGTGCTCGTATCTATAATTTGCAATATTTACTTTTATGCCCACGTTCGTTGTTGTTTTTCATTCTATATGTGATTTGTCTAAATGGGCAGTATTTAGCACGGGACTGGTTGCCACATAATTCAACTGGGTAAAGTATTAGAAAAAATGCTGGAGGTCATCGTTATTGCCCTTGATGAAAACATGCACAACATCAGCCGACCTTTTGTTCACAGTGCGCATTGCTTTTATTTCTTTCATTCGACATCTTCAGAGAGATTATTGGAACTCATACAAGCGTCTCTTGTATTTTAAGTTATCATTCAACTCAAAGATCACAATTTCTGATAGGACGATAATTGTTTTTGAACGCATTGGCGTTGCTATGGAGGAGTACAGCGGAAGATGCTTTAATGTTCAGAATGTATGCCGTCTTTTGTTTTTCTTCTTCATAATTCACATTTTACAAAGTATATCGAGTGTTAGTAAAATCGTGCATTCCTTATTATATAAAAGGAAAAAAAGATGTCTAAAGCGATGAAATATTTTAAGCCCGTTGATTTGGGATAAATAAATGTATAATTAAAGTAACTGACAAATATCGTTCTTATACGTTAAAACACATCAATAAAAAAAATCCTAAGTAATAACAGCTTCTTGCATTTGGATTTAATTGAAATTAGGAAGAATATTATGGCTTATTCTTCGCTTTTAATTTTGAAACAATATTGAAAGAAAACTTATTACATATTTCATGTGCTTCGTTTTATGACCGTACTTGTTTTACAGTACAACAAGCTAGAGTTAATAGTAATTACCTCTACTGGTCTTAATGTGTACGTGTCGTTATGCATGTTACGTCCCCTACAGTCCGGTATCGTACAACGGGTCACAAAGTTAAATATATTTGTAACAATAATCCCCGATGCGACACACGAGAGAGGTGAATGTGCTTCAGTTTTAAAACGACAAATAGTTCCAAAGATGTATCGATGAATGCCAAACAATAAATTGTGTTCTTTTTTATGAAACGAGGTAATTTTAAAATCATTTGAGAATCATTATAAAGAATTTGAAATATTAAAATCAGATTGGCGAAACTCGACACAATATACATAATACACCCTCGGGTATTTTTGTACGCCAAAAACGAAACTTTAGTACACGAATTTAATTGTTGTTTTTTTTTTTTAAAAAGAAGGGTTTTTACAATTCCTTGACAATCATCATCATCATCATCATCATCATCATCATCATCATCATCATCATCATCATCATCATCATCATCATCATCATCAACTGATGCCACTGGAAGAGAGTGAAGCTGAAAGAAACTGACAGTAAAGAAAGTGCCACACGGTGAAATCAGCATAACTCTTGAACTATAAATATTCTTTAATTCGCCATGTGCTTCGATCTGTATTATGAAGTAGTTGCTTAAATGCACACGTTCATTATCAGTCAGTCTATGATTCGACTTAGCTGGCAGTTTTTCGAGGAATTTGGGCAGTTTCTGGTTATGCTTAAAAGGTTGCTTAGTTTTGTTTTTACCGTGCTTCTGATATCGCTTTTTGTAGAGTTTGTTCTTTTCCCAATGTCGATCATTATTTTCCAGCACACTGGATGGAACAAATATTGTACGTCACAATGTAAATGACGCTTTAACTGACGCACACTAGCTTATGGTTGATATTGCACTTGATGAACTCTTGAAGGTAGCTGTATCATGCATTTCACTACAGATAAGACAACGTTTGCCTTTATGTATGTGTGTTCCTGCATCGTGCTATGATCTGAGCTTAAATGGTTCTTTTAATAATTTCTTTAGACATGCTGAGGAGTCAATACAACGCTAGCGTTATGATGCCATCGTTTTGTGATTAGGGCGTGTGTGTTGTATGGTTGCTACGACACGGATACAACTGTTGGAATCTGTTTTGTATCTGATGTGATGCATATTTAATTTGTATTGTTTGTTAGCTTTTTCAATGATTATGCGTTAGGTTTATCTATATTTCATAACTGATCATAGTCCAAATTAAATAGGTGGCCTACCTGGATAGTAATATTTAGTTTGTAAACAACATAATACAGAGCTAATATCTCTCTACGATTATATTTAGATCATTACTAATGGTGATAAACATGTTTACTTGTATCTGAATGGAGAAAAAATAGTTTTCCACTCGGAAATTCCCAAATGTGTTGACAACATTAATTGTTTAGACTGGCCAACAAACTTGCTCTATTATTGTATAATAGCTTTTCATAGCATTGTTTACTTGAAAACTTACTCTATCATGCCTTAACATCAGAATCGTACTGTCGCTGTTAGTTTTTAATTTGAATGAATTTATTTATTTAAATTATTCACTGGAATTACAAAGTGGTTTTTAATACTTCTTAGACTAAAGAATTAATTTGGAATTATAGTGAATTATATTTTGTATTATATTGTTGTGATAAATCAAAAGCGTGTTAACACATCACCACATTCCTGGACTTTGGAACATTAGCAAATTATAGACTACAGGCATATCAGCACTTTCAACATTGGAACTGATTTGGAACACGACTGGAATTCAATTTGAAGTGCATATATTTGGACTTGCGAAAGGACTTTTATGACTGTGCATGCATGCGAGCATGTATGTATGTATGTATGTATGTATGTATGTATGTATGTATGTATGTATGTATGTATGTATGTATGTATGTATGTATGTATGTATGTATGTATGTATGTTTCGTTTTTTCTAATTCAGCTAGGAAGATTGAAAGCGAGAACTTTGGAGGCTCAGCCCGCGCTAAGATTTAAATGTTTAAGTTACGTAATTTTTGCCAATTTGTAATACTTGTATAATATAAATTACAGATACATATTTAGCAGTGTTTCTCCCAGTCGTTATAAAAATTGTGGATACGAGTATATCCTTTACAGAGGTACCTACGTTTATTCCTGTCGATAGACAGGTATAACTTTGCATCTATTCATATTACTTATCTCAACGTACCCATCAACCCATTGATGCGTGTATTCTTCTACCTAAAACATCATTTGCACTTTTACTAAGTGCTATTTTAATCAAAGAAATTAAAGATTGTATAACAATAACGCAGATTGTTTTCCATGCAGGACTGTAATACAGATACACTAGATGAATCAAATAAATATTTCAAAACTGAATGTCATTAATTAGTACATAAATCGTTACTCCATTAACTAATAAGAAATAAATAGTCCTCCAGGAAATAAAGGATCTATTTTATGAAACAGATAAATATATTTTAGTATATGTATTGATGGGTGTATGTATTTATGGTTTTAGCATACACGTATGTATTCATGCATGATGGAATCTGGATCTTTGATCATCATATCCATCTACACTTTCAATTAGAGACACCGCATCCTGTAAACGAATCCCTGAGGCTATTTACCGGCAAAACAAGTGCACTGAACAAAAGCTATGTGTGTTTTTAAAGTCAGTCTCTGTACCTGCATCTTTATATCCTTTTATAATATTGCAAATTTGACATTTGCATAAATATGAAAAGTCCATCAAAACAGCGCAAATTATTAACTGCTGTTGAATCTGTTTCCTGTCCCATTAGTGAAGGGGGGACTACTCGATAAAGCATGACACATATATTCACAGAATGAGTTATTTACCCGGCAAATAAAAATCGACATTGTTATCCTCAAAATAAACAAATTATGTCTTGCCTTTCCTGGCATTTGATATTTCTTTTTTTTTTTTTTTTAAACACAACTAAAACCCAATTGCATTCACAAATAATTTCTGCAAGCCTCATTCAATGAAATCCGTTATGTTTTTCGAAAAGTTAAACAATAGTAATCCACGATGCGACACATTGGAGATGTAAAAGTGCTTCAGTTTTAAATCGACAAATAGTTCCACAGATGTATCCATTAATGCCAAAAAATAAATTGTGTGTTCCTATTTTTATGAAACGCGGAAATTTCAAAAATTTTCATAACCATTATCAAGAAAGTAAAATATTGAAAACATATTGTGAGTGACGTGCATTTTATTGTTCGTTCTTTTCCCAAAGCGTTTCTCCAACACACTATATGTATGTATGTATGTATGTATGTATGTATGTATGTATGTATGTATGTATGTATGTATGTATGTATGTATGTATGTATGTATGTATGTATGTATGTATGTATGTATGTATGTATGTATGTATGTATGTATGTATGTATGTATGTATATAAGTATGTGTGTGTGTGTCTGTCTGTCTATCTGTCCGTATATCTATTATCTATCTATCTATCTATCTATCTATCTATCTGTCTGTCTGTCTGTCTGTCTGTCTGTCTGTCTGTCTATCTATCTATCTATCTATCTATCTATCTATCTATCTATCTATCTATCTATCTATCTATCTATCTATCTATCTATCTATCTATCTATCATCTATCTATCTATCTGCCGACCGTTGAGGCACAACTGATGACCTGACAACCAGCTTCCCCCATTCCAATCTGTTCTCTGATAATAACACTGTGTCACTCAACTTCAGTCCTGTCCACTCTGAGATGTTATCCTCCCATCTTTTCCTGTCTTCCTCTCCTTCGCCCTCCCTTCACAGTACCTTGCATGATTGTCTTAGCAAGCCCTGTTGATCGTGTAATATGTCCATACCACTTCATTTTGCGTTTCTTCACAATGGTCAATAGCTCTTCATAGGGCTCAATGGTTTGCCTAATTCTGTTTCCCACTTCCTCATTCGTGACATGATCTCTATATGAAATGCCAAGCAACCTTCGAAAGCATCTCATTTCAACAGCTTGTATCCTCAGGCATATAGGAACACAGATACAACCAAGGAGCGCATCAGTCTGATTTTTGAGCTTCCTGAGGTGTTTCTGTCTTTCCAAACTTTCTTCAGCCTTGCCATTGCTGTTATTGTCAGCGTAATCCTGGACAATATTTCTTGTTTTGGTCCCTCGTCTGCCACGATGGCTTCTAAGTACTTGAATTTATTAACTGTTTCCAGTTTTTGGCCACTAATCATGATGTCAGTGCTGATGCCACTGGTGTTGTTGGTCATCAAGTTGGTCTTCTCTGCACTGATTTCCATACCAAAAGCAATAGTTGTCCTGTCCAGTTTTTCCACCAACTGAGCTAGCTCCTCCTGCAAGGCCATCGATGTCATCAGCAAAGCGCAGATTCATTATTATTCTGCCTTCAATACTAACAGTTGCTTCATGGTCTTTCAGTGCATCTGTCACGATTCTTTCAAGGAAGATGTTGAAGAGAGTAGGTGAAAGCAAGCAGCCCTGTCTGACTTCTACAGTTGTCCTAAACCAATCTCCGTTGAAGCAGACTGCGCTGGTGGCCTTGCTGTAAAGGCTTTCTATGACTTTGATCAGGTTGGCATTAATGTTGTACAGCTTCATGGTGGACCAAAGGGCTGCATGCCATACCCTGTCAAACGCCTTCTTAAAATCTATAAAGACATGATAAAGGTCTTATTGGTGCTGGAGGTATTTCTCACATAGTATTCTCAGGTTGAAAATCTGTTCAATTGTGCTTCGCCCTGGTCTGAAGCCTGCCTGTTCTTCAGCTATGATTTCCTCTGCCCGCGGCTTCAGTCTGTTTAATATGATTTTTAGCATGACTTTGCTTGGGTGTCATATAAGGCTGATCGTACGATAGTTCTGACATTGCTGCAAATTGCCTTTTTTCGGGAAAGTTACTATTGAGAGTTACTATGGATACATACATACTTATGTATGTATGTATCTTTCTAATTCGGCTAGGTAGATTGAAAGCGAGAACTTTAGAGACTAATTCTGCACAAAGATTTAAATGCTGAAGTTACGTAATTTTCCCCCATTTTAGATTACTTCTATAATATAAATTACAGATCTGTACATATTTAGCAGTGTTTCTCCCAGTTGTTATAAAAATTGCGGATACAAATGTGTCCCTTACAGAAAATATCTACCGTTACTAGTATATGTTTCTACCTATACAGTCATCCAAACCTTTACTAATGCTATTTTAATTTAAGAAATTCAAGCTTTTATTGGAATAACGCAGAATGATTTCCATAATGGTAATACAGATTCACTGTATGAGAAAAATGAGTATTTTTAAAATAAATATCATTTATTAATATTTACATCGTTAATCCATTAATTGACAAGAAATAAATAGTCCTCGAAGAAATAATATATTTCATGAAAGAATAAATATATGTTCGTATATGTATTTATGGTTGTATGTATTTATGTTTTTATCATGCATGCAGGCACATAGGTCTATATGCTTTCAAGTATGCACCCATGCAACGAATACTATGTTTTGATTTATGATGGAATCTTGCTATTTGATCATCATATCCACTGACCATTTTCATTATGCAAACCGAGTACTCTAAACGAATCCGTGAAGATATTTACCGGTAAAACAAGTTTCCTGGATCTAAGCTGTATTTTGTTACGGCCAGTTTTCATGCTTATTTCCTGGATCTAAGTTGTATTTTGTCAAAGCCAGTTTTCATGCTTATTTCCTGGATCTAAGCTGTATTTTGTTAAGGTCAGTTTTCATGCTTATTTCCTGGATCTAAGTTGTATTTTGTTAAAGCCAGTTTTCATGCTTATTTCCTGGATCTAAGCTGTATTTTGTTAAGGTCAGTTTTTATGCTTATTTCCTGGCTCTAAGTTGTATTCTGTTAAAGCCAGTTTTCATGCTTATTTCCTGGATCTAAGCTTCATACTTATGTCTCTTTATCCTTTTTTAAGATTGCAAACTGGCAGTTGAATAAATATGAAAAGTCATGCAAACTACTAGTGTTAGTTTACTAGTTTTCCTGTACCTAATTGTAAAGGGGGAATTACTCGATAAAACACGGCACATATATCCAGAGAATGAGATAGTTATTTACACAGCAAACAAAACTCGATAGATTATTTTCCTTTTTTAAAAAGATAATGTATTGGCTTTCACTAAATTTGATTAATTCTTTAAACAAAAACACAACTGAAATCCAATGCTATCGAATGCTATTCACAAATAATTTCTGTAACTGTTACTGGAAAAGTTAACATAATCTCCCCCTTCTACCCCCCCCCTCCAATTCAACAGTACTCCTGGTCTAATGTAGTATCCTTAATTTTAGACCTCCATATAAAAGTTAAACACCCCTACCCTCAAAGAAAACCCAGCAAATAGTACTCCTGGTATAATTCGGTAAAATCTTCTTAAAACGGACTCGTCTATGTAAAATACATCTTAGTGTGATTCCATTAAGTTTCCTTACTTCGAGACGTCCATATGAAATGCACCAGGTGTAAATATCCCTTAGCGTACACCTCTATATCAAGTACACCAGTACAGGTTTCTTGAAACATTTTAAGTTTGAAATCCAAGCTGATGCCCCTAAACCCCAAATCATAGATGATATTTGGGGTGCATCACACCCTCTGCTATTGAAACAGGTAGTTGGTTTGAGGGACACAACTTAATTAAGGATGATTTCTAAGATACACCCCACAATCCTGTTATTGAGATTGGTTGTCTATTCGAGGGACGCAAGTTAATCAGAGATGATAACTGGGGTTCATCCCACCCCGTGCTATTGAAATTGGCAGCCACTATGAGGGACAGTATCAGAGATAACACTTAGAGTATGCCTCACTTACCCGCTATTGAAACTCGTTGTCTATTTGAGTGATGCAGATTGTTGATGTTGATTAGATTGCACCGCATCAATTTAAATGGATGTAGTGTACACCTCACACCTATGCTATTTAAATTGGGTATAGTGTACACCTCACACCCCTGTTATTAAAATTGGGTATAGGGTACACATTACACCCATGCTATTGAAATTGGTAATCTAAGTTAATTTTAACAAATCTGAAAAAAGTTGTGGACCTAAAACTTGAGCATAATTTCTTCACCAAACTGAAGAATACGGGTTCTGGTTCTTTATCCATCAAACGCCTCAACTTGTGTATTATTACAGAAAAAATCACAACGTTCAAATGTCGTATATGCTTCATCACTACTGGGGGAAAAATTGAATCTGAGTGTGTTAAGTCTGAATCTAAACGTGTTAAGTCTGTCTCTGAGTGTGTCAAGTCTGAATCTAAGTGTGTTGACTCTGAATCTAAGTGTGTTAAGTCTGAATCTGAGTGTGTTAAATCTGAATCTAATGTGTTATGTTTGAATCTGAGTTTGTTAATTAGTTTGACGAATAGGATCAATAGGTAACAACATTATCGGCCTTTCTCATATTTGTATTATCAATTGTTATCTGTGTATAAAGGGTATTGTGTAAACAAAAGATATATTGTTGGTGTGTCGTTTTTATACATGTATAACTGTCTTTTGGTTCAAATTTTTATTTGCTGTCTTGAGTTTATTTTCGAGTTCTGTTTGCATGCATCGTATTTTGATTTAATAATTTAAGCCGTATCGATTGAAATTAATGTCTTAAATATTGCTCGATGGTAGCCCTGTCATATTTATTTTGCATTAAATAACTTGGAAATTCTAAACGTGACCTTGGTTTTGACATAAAATTATTTATCTGCACAAATAACATAAACAGGGAAGTTTATGGTCTTTGTATATGCTATATAGGCAAAAAAGATGTAAAGTAATATTTCCAAACAATGGAGTGTATAAAAGGTAGTGTAAAATCCAGAACAATGGTGGGTAACGTTTATGCTTTAATCAACATCCGATGATTCGTACTGAATACGTCAGTCTTTGCCTGTTTATACGGGAAGTGAATGTTATTGAATCGAGATTGTCATGGACTGAAGCTTTACTATCACTGAGTTATAAAGGTTTTCACGTAAAAGGAAAATTATCCTGTACTGTATGGAAAGACAAAAAATGTTCATCCCAAAGAAGACTAGTATGGCGGAGGTTAAAAAGCTTTCAGACATTCTCAAATATGGCCTCCCATGTAATGTAGAAGTTCATGGATCGCTGAAACAAGATGGTATTGCAAGTGATCAAGACGAGGAGAAAGAAGATTCGATTCGTAACACCCTTCTGAGATTTGAGCAAGAGTTGGAGCTAAAGAGAATTTCTGCCCGAGCGAGCGAATTCATGTGCCCGGATGAGATTGCTAAATTACATGGTAAAGACTTCTTAGCAACACGGTCTTTATTTGCTGACTCGACATTTTATCTACAATACACATACAAAGGCCATGTGAGAAAAGTAAACACAAAGGTAAGCTGACAAATCTTTTTCCGTATATTTACCAGAAAAAAAATATCTTACTTCAGTATCATATGAAGTCAACAGAGTTAAGATATCTTACGTTATACATACAGTCAAAATTGTAAATAGCGGCCATCCTTGGAAAAGGCAAAACTGGCCTTTGTATACAGATAATTTCTGTACATTGTTCAACTTTCAAAATAGCTTTTCGTTATTATTATTATTATTATTATTATTATTATTATTTTTGTTGTTGTTGTTTATATTATTATTATTGTTATTATTATTATTAGTGTTATTCTTATTATTGTTGTTATTATTATTTATTATTTATATTATTATTATTATTTTATTATTATTATTATTATTATTATTATTATTATTGTAACACTTTTATCCATTCGATAATGAAAATCATCAATGACTTAAAAGATGCACTGATCTTGGTTTTGTGACAAAACACTAATTATACTGATGAGTGACATTTTACGTACATACATACATACATACATACATACATACATACATACATACATACATACATACATACATACATACATACATACATACATACATACATACATACATACATACATACATGATATGGATGTACATAACAAATAACTTTAAATGAAAGCATGTAACTTTGTTACAATGTTTTAAAATTGTTTTGAAAATTTAGTAATAGTCTGTTTTGTGTCGATAATGTCTTTGTCTCCTTGTTTCATACATTCTTCACTTGCAATAGACGTTTAAGTTTGGTCACCTTATGACAACAATGAGGCATACCGTAACGATACATTGACTTTAATCCTGTATTATCATGCAGATAATCAAACAGCGTTGAAACTGATTCTTTACAGAACGAAAAGATTAAGAAAGGTAGCTTACTGAGATTGTGTATACAATTAAATATTTTGCTTTTATTTAGCGTTCTTTCACATAGTGTCAATCATTCCTGTATAAGTGATAAAATAATGCTCATTAAAAAGAATGTCTCAACGAGTAAGTGTGTGTGTGTGTGTGTGTGTGTGTGTGTGTGTGTGTGTCTGTGAATGTGTGTCTTTTTGTCAGTATTTGATATCATTGGATCTTTGTGGCGTTTGGGCAAGAGTTTCCTTATTGGAGATTACTAGCAATGATATGCATATTAACAATATCATTAGCCTGTAGATGTTTTTCTGACTGTTTCTGATTTTAACCAAGCTTAAAGACCGATACTCTAACTTCCATATCCTTGCAGTTTTATATAGGTCGATGCTCTCCTGTACTTTTAGTACTTCGACTATCACTTACCGATGTACGGCCTCTTACAAAAGTAATATTTCCACAACCTTTTATTCGTACGATATCATATAAAGTGTTCATTGCGTTTTCGGAGTTTTCAGCAAATTTTGTAACCCATCATAACCAGATTGACTACATACTGGTTAAAAACCGTCACCGATCTGGCATCAATATAGCAAAAACAAGGACTTTCCCGGGTGCTGATGTTGGGAGTGAGATCACGACGTCGTGATTATGAACTTCCGAGTGAGCCTGAAGAAAATTAACAAGCCAAAGAACATCAGGCTCAAATTCAACCTTGAACAACTGAAAGACCCTAACGTCTGCAAGTTATTCCAAGCCACATTTGGAGGACAATTCGTTCCACTCCTTGTGATGGATATTGATGCTAAAGTGATGACAGACACTTTCAACACAGTCATAACAGCAGCTGTGAAGGACATCATTGGCCTCCATCTCCCAAAGAACACACTCTTGGTTACAGAAGAAATTTTTAAGGTTGTATGATGCCCGAAGAGACCTAAAAAACACCAGACACAAAACAGGGGGAATGTATAAATAAATAGACAAGAATATCAGAAAACACTTTAAGAAAGCTAATGAAGATTAGATTTGACAATAGTGCACATAAATAGAGAGTAGTCTGATAAAGAATAACAGCAAAAAGGCATTCCAAATTGTGAAAGACCTCACCAGACAGAAGCAGTCAAGAGTCAGTACCATTCAAGACGAAAATCAAAAATGCCTCACAGAAGTGAGTGACATTACAGAAAGATGGACTGAGTATTGCAATGAACTATCAAAATCAGTTCACGGGAGAGCCAGAGGTGCTTGAAGTTCCAAATTAAAACAAATGATGATTATTTTTCCATTCTCAAAGAAGTCGTAGAGTCAGCAATAAGAGCACTGAAGAATGGGAAGACAGTTGGAGTAGACAATATCCCAGCTGAACTTGACCTGAGTGGGGTTGAGGGGAGTCAGTGTTAGAGCTTCTTTAAACAATCTGTATCAAAATCTGACAGACAGGTGAATGGCCATCTCAGTGGACACAGTCATTGATTATAACACTCCCCCCCAAAGGCTATCACTAGCTGTGCTAACATTACATAACTATAAGTTAGATCAGTCATGCTAGTATGATGATGCTGAAGATAGTCTTGAACAGACTGAAATCACAAGCAGAAGAAATAATCGCTGAAGAACAGGCCGGGTTCGGTAGTGGAAGAAGCACAACATAACAAATATTCAATCTCAGGGTTCTATGTGAAAAGTACTCGCAACATCAACAAGACATCTACCGTGTGTTCATAGATTTCAAAATGGCCTTTGCCCGAGTGTGGCATGAGGCATTGTAGGCCACAATGAAGAAGTACAACATGGGTCAAAAGTTGTCCAATACCACCAGCAACTATACGCCAAGGCTACCAGATCAGTAATTGCTCAATGTCCTGTGGGGGTACTGGTTCCAGACAATAGTCGTAGTACTTCAATGCTGTCTCCTGCCACCCACGCTTTTCAATATCTACTTAGAACGCATCATGAGCAAAGCTCTGGAAAACCACGGTGGGACAGTCAGCATTGGAGGGTGTAACATCATCAACCTCCGGTTTGTAGACGACATGGATGGGCTGGCAGGCACTGAATATGAGCTTGCCACCTTAGTGAAGAACCGGGATGAAACATCTTCCAGATTTGATATGGAGATAAGTGCCGAGAAGACAAAGCTGATGACAAATAGTGGCAAACAAATCTCAAACAAAACTAAAGTCAGAGAACAGGAACTAAAAACAGTAGGATAGTTCAAATATATTGGTTCCATAATCACAGAAGAGGGATCAAGAACAGAAATTTTGTCACGAGCACCACAAACAACGGCATCTATGTCAAAGCTAATACCCATCTGGAGAGACAAGAATATCTGTCTGAAAACTAAAATCTGGCTAATGAGAGCACTAGTCATCTCAATCTTTTTGTATTCATATGCCTGAACCCTGACATTAGAATTACAACGAAGAATCCAGGCACTTAATTCGAGATGCTACATAACCATCTTTGGCATAATCTTACTTGGACCACATCACAAATGAAGAAGTGCGTAATATCATCAGGCGCTAAGTAGACCAATATGAAGACATCCTCACCACCGTCAAAAAGAGAAAGCTGAAATGGTATGGCCATGTCACTGAAATGGTATGGCCATGTCACTGAAATGGTATGGCCATGTCACTAGACCAAACAGATTATCCACAAGAATCATACAGGGCAGCTTCCAGGTTGGTAGAAGGAGAGGTAGACAGAGAAAAAGGTGGGCTGACAAGATCACATAATGGACCAGGAACAGTTTTGCGGAGACACAGGCATTGGCACATGATCAAGACAAGTGGAGAGAACTGGTCAGATGTTCAGCAGCATAGCCTGTCGACGACCACACTAGGTCAAGTGACTGATGAAGATGATGATTATGCAGTCATTATGCTAGATTATCCATTTCGTATTATGCAGTTGATGATGCGTCACACATCGAAACTATAATTATAAAAATACATGACAGTGCATACTATACCAGTCATGTGTAACACCATGCCAGCTATGTGGCTTTATTTATTACATATACACGATAGATTGTACCTTTAAAAATCTTTATCCGGCTCGGGCCCTGGAGTTGCACATGCCTGTATCGTACAACTAGGATAAAGACAGTGACGACTTTCGATGTCTGTAAATATTTGTCATTTCACCATAAGCGGCACCTTTTTTTGACAGTGGAATCCAACCGATTAATTTCCTGTTTCCTGACTTTAAAAAAAATATTAAATCAATTCATTTACGAGGTAACAAAATGCAGAATACTATAAAGATTTAGTAAGCCTACTTTCTTCAATCGACACGGAGTCGGTTACATTTCTTAAGATCCTCAATCACATGAGCCATATAAACTTGCCGGTAGAAATCCTTCACTAAAAGAAATGTGCCGTACTTTCAAAAGTTTTGTGCTATTTCTGTTGGTATATTTTCAAAAGCAAAAATAGAGTTTGGTAAATTTGAAATATTTTAAATGGGTTTATGTTCTATTTAGAACGTAGTCACTGTTAATATTTCCCTTGACAAGTTTCCTTTCCTTTTCTTTTCCGAGGAGGGGCCCCGAGTGGCCGAGTGGTCTAAAGCGCTGTCCGTTACGGATCACTGCCATCTCACCTCTGTCTGCGTGAGTTCGAGTCTAAGATTCGGCTAATGTAGTTATGTGAGAAAGCTTGCCAGTAACTTCTCGTGGGTCGGTGGTTCTTTCTAGGGTTTTTCCTGGTTCTTCCTCCACCATTAATACTGGCTGCCATGTATAGCCTATATTGTGCTGAAAAATGGCGGTAAACCATAATAAACAAAAAATTCTTTTCCGAGGTCTAATTTATATTCAGAACAGACCTGTATTCAATATCCTCACTTCTGACCCTATTGTAATGCGATTTTTTTTCCGGCACTCTAAAATTATATTGTGCCTATGCGGTGATAAATGGATGATTAAGATAGTTTCAATAGGTCATCTACTTTCGGGACAATTGTTTCTGTTTTTAATATATAGTTCTATTATTGTTACAAGTAAATACTTGTTGAAAATGGGAAAAGAGTGTAACATTACTAAAGGAAAAGAAAAAGCTAAAATAATTTCAAACAGATTGGGTCATAAAATGTTTTATTTGAATTAAATCCGCATAAAAAGACGCAGGCAAATACGTTATCATATGCCTTTTGTGTGTTAAATCACCGGTCAGACCGAGATCGTGTAAACAGGAGAACATAATAAAATAACAGATTGTTGGTGTGTTTGACATATTTTAACCCATATTTTCCATTATTCCTATTTGAATTTTTTATTTTATTTTTTTTTTTTTTTTTTTTTTTTTTATCGTATTTATACTTTGCTGTTTTTATTTTTCAGTTTCGTTCTTGATTAAGTCATATATATATATATATATATATATATATATATATATATATATATATATATATATATATATATATATATATATATATATATATAATCATCTATGTTCAATAAATTATCCTGATCCCATATTTAAAGGCTACTTTTTATTTGCTGGGCTGGGCTGTTCAAGTAATTTCATTTATGCTTCTTAAAATGACATAATTTGAAAACAATTTCATTAACCAAATTCTTTTGTGTATTTATTTAAACCACTTCCTTTTAATACTGAAGTTAGAGGCATTTATTTTCCTTTTCAAATTGCTTTTCACCTCGTCTGTATCATAATAATGTGGTTACCTGTGCTCTGTCGTATGAAAAAGACGATAATTAGTCGTTGCAATTTGGACAAGACGTGACAATAATTTTATACGCTTACGATGTACACTTTACATGTAAGTCTATGAATAAAGAACATGAATATAGCGTGTTATATTTGAAATGCTCGATAGTGATTGCAATATTAGGAAAACAAAGTATAAGAATCTGTAAATGATTTTTTAATTTTTTTTTAATTTCTTATGAATTAACACCTTGCTTCAGCACAATATAGGCTATACATGGCGGCCAGTATTAATGGTGGTGGAAGAACCCGGAAAACCCCGGAATGAACCACCGACCCACGAGAAGTTACTGGCAAGCTTTCTCACATACCCACATTGACCGAATCCGAGACTCTAACCCACGCAGACAGAGGTGAGATGGCCGTGATCCGTAAGGGACAGCGCTTTAGACCACTCGGCCACTCGGGGCCCCAAAAATGATTTGTCAATATCGTGTGCTACCTGTATTCATTATTTGATTACAATTGATAAACTTCAGTTCTGGAAATATAGAAATTATGTATGTATGTATGTATGTATGTATGTATGTATGTATGTATGTATGTATGTATGTATGTATGTATGTATGTATGTATGTATGTATGTATGTATGTATGTATGTATGTATGTATGTACGTACGTACGTACGTATGTGTGTGTGTGTGTGTTTGTGTGTGTGTGTGTGATCATGTAAATGAGAACACAGTAGAAGATGATGATGCTCTTCACCTTTTTTTTGGCGACTGACTGAGTGATAGAAACCATTAAAGCCTACAACAAGTTTCATCACGAAACGTAAGATTTGTAATTCTAAACCAAATTAAGAGTTTAACTATAGTTTTGGTAATGAAAAGAGAAAATAGTTCATTTCTAAATACAAAGTAGTTTAAATAATATGTTATCAACCTTTGATGGAATATTGATCCAAGCTACCCAAGGTTGTCTTATTGATTTTTTTTTATGAGATATTGATGGAAGCTATCCGCAGTTGTCTGTGTTGATCTTTGATGAGACATTGGTGCACGCTACAAATGGCTGTCTGTATTAATCTTTGATGAAATATTGATGCTAGCTACCCAAGGTTATTTGTATTGATATTTTAATTGTAGGTATAGAGATTTCGTTAATCATACAACTGAACCAATCAATCGATAAATTCAATATCATTTAATATAAATTCTACGTTTTATTATTAATTGATTGTCACAGGTATATGATATCCAATCTATATGTCTGTGATCTGTTCCATTCATTACGTTGGCGAAACTGTAGATTTCAGAATGGAACGAACACTATATATGAAATCAACTCGCAAACCACTGCAAGTCAATTCATTCGAGTCCCTCGAGTCGAGACGCTGCATTTTGAATCTAACCCGGGTGAACCGTTATATGACGCACATATAATGACGGATGCCGGATAATACAATTAGTTCGTATTGAATGAAATGTCTAACCTTCCTAATGCTTTCTTGTTTAGTAGCATACTAACCGGAGGGTGGCGCGGACAATGTCCCTTAGTAAAACATTGGTTTTATCAAAGCTACAACCATTCATTGGTTTATTAGATATTTGTGATATTTGCCCAAGTAAATAATCTTTTAGTATTTTCACAAAGTATTATTGTTATTATTAACGGTATTGTGCATTATTCGGCTATATCGTGATGTAGACATAATTCCTGTATACCTTCACCATGATATAATTTATATTGTACATTCTGCTGATGGCTTTGTTCCAATCGTTTTCACCAAGCAATGCGTCCGTCCTTTGTTCACAACTTAGAAGGAAATCAAAACATTTTGGTTATCAACGTGATATGCACGATAATCCCTTATTGTTGGGCTGATATCAACAAAACATATATATTTAGTTCGACCTTTTCAAGAACATTTATCATTTTTTCTTCTTTCTTTTTTCTATTTTTTTGGTTTTGCTTTATATCTTTCAATGTTATTCAAACATGCAGTAGTCAATGATTTTTGTGTTTAGTGTTTGTTTTGTGGCGTAAAGTGCTTCTTGGCTTCGTTATCAATTACTACCTATATAATATATATCCTACAAGTTATGAAGATTCTTTATATGTACCGTGTAGAAAAGTCAAACTAACAGATAGTCCAGTGTTGATATGGCATGTAAATCAAAGGTACACAGCAAGCAGATAGTCCAGTGTTGATATGGCATTTATGTCAATGGTACCAAGCAAGCAGATAGTCCAGTGTTGATCTGGCACGTAAATCAAAGGTACACAGCAAGCAGATAGTCCAGTGTTGATATGGCATTTATGTCAATGGTACCCAGCAAGCAGATAGTCCAGTGTTGATCTGGCACGTAAATCAAAGGTACACAGCAAGCAGATAGTCCAGTGTTGATCTAGCACGTAAATCAAAGGTACACAGCAAGCAGATAGTCCAGTGTTGATATGGCATTTATGTCAATGGTACCCAGCAAGCAGATAGTCCAGTGTTGATCTGGCACGTAAATCAAAGGTACACAGCAAGCAGATAGTCCAGTGTTGATCTAGCACGTAAATCAAAGGTACACATCAATCAGATAGTCCAGTGTTGATATGGCATGTAAGGTACGTCAAAGTACCCAGCAAGCAGATAGTCCAGTATTTATGTCAATGGTACCCAGCAAGCAGATAGTCCAGTGTTGATCTGGCACGTAAATCAAAGGTACACAGCATTCAGATAGTCCAGTGTTGATATGGCATGTAAATCGAAGGTACACATCAATCAGATAGTCCAGTGTTGATATGGCATGTAAGGTACGTCAAAGTACCCACCAAGCAGATAGTCCAGTATTGATCTGGAATGCAACGGTACGCATCAAGCAGATATTCCAGTGTTGATATGGCATGTAAATCAAAGGTACACATCAATCAGATAGTCCAGTGTTGATATGGCATGTAAATCAAAGGTACACAGCAATCAGATAGTCCAGTGTTGATCTGGAATGCAAATCAACGGTACGCATCAAGCAGATATTCCAGTGTTGATATGGCATGTAAATCAAAGGTACACAGCAAGCAGATAGTCCAGTGTTGATATGACATGTAATTCAAGGTACCCAGCAAGCAGATAGTCCAGTGTTGATATGGCATTTATGTAAATGGTACCCAGCAAGCAGATAGTCCAGTGTTGATCTGGCACGTAAATCAAAGGTACACAGCAAGCAGATAGTCCAGTGTTGATATGGCATTTATGTCAAATGTACCCAGCAAGCAGATAGTCCAGTGTTGATCTGGCATGTAAGATATGTCGTATTTCAGTAACCAATAATACAAAGATCTGAAAAACAAAATTTAGGATATAACGTTGAGTGGACAAGATGACATTATGGTCTGGTAATCGTCGATCTGCAATGTTGTTCTCATTTGGTTTAATTTGCAATGCGTGGCTGAGATTGAGAGTTCGTTGATTGCTTGAATTTGATACTAATAGTGCTTTTTATGATTGTAAAATGATCTATATTGTGGCAAGAAGAAGAAAGCACCTCCTGAATGATGATTGCTTCTTATTTATGATTTGTTTTAATAGTATAAATTACATTTCTGAGCACACAAAAAAACAACAACAAAAGCATTCTATTAACTAAAAGTGGATCCTGGCAAAGGGATTTCTCTCTTAATATTCGACTTATATTAAAGGAAGAAAAGGAGCATTTTTTGCCTTTAAATTGTACTGTTTTAGAACAGAAATTTTATTCAAGAAACCATTTTGTTTTATTTTCATCATTTAAATATTGTAATATGCTTCCAACAGTTAGCATATTGTTTATTCTCCACTTCCGGATTGTTAAAAAACAAAACAAAACTAAGCGTCATATAATTAGTTAAGAATCAGGTAGTTTTGCATCTTTGTTTAATTAATTAATCCAACGACGCCATTAAGTCTTATTATTTAGATTAACTAGTAATTGTTAACACATCATCTATTTAATGATCCGATGTATTTTTACGCGCATTACAAACTCACGTCACGCAGGCAAAATCTAATAAAGATGTTCTGTACAATTTGCTACCATGAATATAAATTACAAAAATTACATTATGTACCTGGAATTACCAAACTATAGCTGTGCACTCCAATTGTCTCTCTCCGAGGTAACACATTATCATGTATTCCGAGTTTTTCCGAGTTAACCCTATTCATTTTTTATTCTTCCTCTGTAGCGAAAACGACATGGAAATAACGTCTCAATTTATATTTTATTTTGCCATAGTCTTGTATAACATATCATCTAGAAAGTTGTCATACGTAATCCTTTATTCTTTATGATTTCATGTTTATCTACACACACACACACACACACACACACACACATACATACATACATATACATATATATATATATATATATATATATATATATATATATATATATATATATATATATATATATGTGCTTCGACTTTCTATTTGACAGGCCCAGAAATCGAAGTCATTTTCAGATGGGAAGAAAAAAACGTGCTCAGTTACATCTTTTGGCATGACATTGGCTGAAATAGTTGATTGTTGTCCTCTACCCCAGACAGTTGAATTTATTGATGTAGGACAGCAGGACATTATATTTTCAGGCGATGCTGAGACAGATTACAATTTCTTTCTCCTTTTGTCTGGACCTATTGAACTTCTGTCTGTTGAAAAACAGAAAGTTTACATCGGCGTCACAGAAAATTGTAAGACGTTTATTTTGCCACATGATAAATCTTTAGTAAATATTATAGTGGGGAAAAATAAAACCACAACTGAAATTTCTGACTCCAAGATATCAAAATACATGCCAGATATAACTATACTGGAAGAGAAACTGTTTTCCGACTTTGATGACAATCCCAGATATTTGGAGCTTGGTAAGTATTATTACATAGTAATACCAAATCATCTAAATTCAAGAGCATATTTTATCTTGGTGGATTGTTTCCGACACTGTATTTCGTCTAGTTAATTGTCAAAGACAAAATCTCAAAACCAAATTACATACATACATACATACATACATACATACATACATACATACATACATACATACATACATACATACATACATACATACATACATACATACATACATACATACATACATACATACATACATACATACATACATACATACATACATACATACATATATATATATATATATATATATATATATATATATATATATATATATATATATATATATAACCCCCGAAAATAAAGATCAGAGTTTTTCCTGATTGTTCCAAGAGAACTTGAATATAGCAAATGGTTAAAAATCATAATTCTAATATTATAAACTAAATACTAATAAATTTTAAAGACATTGCAACGAACTTGAAATACTCGATGTAGATATAGATAATATAGAATCATTATTGGAAAATTGTATCTGCAAGTTATGAAGCTATTGCTGCAGTAATTGTTGTATTTCAATTATGTTAACAAGGTTAAATTATATTTCAAAGCTAACGAAAGAAGAACCAATGCCTTGTTTGTCTTCAAATAGGAAAAGCAATCAATGCAGAGTCTGTGGAGGATCCCAAGTACAAAATCACTGCAGACAACAAATCATTTAAAAGAAGTCCTCCGACATTTGCACCTCCACCCCCACCCAGAATTGGTAAGTCGCTCGATTTTAAATTATTATATCCCTGACATTTAATCCACCCCTTTATAATCCCCTCCCCCATTTCATCCCCTTTCTCTTCGATAAATAAATGTTATTTACCTATATTGTTTTACCTTTTCAATTGCAATCAAATTTGTTATATTCATTTATATTAATGCACCGTGTTTTTGATTCACGCGTAAGTATATGCACGTGCTGTTAGTCATTGCCACTCTTTATGTATCTATGTATCTAGTTGTACATTTGATGGAAGTGGGGAGGGGTCTATTGCTAAGTTGTCAGAACTTGCAACCCGATACCATGTGTCTGAAATTATGGCAATGCAATACGTTTCAGATATTCCATGTTCATCCCAAGGACGATGGTTTTGTTTTATTTTGGTGGCAAATAATTGGGTACGGACTACATGAAGCAAAATACTTAGTTATTATTGAAACTAAATACACTGTTCAAAGAAGACATGAGATCGTATTTAATATAGTGAACTCCTTTAAATGTTGCTGCTTATAGACAATTTGAAAATAAGAAATACATTATATTTTTACATTTTATCATACGAGTGTCAGATATCTACATGTCCACTACCTATTTGAATGTCTGGGACTAACAAGATCGCGTGATCTATGACTTATTCAGCAATGTCATCAAACACGACTTCAATAACAATGGCATAAAACAGGACTTCAATAAGTAATAGCATCAAACAGGACTTCAAACATCAATGACATCATATAGGACTTCAATAAGTAATGGCATCAAACAGGACTTCATCAAGTAATGGCATCAAACAGGACTTCAGCAATCAATGACATCAAAAAGGACTTCAACCAGTAATGGCATCACATAGAACTTCAACAAGTAATGGCATGAAAGATGACTTCAACAAGTTTTGGCATCAATTAGGACTTCAACAAGCAATGGCATTAAACAGAACTTCAGCCATCAATGACATCAAACAGGGCTTCAGCAAGCAAACATAGTTTGCAGCTTGCATGCAATTGAAACGAAATTCCCAAAAAAGGGAATATAGTAAATATTCAGAAGAAATAAACAAAGAAATAAATATAGAAGAAACACAAAATAATTTCTTTTATTATAAAACGTTTCTAATTCTGGATTGGTTAAATTGCAGCAGCAGCTGTCTTTATTACCAACTTTTATTATATAAAAATACATTTCATTATTTAAAACTACATTACGTTAATAAATACCAATACAATTCATTATATGCTAATGAATTTAATAATATGCCAATACATTTCATACAACAACACAAAAATAACTATTAAGGGTGGATATATTTATTTTTTTGTTGACAGTTTCTGTTTTCCTGGTCTCGTCTCTTATTACCAGAAGCAGGGGACACACAAAAATGTAACGCAATTTGAGTCACGTTTACAAGATTAAGTTATCTTTGTGGAAGTCGTAGAATAAAAGCAAGATCAGAGATTTTTCCTTAAAAATTAATCTTTTCAAAATTGGCCCATTTCGCTCTGTCCCTACGAAGATATACTACAATTTTATACGAAAAAGAATGAGGATAGTACGAAAGGCATACGTTCACATGGGAACATTTTTTCAATTGTTTGAAACAGTTGCCTGCTGATTTGCATATTTAAGCTGCATCAGAACACCTTATATGTATGAAAACGTCTTACAAGTCCTTGCTGTGGATTGATCAATAAGTTTTGTAATAATGATTTAGCTACGTAACATATGTGTATTCACATTGTATGACAACGGTATGTATTCACATTGTATGACAATGGTATGTATTCACATTGTATGACAATGGTATGTATTCACATTGTATGACAATGGTATGTATTCACATTGTATGACAATGGTATGTATTCACAGAGTGGTATTACCTTGTATGAAACATTTTCAAGTTTATATATGTTAACGCCATTTCCGAGCAGAATAATAGGCTATACGTGGAGGCGAGTCTAACTGATGAAGAAAGAACACAGAAAACCCCGGAAAGAACAACCGCCCCTACCGATGCTACTGGCAAGCTTTATCACGTATCCAAATTGACCGTAATCGAAACTCGAACCGTCGTGGCTAAAGGTGAGATGACAGTGATCCAGGATTTGAAACCTAGGGCTACGAGGTACAAAGTGCGTGCATCGCTATTATATATACAAGTCAGACTGATAAACGCTTAATGTATTCTGTATTGCGTTTTTTTTTAATAGAAAAACATACTAACCGCCAATGTCGTCACAGGCGGGATGACGACAGGAACCCAAGGTTTCTCAAATTCTTATATGTGTATGGTCGTGCTTACCGGTTTGGAATACCGGTGTATTGGTCTCGTGGACTGTTTGACCGTCAGGTGCGAGCGTGGTGCACACGGAGTAACAAACACTTCCCGATTCCCATCGGGATTTCTCTCAACCAGTGTTCTTTGAAAGCTAAATGTGTTAAAACTTTTAAATTTACACTGAACATTTTAGTGTCAACTTTAATTTTACGCCCAATCTTAAGGTAAGGAAGTGTTCAGCGGATGGTTTGCTGTTTGAAACTTACACCATCATCCACAATATTGACATTTTGTTTTACTTCGACCATAATATTTCTTTAGGCTTCAGTGTAAGAAAAGAACACTCCACCCTTAGATTCAAAATTTTGCTGCAAACTACGCAAAATCTCGTGTCTAACGCTAAAGTCTGACCCTCGGGGAATTTTCTTATTTTCATCGATGCATATGAAGGATTATTATTCTGTCATTGGCATGCAATAATACTCAGGTATACAGTCACTTATGAGTGATTAATTGTTTATTTTATATCATTTGTTAGTTCGTTTACTTTATTGTCATTTAGTCTGTCCATCTTTTCATCTGTTCGTATCGTCAATTTAATGAAAACGTCAGCACTGAGAAAAGGGAAACAATAGATCTAGCCATTACCTCTTTATCTATATTTTGGGCTTTAATTTTACTTAGAACCCAGGAAAACCCCAGAAAGAACTACCGACTCACGAGAAGGTACTGGCAAATTTTCTCACATACCATTTATTTTGTGAACAACATAATGATGAACCATTTCAGACAGGAATGCTTGAAACAAAAAGAAATTAAGTATTCGTTGACGAATAATTTTATAGAATAAAGTAAAAATTACTGGAGTTCAACATATATTCTTATGCAGAAACCAGACAATACTCATCTACTACAGAAACGTAAACAGTGTGACAAAAAACGAATTCACTTAAATTCCTAAGAATCGATGACTGCATTGAAAGAAATTGGAAATGAAAATAAGTCACCATGTTTGAAAGGATTCTGGCTAATTCCATTCAAGGAACGGGCGAAGGAACTTTCGACATTCATAACTTCAAATGTAGTTATCAGTTTAAAGGAGACCAGAAACCAATGGAAATATAGAATAATAATAACAACACTATAGTAGTAAACCTTATTCTAAAATATCATATGCGACCGCAATCTCAGTATTTAAATATTGGCATATGTTCAAAGAGCTGAATTTCCGTGACCTCGTATGCAAAATTACCGCACTTATTCGGTTAATCTCGTGATGTGACTCCAGCATCCCGACTGGCGATTTTGTATTGCTTACGGGAGTAAATAGCACATTAAGAAAAGGCTGTGGACAACATTTTTTCTTCTTTTCCAAATGATAAAGGCATAAAGAAAGTATGGATACATTATTACAAGCGAGTCGATTTCATTACAACACCATACAACACTCCGTACTCAGTAACACGTTACATTTCTCAAAGGAATGTTACCAGAGGGATCCTGAAAAATAGAAGCTCTAGGATACGCAAATGCTAAGCCGAGACTAAAAGTTGAAACTGTTCCAGACATACCATTGTATATTTTAAATCCTGATAAAAAGTGTCAAACGTATGAACTACGAAAATAGGCAGAAAGCCGAGTAAGTGCTAATAAAAATAAGACAGCCCGACACCTGATCGTGCTGATGAAATGAGTAAATGTTGTTTTTTTTCAAGATCACAATCTAAATCAAGTCACCACTGTCCTATGTGAAACTGAGATCTGAATTTAATCAAACGGAAGCTTGATGGGGAAAAAATAGCATTCTAAACCCTTGACACGGTCGTGTTTCGAGAAAAACAATCTTAAAAAAATTAATTTAAAAAAAACAACAAGAACGTTTCAGTATATGCCTGTTACATGTAAAATGTATAAACGGTAATCATTAATGATTGGAACTGATATAAAACTGTCCCTTGGGCAGTTTAAATAGCAGCGATTAAAAGAAAAAAGGTCAGATATAAAATCAAAGTTTCACATTAACTGGCTGACAATAGAAATTGGGGGAGGCGACTACTGACCCCGCCCACTTGCCCCAATGTGCAAGCGCCCATGGGACACGCCATTTATCCCTGTGATACGCCTTATTATCCCCCAAGACAAGGCCTTTTTTTCATATACTGGTCTGCATAATAGTTAGAGGTTATAATTAAGTACACAAACATAATGGCAGTTTAACACATTAACAATTATTCCTTATGATTGCACTTATCTTGTGAAAAGGACTGTCCCTCTGACATAATTCAAAGAAACAATGTGCTACAGAGTGTGTATGTAAACACCAGAAATTGATTGGCAAATAAACGATGCCCAATTTTGTGGTAACTTCGAAACTAAAGACTTCATTTTAAGAGTTCAAATCTGCAGTAAAACGTATGTGGCCATTGTTTTCCCACATTGTATATCACGCCCTATTTCCTTTAATTTAAGTGTTAAGACATGTAACACTGTTTACTGAATAAAATATTTATTTTGAATTAGATTTTTAGGGATCACATATACTGCGTCGTATATTTTGTTTTATTCCTTCCTTTAAGTTAATCATGGTAATGAAACTTTACATATGTGGTAGAGGAATGTCAGGTGTTAACTGGCCGAGATTCTTTGGTGGAAATGGAGATTTTGTTTGCAGAGAAAATTACGCAGCCTTCATTGTGATCATTCATGGGTTTTAAACTAATTGGTGACAATTTTCTTTACAAGAAGTACTTCTGTAGTAGTTAAACAATCTGAAATTTACGTGAATAATGTGTAATCTTAATATATCTACTGAAGACAAAAACTGTCGTGTGATATTAGTTATTTCTTCACTACAGTATTCACATTGATAAAATATAATATATGTGGATTGCACACTTGATATATATATATGTTTTTTTTCTTCTTCTGAGAAATTAAAATTGACAGACATATTGAAATAATCGTGAGTTCTTTGCGAAAAATCAAGAGATAGTACGAGATTGGGAGGAAATACCTCCAAAATTGGGAATTTGTTTCTTTTCTTTCTTCTACCCGCCTATAATATTGAATTTATAAACATTACAGTCTAATTAAAATTTGTAAAAAATTACATACATAAAAGGAATTTTTTTAATTTCTAGTCTCCTTTAAAGTGATGCCGTTTGAGATGATTGGTTCGCCTTGCACTTCCCAACGTTTAATGAGCATGATTACATCTGTCTAGATAACAGTGATAATTACATAGAAGATATCATCATATACAACGACACCTGAAAAGATCACGTAGAAACCTTTCGGACCTTTTTTGATAATTTCAGTGATGATAGTCACTTTAGAAGTGAAAATCTAGGCTATCTCTGAAATACCTGTGTCTATCAGCAAATCAATTTATGCAATATCTGAGAACGGCTGGACAATAATCGGAAATTTTTTCTCTAATTTGTCCATAATTACAGAGTCGATGTCCATTTTGTTGAGTTTGAAAACCTAGTTTCTTTGTAGAGCGCACCAGTTCTTTCAGCTCCAAAATTTAGTTATTAAAAATATATGTTGATGCATGTGCAAGTATATTGTTTTAAGAAGACAAAGATGATGTAGATCATCCAGAGAAATTAATATACAATTAAGAAGGAATGTTTGGATGTGGTATTGGCGTTGCAACACTTTGAAGTGTATATCAGTTCTGCTCATTTTCCGATTATTGTATTCCGTGATCACAATCCCTTCTCGTTTCATTAACATGATGAAAAACAAAGACTAGATATACTTAAGTTAGAGTTTGATGTTGCATGGATACAATATTTATATATGGCACATGAAAGGAAAGGTAATCTAAATGCAGATGCACTTGCACGTGAATAGAAGTATTATATTGCCTCTTGCATATTGTTTGCTGGTCTAACATTATGTAATCTTAATTGCATGCATATTTGACTAATATTTACAAGAAAGATTTATTGTATAAATCTTTTTCTTTATTAGTGGAGATGTTGTTTCTTTAATTTGTATTGTTTTTATAAATTTGTAATATTGAAACAATCCTGACTACCTGTCAACTTATATTTTTATAAAGTGCAATTGCAAATTTCATTAATGTTTGAGGGAATTTATAATCTTCTTTTATTGTTTACATTCCCTTCATGTTGTAAAGTTTTACCTATTTCCAATGCAAATAATAGTAACTGTGGTAACAGTTTTTGATATATGACCATTGTACAAAACAAAGGTAATCTGATACAATATGTAAATCATATAAAAATTATATTTTTAAATATTAATCATCTTGGTAAAGATTTTTGAAGCCCAGAGTGTACATGATAGGATTGTAAATTGTTATTACTTACTGTCTATTTTGAGAGAGAAATAGGTAATTGTATCCATTTTTCTCTCCAGAATTAAGGTAATACTCATGTAAGTTCATAAGTGTCGCCAGCATGATGAAACTGTTTGTCATCAATGTGAATCTTTGTATCATTTATTGTGAAATACTTGTTATCTTTGTCGTTTGAAATCGGGCGCCATGTTTACTACTGTGTATATTGGGCTCTCGGCTTTCCACTAGGAGGCGCTCAAGTTAATCTTTCCGAATTCTTCCATATATAGTCATTTTCGTGAAAACATTGTCGTGATTTTCCCGAGTGTGTTCCCAAAATCTATAAATAGGGGTGAGATCCGCCGTTTTGGCAGTTGTGGTTCTGCTGGACTCCAGTAAAGGTCTCACGATCAAACAAACAGAACAAAAGTTTCTAGTCATCCCAACCGATAATTTCAAGTATTAATAGCAAGGTAGACTACTTACTACCGACACATTAAATTTAGTGCACAAAATGACTACTATAATGTTTCTCTGCTATTGTTTCAACGTTTATTTCCTTGTTATATTAAATAAAAGTCCCCATTAAAGGATTAGGCTGACGACACACTGTCAATGTGTCGTCATCAACACAGCCGTCTGCTATCCATTGGAAATTTAGTATTCGGATTGGCACTATTGAAGTTCCTACTCAAGTACATGTATCATTTTGAGATATAAAATTCCCATCCATTTTTTAGTGGTTGTGTCGTTTAGATGGCGAAATAATATACCCGACACAACGACATACTTTGCTGCTACAAAACGACACACATTGTCGCATTCAATTCAAGCGCACACTATTGACATCCGGTTACACAAGACTGTGTCGCTCAAAACGACAAACTGTGTCTCAGTCGAGAATGCGACACACTGAACATCCTGTTCCAGACTGTGCATCTAACATATTTACCATTGTACTATAAACACAAACCCGGGTCTGGTTCCGAACATTGATTGGATGCACAAATACCCTTACCACTTCGGTACGTAATACGAACTCATTTTGAGACATACTAACTTATTTCTGTTGTTGTTGGTGTGTGCAAGATTAATTTGGGACAAAGGGAACATTGATGCTGATTTGTACATGCAATATACCACTGAAACTAGTGTTTTAATAACCTTTATCAAAACAAATGTTCTGAAAATTAGTAAATATTATATTTCAGCATGTTTGAGCCCTTAAGTGTGTGAGCAAACACATACAATCTTGGAAGTCATATAATAAACTGTGTTGACTATTTATATTTGTTTTCTTTTGTGTGTTTATTATCTAAATAGGACCATTGTGGTGAACACACCATTTATTGACACTGCAAATCACTGGAGAGATCTAGTAACTGAAAAAGGCGTGAGTTGCCCATCTATTCCATTTTATTTGACCTTGATCCCTTGGCACGTTACAATATATGTTATGCTTCTCTGCATTTTGTACTCGACCTTCAAGTTAATGGTAATGGTCTTTCTGACCAGTGTCATTTATTCTGTAAACAACAAAATACATAGCTAATTTATGTGTGAGTATGGATTAAAGATTCGGATCATTATCAAAGGAGTTAAACACGTATAATTGGTTCTGGGACTAGGACATCAGACTTCCACTTGGAAATTCGTAAATGTCTTGACATTGTATAACAAAGACGGAACTCAGTTATTGTGTCTTAGAATTGTTGTATATAATGTTGTTTACTTTACAATGTCTCATTCTTGCGTGAATATCAAAAGCAACACCAATCATATTGTTGTGGTAAGTTTTGATTTGAGTGAACTATTGATTCCAGATATTATTCACTGGAATTACAAAGTGCTCAATAATATTTTTGGACCGGATCATTACTTTTGAGTTATAGTGAATTCAGAAAAGGATTTTTTTTTTACAAGATTATGTTTTGTTATGCATTCAGTTTATGTTAACATATGACATGTCTATCGATAATTATTTTATTTTGACATAACATTCTATTTGCTGGGCTGTGAATCAATGCTGTATTGAATGATATAACTGGTAATTTATTGCACTGAAAAATTAATGTGTGAAAATTTAAAAAATGAGTGCCGTAAGAATTTCTTTTTATGAAGAGTTTGTTTGATAATATAGACCAGTGAATTTAAATATCCGTTATGATAAATATTTTCTTTACTTTAAAAACTGGGTTGATTTAGTTCAAGACAAGTTATTTACATACATACATACATACATACATACATACATACATACATACATACATACATACATACATACATACATACACTGTGATTGAAATAATTCATGTAAATATTATCTCAATATTACTGAATAACTGAATGCAATTTTATATTGCAGCCATATCAGGAGAGAAAAAATCGAAAGCAAAACAAAAGGAGGTAATTTAAAATAAATTTGGACAATTCATTTCTTGTTATTGCCATTATTATTGTCATCACATTTATTTGTTATAACTGAAAGTATTATCATCATCATCATTATCATCATCATCATCATTATTATTATTATTATTATTATTATTATTATTATTATTATTATTATTATTATTATTATTCCCCATACATAGGTAGCAGGGGGTCAGGGAACTATTTCACACTCTATCTCACAGTATTACATTCAAATTCTAAACCCAGTATGCAATTAAATTAATACATACACATACATATGCAGACATACTTACATACATTCACGCACGAACACACACACACACACACACACACACACACACACACACATACATACATACATACATACATACATACATTTTTTGCGTCATTTTGTATTATATATGTGCTTGTTGTCTGTCTTCGTCTACATTTTTGTGATCATCATGCATTGGCTGTTCAGTTCATATGCATTTCTTCATCTCAATATGTTGGGAACAAGAACAATTATAATTTTTCTCAGCTGTCTTGCTCCACTGCTACAACGCCATTTGTTCTTGAACAAACCACCATCACGTGATCACCAGTCAGCCTGTTTATTTTCTGAGGGACTCTCATTAATTGCTTTAAATGACCATTCATTTACTCTCCACACTACATTCATCGATACCTAAATGTAAAAGTAAGCGAAATAAGAAACGTTGTTTCTAGGCTGGTAAGGGTATAGCAGGAAGAAGAATTCCAGATATCTCCATTTGGCCCATTCCGGCTCAACAATTTAAAAATTCGGCTGTTAATTTAGATAACCTGGTTCAAATCCGTGTTAAATCATCACTCGTTGTGTCAACTTTCTAAAAGATACCACTGCGTATTGCAATATTCAATGTCCAATCAATCGGACCACCGGAAAGCGCACATAATTAATTTTATTTTAATTTTATCAACGATCAGAATATTTACGTCTTTTTCCTGACAAAAACATGGCTAAAAACATCCGGCAATGAGCCCAAATGTGCGGACCTAACAACCACCGGTTACTCCAGCTTTTCATTGCTAAAAGGGACCATCTTCTCATTGCTAAGTCTAGTGTCTATTTATTAAAATAAAAATATCAAAATGATTAAGCCTGTGTAGTCTTCCTAATTATTGTTCACTTGATATTGGTGCCAATACCGATTTTATGACTTGAAATTACACCTAACTCGAGTCTGTTTTGTATTTAAAAAGTCCTTCTATTTGGTTTTACAGCTAGACAATCATGAAAAACCGAGGTCTAACAAGAAGAACAAGGAAGGTAACTTAGATGCAAATAAGGAATATCTTACTTGGTCATATTCGGAGAATGTGTACTCAGAACCCATCTTTTCTGATGCAAAATATTTGGAAGACTCAACATCAACCAAAGTCAAAACAAAGGACTCAACCAGCCGACATTCCAAAAATAGATTACCGGATCCAAACATTGAAAGAAAATATAAAATATTAGATGCTGTTGGGGAAGAAGGGAAGACAGAAACAGACACTAAGCGTATAGTTTGCAAATCTTTTAGCTCTGTCAAGGAAGAAGCAGAGATAAAAGGCAACATTTATGTACCAATGGCATCTTTCAAGAAAGAGACGAATACTACGAATAACAATAACATAGCAATACAATCTGGCGGAACGGAAAATGACAGTGAGTGCGGTGTACAGATACAACGTGATCCCGACGAAACTGAAAACAATATTGACGAAAACGCATATGTAGAAATGGGATATCTTGGAACACAAAGAGAGAGTGCGAATGTTATCAGTCCTGCAGGAAGAAGAAAACCAAAGGTCAAACCATTTAAATCTCTCACAAAACGAGAGCTGGTCAGACGCCTGGAAGAGTGTGGATTAAACGACCTGGCAGCTGTGTGCGAGAAAGAGAAACTGGATGGACAATTTCTTGCGGACCATGTCAGTGACCAGGACCTGATGCATGAACCGTTTTCTTTGTCTCGATATCAAATTAAAAAGTTAAGAGCAGCTATTGGTGGATGGCGCCCTGTCACTGAATTGTTTAGTTTTGACGACAGTGATTGATTGTTTTGACGCAACAAAAGTAGAACATATACAGTTTGTTCAGTTATGTTGTAATTGCGTTAAAATAAGAATGTTTCTCTTGCAGAATATTAGCACGTATCCTATTACAGACAGTGTCTGGAAAATAAGATTCTTCTAAAGAATATGTCATTACAGATGTGTACAGTATTCTAGAACTGTAGCAAAAATAAGTAGATAGTAAGGTAAAAACGTGAGTAATGTTTGTAGTCTAGATTGTCCACTATTATCGCTTTGTATTGATCGTTAGTTGTTTTGATTTAGAAGATGGACTTAAATTTTCTCAACACAAGTTTAAGTATTGAATTGAGATGGAAGTAAAGCTGAAGTTTAGACTATTTCTCGTAGAATAATTTTTAAAATACATTTTAAACTCTGAAATTGCACTACGCCGGTGAGTGAGTGAGTGTGTGTGTGTGTGTGTGTGTGTGTGTGTGTGTTTATCTTGTCCTGTATTTATTAAATTCCGTAATAACGCTGCACAATTATTTGGGCAGAAACTATTTCTTGAAAATAACGTAAGTGAGACAGCAGTTCAATTGGATCAACTAAAGCCTCCGCGACACGAGGGTAGTGGTAGTCCGATTTTGGAGCATTTGATGTACTGCTAACTTGATGGTCGTGGGTATCGATTAGAGACACATTAAGCCGCATGATTATAAACATTCTAACATCAGCTTTGTTTTACGTCTGTTCTAAACATGCCAAATACATGCTTGCTCTGTAGGGTTCAAAGTATTAGAATTTTAAATAGTCACATTATTCAACAAACTTGAATGTTACCTGTGTTTAAAATGGACACTCTTGTAACAGCAAACAGTTCGAATGTTTTGATAATAAATGTGCATTTTTACTTTCGAAAAGCGAAAATAGATGTAATAGAGGGAATGTAGACTGTGTGTATACTGTCAAATTTTTCGTTGATTTCATGATTAAAAAACAAGTGCGTAAAATATGCTGGGTTAATAATGATTGGTTAAATATGTTGGATGAATAACGATTGTTACTATTTTAAAAATGTGCACGTTTACTTTTTTATATAGCAAGGAAAAGACCATTCACTACATCTTTCCATGGATTAGAATGCCACAGCAGCGGATTTATTTATTAGTAGAACTTTATTTTTCCATTTTTGGCATAAATTCATAAATATCTAGCAATTCAAATAACATCATGCCATATTTCTTTCCATGAATGTCACACACTAAAACTGCAACAACAAAAAAATGAGTCTCAATATAACTGAACAAAATATGAAGAAGAAGAAAAAGAACTTTGAAGTGTTTCGTGTAGAAATTGGTTTTAATGGATTCCCAAACGTATAAATCCTGGAATAAAATATTAACGATGAAATCCGATGCATGGAAATACAGAACATTACAATTTTGGCTTGCTGGAGAAATCAAAGAAATAATTGGTCATAAGAACACATACGAATCTTGGCAAATAGCTCAGATAAAATCACGTGAAGATGATTTTGAGAAATATTCCAAACTGATATCTTACCAAATGACCCAACCTGTACCAATTAAACACCTATCACTTGTTTCCCAAGTCAAGAACTGTACCTTTTTAAGTTGACAAATAATGAAATGTGCCTTACATTTCTTAAAGTCAGCTGACAGCTTTAGTGACTAAAAATGTGCATTGAACCAGGCCCATGATTCCGAGGAACATCTATGTGGGCTAACGACTTGGAATTCGATTTAAAAGGATACTGTAGCCCAGCTTTGCTCATTGAACGATGTGAAATTAGGTTTTTAAAAATAGTACATCGTGCACATACATCGATATAAGTCTTGAACAGTAACAATAAATTTGTTTTCAATAATTTCATCTAATTGCTCCTATCCATAGTTTATATTATTTTATTTTTCGGCAATAAGAAGCATGTACTTCGCTTTTTGGGATAAATGTACCTCATTTTCGGTTGGCGTCTGCTATAGGTGGTGAATCTTAGCTAAGTGGAAGTAACCGCGTTGTTTACCACTATTTCAAGTAATTAAGTTATTATTTCTTATTTACACTTAATAACATTTAAAACTCTTTTTGTGTGAATATCACTACTTTTAATTAATACAAATCAGATGCCAACAGAAAAATGTTATACTATGTATGGCCTGTGACAGTCAACGATTTAAAATTATACACTTTTATTTTAGAAAAGTGTATTTGCAGACCAGCCTTATTCATTGAACGATTCGAAATTCGATTTTAAAAGTGTACTGTAGCCAATCCATGTTCATTTAACGATTTTAAATTCGATTAGAAAAATGTACTGTGGCCCAGTAATGTTCATTTAACGATTTTTGATCGATTAAAAATGTACTATAGCCCAGACTTGTTCATTTAACGATTTTAAATCGATTAAACAAACTGTAGTCCAGGCTTGTTCATTTAACGATTTTATAACTTCGATTTTAAAAAATGTGTAATGTAGCTTAGTCGTCTTCATTGAACGATTTTAAAACTGTACTGTAGCCATTCTTTGTTTATTGAACAATTTGAAAATCGATTTTAAAAATGTACTGTGTCATAGCCTTCTTCATTTAAAGACATGAAATACAAATTAAAAGTATACTGTCGTCTCCACGCTTTGTTCATCTAACGATCTTAAATCCGATGAAAAAGTGTACTGTTGTCAATACGTGAGGACAAAACAAAACTGCATACAAAATATAAATTGCATTACACTTTTAGCACTTTGGAACTATTTTACCCAGTAAACGTATATTCATTTAAAATCAAATTCTGCATGTATCAAAGTTTCTAAAGGTCGCACATTGGAACAGTCATTTCTTCAACGGATTAAAGTATAACTATACACAGTATGTGTTTATTAACAACACGAATGTAGTAAAGAGTTTATTTCACAATCGCCTGCTAATTTTCTTCCGAATGCTATAGTCTAAAATATAATGTAAAATGAAGTGGAATGAATTCTTACGTACAATACAAGAGAGGTGCAAACGTCAGTGGGAAAACAAAATTAGATGTTCCCGTTCCTTTCCAAAAAGATAAGATAACGATTTAGGCTAAGGGAGACTATTTGTTTTGCATTATTTTCCTTGTATTTAAACAATGTTCAGATTAAACATTTGAATTCGAATTGAAATGGCATTACAGTTAAGATACAGGATGTTCGAGTTCGAATTGTAATGATATTTTGCAGCCAAGATACAGGATGTTGCGTTCGAATTGTAATGGCATTATAGCCAAGATGCAGGATTTTGATTTCGAATTGCAATGTCAATACAGTCAAGATACAGGATATTGAGTTCGAATTGTAATGGCATTATAGCCAAGATACAGGATGTTGAGTTTGAATTGTGTTTGCATTACAGCCAAGATACAGGATGTTGAGTTCGAATTGTGATTGCATAACAGCCAACTTATTGGATGTTGAATCTGAATTATAATGGCATTACAGCCAAGATACGGAATGTTGAGTTTGAATTGTAATGGCATTATAGCTAAGATACTGGATGTTGAGTTTGAATTGTAATGGCATTATAGCCAAGATACAGGGTGTTGAGTTCGAATTGTAATGGCATTATAGCCAAAATACAGGATGTTGAGTTCGAATTGTGATTGCATTACAGCCAAGATACAGGATGTTGAGTTCGAATTGTGATTGCATTACAGCCAACTTACTGGATGTTGAATCTGAATTGCATTACAACTAATATACTGGATGGAGATGTGGTCAAATATTTGTGTCAACTTGTCTACTTTATTTAGAAAGTAGTATTGCATCTTCTAACTATCCAAGAAATATACAAAATCATCTTGAAATATTCAGTAACTATTGGTAAAAATAAACTGATTGTTTACGTAAGAAAACCTTTATTGTTTTTGTTAAATTTAGAAACATTAAAACAGTGAAAATCAAATTAGAAGATTATGGAACTTTAACATTATAGACACTTTTCTACATTGATAATGAAATCCAGATCCGTTTTTCTTAATGCTTGCTTACTTTCTTGGACACAACATATACAAAAATCATACCATCTTATGTTGCTTTTCATGAAAACAGATAAATTTTAATGAAATGTCCAGACAATTGTCTACAGAGATTGATGTTGTTTCTATATACATTTTATTAGATGTGCATGTTTTTCTTTTATTCTCTCTCTCTCTATCTCTCACACACACACACACGCACGCACGCACACACACACACACACACACATACACACACACACACACACACACACACACACACACACACACATATATATATATATATATATATATATATATATATATATATATATATATATATATATATATATATATATATATATATATATATATATATATATATATATATATATATATATATATATATATATAATGAATATATGGGTCGAAATTTTAGCTTTATATTTTCAGATTTTTCATCTCATATTTTGACATTTACTTTTGTTTTTTTAATAGTTTAGTGTATACGTACGTACACAAGAGCTTCCTTCGTTATCAATACAAACCAAACAGATTTAGTTTAACTTGCTAATGATTTTACCCATGATGCACTGCATATAGTTAACATGGTAGTACCAGTGGGCAAGGCAAAATGAATTTTCTTCCCGCAGGTATTAACAGAAGAAATTCAAATGTGCCTGGTTAATCTGATTGCCGTTAACCGTATTAAAAATTCAAGAAAGAAAACAATACTTTGCAATGTAAACATTCGTATTAAGTGTCATTTGAGACAAAAAGATACAAAATATAGAAGTGCCTTAAAATTGTTGACCTACGTATGGCCTGCCTTAATTAAACTATGCATGCTTTCTATGCGGAACACCGATGTGATCAAACTTAATGTCAGATAAAAATAATGCCACTCACCCAGCTTACCCATTCCTTTGTGTACTTGACACTATGCGTTATGCAAATTTGAATAATAGTTAAATGGTTACTTATATATGATTACCCGTACAATGAGTAACTGAGTATTTTCCCCTTACTTAATATGTAATGACACTTTGATTAAAATATTAAGAAAGGAGTAGCTGTCACCATACCCCCATGTTTGTGTTTTGACTGAAATTTTGGAGTGTAATGTAAGATGCAGAGATATACACCAGTATTATTTAAATAATTGGTGTTTCAGGGTTGAATTATAAACAGTACCATTTTTTAGTGCCAGAACACCATTAGTTTTACCCTTCATCACATCATTACAGTTGAACTCCTGTCGCATGTCACATGTTGGTTATATTTTGGCATTTGTGCCATTCGGGCGATGCGGTGGGATAGCCGTGTTTCATAAACACATTTTTGTTTCTGTTTAAATACAGACATCAAATAACTTTGAATTGATTATGAGAGCTGGAGAAGGTTAAAAGAATGTATACTTAATTGTTTTTGAAAATTACTAATCACTCTTTTTTACTCGTTCATTCAATCCGTTTCGCCAGTGTATTAGCCTAGACGTATACAGTTGGATACAAGTCAGCATTTCACTGATTCAATTAATTGTATGCCAAGTTTTCAAATTTTTTATTTATGTCATTTATACGAACATTTGATAACTGTGATGTACAATAAATAGTTTTAAGCACTGAATGTTACTATACCAACCTATCTACTGACCTAACTTTGTACCAAACTATTTAAATTCAAAGAAACTGCAAAACTGAAGAATAATTTCCTTAATTCATGCAGACTCTTGATACATTGAGTACGCAAAGGATAATTATCCTCAAGCTTGTCCGATATTCAGGTCAATCCTAAAAATTATAGGATGTGTTAGAGATGTAACAAGCTAACCGGGTGGGATTTCGAATTTACAACAACACAATTGATGGCGATACAAATACAATGTTCAATGACAAATAATTTGAATATGATATTAAGTATGATTAATTTGTGCGTGTATATGACCCAAATATTGGATCAATTTACATAAAACTCACGGACTTAATAATGAAAATACAAATAAATGGCCTTAAATCATAAGGACAAGGGTGAATGATTCACAGTAATTTCACCCAAAAAGAATTATGCGTTTAACTCTAACAGTAAAAAAAATAATTTTAATCATATAGTAAAAATGTAAAATCTATTCTATCATATAGTAAAATTATGTAAACAAAAAGGAACAGATATACAAATTATCACTATAGTCTCCCAAACACTGGGTTTTACCAAAGGCTAAACGATTACATGCATGGAGTTATACACTCCGTCACCAGCACACTCGGTTACCAGTCGCACTGACCAATCAAACCGTCAGTATTCCAGGTTGGTCAGTCAAGCAATCACCTCCCACCAATTTTGGCCAGCAACGCTCGATCACCTACTACTCGACTTGCTAAGCTGTTTATTCAGCTCTACGGCTGGTATGGTTCAGCTTCATAGTTGCTATGGTCGACTTCTTTGGTTAGCTCAGCAGCTGGTACCACATAGACTCCGAAAACTCCGAAAACTCTGATCACTCTGATCAGCTCTACAGCTGATCAATCATAATACATATATCACTGTGTAATATGCACGACACGGGCATATACGATAAAACGTAATAACGTTACATAAGTAAGCTATACAGATTACATTATCGGTACAATAATTACAAAACAATACTCAAGTTCACAGGTGAACCGTGCCCAATAAAAATCCTTCGGTACTAAACGTTTCTTAAAAATACAACTTTATATCGCTAATATAAGTCACAAACAAATCAAATAGTCCTACCTTCTGGTACCATAATAAATCAAATAGTCCTAACTCCTGGTACCATAACAAATCAAATAGTTCTACCTCCTGATACAATAGCAAATCAAATAGCCCTACCTCCTGGTACAATAGCAAATCAAATAGTCATGCCTCCTGGTACAATAGCAAATCAAATAGTCCTACCTCCTGGTACCAGAGCAAATCAATAATTCTACATTCTGGAAATATAGCAAATCAAATAGTCCTACATCCTGGTACCATAGCAAATCAAATAGTCCTACCTCCTGGTACCATAGCAAATCAAATAGTCCTACCTACTGGTACCATATCAAATCAAATAGTCATGCCTCCTGGTACCATAAGAAATCAAATAGTCATACCTCCTGGTACCTTAACAAATCAAATAGTCATACATCCTGGTACCAGAGCAAATCAATAATCCTACCCCCCTGGTACCAGAGCTAATAACATTGTAACAACACCGGGTACCATAGCAGATCTAAACGGGAGAGGATGCCTTTAGTTTGTCAGTGTAAGATTGTATGAGCAAATCTGGTTACATGTATCAGAACTAACCACAATGCTACCATATATAATGTTAGTGAAAAATATGAAACTTGTGTCTAACTAGCATGGCAAACAAAATTGTTATTCCTAAGCTCTGATCTCTGACCTCAGTATTGATAACGTTGGCAGTATAATGGCATATCGAGTCCTAATCAGTATTGAATTAAAATATTTGTCCTGAATTTTGACCAGTATTTACACTTTGTTTAGCGGTTCGACGATTTTAGATAAAAGCCTTTCAGAGAAGGAAATTATATAAGTCATACATCACCGTATGAATGTAACTTTATATACGCTCAACTACGTTCTCCATTTGTATCGGACACTTTCATACGTATATTGACATACAGTAAACTAGAAAGAAATATCATATTGCTTCAAAAGATTTAAATCATAATTACAAAAACTCTATGTAGGAATAATACTGCTGGTAAAATTGATTTTAAAAAATATATGATTATTCTTGTAATAGACACTTATATATCAAATAATTACGAGGTATATGAACATTAGAATCGCTGAGCATAGAACATATAGTATTCAATGAGTTTTGCTCTTCAAAGGAAATTTTCAAAGTTTTGAGAAAATCTTAGATTTAAACGAGTTGTCAGTTTTGAGATTTACACGTATTTTAATGTCCACTGAGCAAAATAAAAGTAATTTATTTTTTAGACGTTCCAATATTGTTTAAATGTCCTAGTATAGGTATTTTCCAAAGGTTGTTATAACCGGGTTGGATGTGGAAGATAAGCACCCACTTCTGTTGGAAAATCCCCAATAGACTGCATTTGATAGAGCCTCTGACAACCAAATCCAGCTCCAGGCTTTCACGAGTGGCTGGAGAAGAGACCACGAAGAATTTATGGTGCCTCAAAACCAGACGCTTCGGGCAGATGGGGATCGTTGCTTTGCGAATATACCATAGCATAGAAAAGTCTAACGGAGTAAACCCTAACAGAAAATCTGGAGACTAAGTCTATAAGGCGACTTGGCATTGTTTTCAGTGTCATCTCGGTAACTCCTGCGACGCCGCATGTGACATGACGTATCGGCTTGTCCCTTCCCTTGGATCCATCAGCTACGTGGAGACGAGGTATCAGTTGCATGGGCAACAACTGATTCTCCACATCACCCTACCCATGATTGAGCCCCGGAGAGGAAACTGCAGCTTCGACACAACACGGGAAGTATATTTTTTTACTGGCTAATACTTATGGCTCGATTGGCGTATAGTCAGTCAAGAAAACCGTCAATCCTCAAGCTATGTACTTGGAATATCCGGATATTGCTGACTGGACTCTCAGGCGATCTCCAGGCAATCAGCGATGTTCGAAAGACTTCAGTTATCAATGACGAACTTGCAAGACTGCAGCTAGACTTTTTCCTCACTTCAGAAGACAGTGCTACCAGATTCCAGGTCCCTTACAGAAGAGAACTACACGCTTTTCTGGCAAGGAAAGAGTGCTGATGAAACCAGACTTTGTTGATGGATTCGCTGTCCGAGACACTCTGATGGCTATGATAGAACCCTGCCAACAATGAAACGGAAGACTGTTATCCCTCTGCCTCCATACCACAACCGGGCATGTCAGCCTGATCGGCATTTATGCTTCCACACTAAGCGCCACCTCAGATAACACGTATGAGTTCCACGATGAAACAAACTGGCTTATCGACGAAATTTCCTAGTAAGAGAAATTTATATTACTGACCGACTTCAACGCTGGAGTGAGTGCTGTCCATGGCTCTTGGCCTTCTTGTCTTGGCAAGTATGCCATTAGGAAGATGAATGAGAACGGTCAGCGACTACTAGAGATGTGCTCTTAACACGACATCAACATCATCATTTCATTCTTTCAGACAAAGCCACAGTATAAAGTGTATTGGATTTATCCCCGGCTCAAACACTGGTACCATCTGGACTTGATCATTACGAGACTGTCTACATGAAGGGTGTGTTTTTTTTACCCTTACCATCTACAGCGCCGACTGTGACACTGTCCGCTCTAAGCAGGGTAAATCGCGCATTTGCGTAGCAAAACGTCATATCCAGACAAGGCTGAGGAATTCACTTATGTCTTCTCCAAGACGTTTGATTTAGGGGAATCTCCCAACGGCTGTGCTAACGAGATATGGGATCACATCATATATATATATATATATATATATATATATATATATATATATATATATATATATATATATATATATATATATATATATATATATATATATATAAGTCAAAGAACAACGACTGGTTTGAGTCTAACTACGCCACACTCACGCCAGCTATAGATGAACGTCGCAGTGCTCACCTGTAATACCAGCGATCCCCTGCCAGAGGACACTACATGCATACAGGTCTACCAGAACCAATAGTGTAGAGGTTAGCACGGAAGTATGCCATTGAACGCCGTCTGCAGCTATTTTAAACCATCCAATTAGCAGAAGATATGGGATACATCAGAGGCATATACGATGGTATAAGAAAGCAATGGTTTCACGAAGAAAGTGACAGCACCACTGAAGTCTTCCGCAGGCGCTACCATACACGAGAGGGGCAAGCAGATGGAGCGTTGGGTGGAGTACAATTTTGAACTGAACTCAGAGACAACCACGTGACCAATGATGCCCTCAACGCCATTGAAAACCTCCTGGATGAGAAACCTACTGTGGAAGAAACAAAGAACACCGTAGAAAAACCTTCCTTAGGTAAAGCCCCCTGGAAGGATGGCATCTGAGCAGAAACGTGCTGCTCACACACCTGCACGACCTCCTCTGCTAATGCTGAAATGAGGATGCAGTTCTTTCAGGACATGAGAGACGCCAACATAACAAGCCTGTACAGTAACAAAGGCGACAGAAGTGACTGAAAAAACAACAGTGGCATATCCCTTCTTTGCGACGTAGATAAAGTTCCTTTAGTCGTCATCCTGAATAAACTGCAACGCTTGCTGAAAGAGTGTATCCAGAGTCGCAGTGCGGTTCAATCCTCATGATCTTCTCCGTCAGGCAACTGCAGGAGAAATGCAGAGAACAATACGACCACCACCCCCGGCCTTTATAGACCTCACCAAGGCGTTCGATCTGGTCAGCAGAGACGGACTCTTCCCAATCCTGGCGAAGGTTATCTATAATCAGTTCAAATAATTCACTAATTTCCTTTACCCTCGATTATTGGTATTAGCGGTTGTGAAACTCGTTTATTCTTCAATAAAGATGAAATATTGTGAATGTTTAGGAAGTAACTTTTGCTATAAACTGCAATGAATAACATACTAATTAACACACACCCCACCCCAGACAAACACACACACACACATGGTCGTATAGTTTAGTAAACGTAAAATTATAGTATAGTTCTGATTTTAAATAACGACAGTCTACCCCTCAAGGAAAAAGAGACGACTTTCAATGAAGACTAAACAAATTAATGTTCTTAGCATGAAGTCCTTAATGCCATTCTACATTCAGCAATTATCGCTGCTTATCTCAACTGGTAATAAGGTCAGTTTTGTTTTAGGACATTGTATGAAAATTAAAGATGGCAATTTTTATACGCTTGATAATCACGGAACTCGTTACGGAATCATGTACTTTTTACACTTTTTCTCTATAAATAAATAAATAAATAAATAAATAAAATCAAAAATATTGTTCTAATAATACCGATCCTTAAAATGCTTAACAGTCGAATGAAATACTACACTTACGTGAATTTTCTTCTTTGTATAAACGCGTATTAATTGATGCCACAGTTTTTATTTGACAGGTAAAAAGTCATCAATGTCACTTCCCGGTATGAAGAAATCAAGCATGAATGGTTCATCCGGTTTCATTAAATAATAGATCATTGTTGTCTGCCCCAAATCTAAGAGCTTACAGGTATACGACAAGACACCGTATTAATCGGACAAGATTTGCCATTAATGGCAGATACTGAGACATATTTCGATTACTAACATTATTGTCTGGAGCATTTGAACTTTCAAAACAAAATTTCTACATCAGAGTAACTAAAAATTGACAGACGATAGTTTGGGTATGTTATGAATCTTTTTCTAGTTAAACTACTGGTAGAAAATTTAAAAAAAAAAACTAAAACTAAAGAGTATATATCTATGATGTCTGAACTTCAACCACCCAGAACTGTACCGGAAGAAAAAGTATTGTCCGACGTTGATGCCATATATTCAGAGATTGGTAAGTCATAAATCTGTTGACACAATACATTCACGCAATCTTTGTAATCATAGACACATGTCATTCGCATTCGTGGTGGATTTCATTCTTTACATTCGCTTTTTCGTTTTCTAACTGCCAAAGACAAAATGTTAACGCCAAATTATATAACAGATATATGGAAAGACATTTTGTTTTCAATCAAAGAGCAGTATTACATTATTTGATTTGGTTTCCCACTACCCATTGGTGCACTGGTCTGTAATGAGATTGGCAGGAACACCTTGCAAATGTTTAGCATGAAACACAGCATGAAGATACAAACTTTTTTTCCAGATTGATTCAGGAGTGTAGGAACATAGCAAATATTCTGACAGTATTAAATACACATCAATCATCTTTAATAGCCTACCCAAACTGAGATACGTACGTTGATGCAGATGACATAGAATGCTGAGATATGTTTTTTTTTTTTTAAAAACAAAAAACTTGTAGATGACAACTTAGGAAGGAATTACTGTTTCCATGTGTTGTTCAGCAAATCACCTATGTCAAACACTTTTAAATTATAATTAAAATGTAACTAAGGGAAAACAAATGCTATATATGTTTTAAACAGTTCGATCAATCAAGGCGGGGTCTGCGGAGGATCCCATGTCCAGAATCAGTGAAGAGAGGGACTCAAGTAGAAAGAAGCAAAGTCCTCCATCATTTAAACCTCCACCTCCACCTCTGCCTCCACCCCCACCAAGATCCGGTAAGACAATGATATCTCATGTAACTGATAGTTTTATACAAACCCACCAAGATCTGGTAAGACGCCCTCTGCAATGAAATCTTCAATCACTTATTGTGTTTTTCACCCTTTATATTTTAATTTACTTGATTTTCTATGTGAGAAAATTTGGATGTGCTAAATTTAATAATAATTTAATAAATACATAATTTTGTCAAATTGAAGGGGACAACTCTTATTTCACGTTAAAAAAAATCAATAAAAAATAATATGAAATAAACTGCAAATTTGATTATACGCTCGCCAGATGCGAACATACAGCATGCTTGAATTAATGGCGTGGACAAACAACATCGCGTGATGTTTGGATTAAATGGTTGTGATATCAATCAGGACATCAGGAAGCAAATATTAACCGAATACTATTAAAAAGCAGACAGCCTGCATGCAATTTGCAAACTCAATACCGAGATAATATATACAATTTTCTTAAAAAAGAACAATTAAAAGAATGGTATAGTATGAAGCACGAATACCGTCTTTTATGATGTGACCGCACATTTTTCTGGTTGTTCTAATTTGTCAAATCTTCAGATAAAACTATCATTAAATACCAATGAATAATACATAGTTTCAACTATAGATTTTTCGACGCTATATACCAATAAATAATACATAGTTTCAACCATAGATTTTTCGACGCTATATACCAATGAATAATACATAGTTTCAACCATAGATTTTTCGACGCTATATACCAATGAATAATACATAGTTTCAACCATAGATTTTTCGACGCTATTATATGGACATTAATAAATTTCTGTGTGCAAGTTTTATTTTGGTTTTCCTTTGTGACTTATGAAAACAGAGATTTCAAATGTAACGGTTTCTGTGATTGGTTTATACAGATTACTGGCGGGTATAAATTGTAATATCTCTTAGCCCAACATGTCTCAGAATGTCTGTTATAGCAGGAATACGTTATGCAGGTTGTTGTAAATAAATTGTGAGAATATTTACAAATAAAGATGAACTGGTTCACTTAAATGGCAAGCTTCAGAAAACCGTTTACAAGTGATGTAAGGACCTCAATAGAAGGAAGCTGTATATCTTTTAATATTACCAGAACTATTATATAACTATTAATTTTGACACAATAAAAATGAAATTTTTGTATTTTTAGATGTTTTCAGACAGCTTTTGTTCGCACTTTCCCTCCAAACTGGCAAATAGTTTTGGTCAGATATGTACTTGTTGCAAAAAGCTATTAAATGCAAGAGTACGAACGTTAAAAAAGAATTTGAATTGGGAATGGTCAAACTAGAAAATCAGAGAATACGTCAAGAAATGTATTGAACCTAACTCTTATATAAACCCACATGCTGTAATGAATGTTTAATATTCTCATTCGATTTAGCATGCGAGATATGATAAATGATTTAAAGACCAAATGAGATTCTCTTTACTTTATTGAAACCGTTATTTAAGTGAAAAAATCAAAAGATTGAAATGAGAATCATGACTGATAAGGAAACTGTTACGGCTATTGGATTTAATTTATTTATTTTTTATTGTTAAATCCAAATTTGTCATTTAGGGTTTAATATTTATTCATTAATTGGGAGATTTTTTCTAGAAAATTCAGGTTGACCTAGACTCTAGTTGTAAACAGGCTGACCTTGGCTTGGTTACCTCTTTATCTGACCTTGCTTTAGATTGATAAACAGGTCTTTAATATTATTGGTTAATTTCAAGGACAACTTTTTATTTTTAGTAATTAGTGGCTGATTTTTCTTCTGGTTCATTCTTTCAGTACGTGACTTGGTGAAGGTAGCTTCTTTCTATGACCTTCCAGAATCACATGATTCATTTTTGTTTACGAGGGAATTACATATATATAGCTGTGTTTTGGAAGCTAACAGGAGTAGAATTTTGGGCTTTAAAATGAACAGTTGTGTATTCATGTTTGAGTTATAATTTTTATTATCTTGTTCTGGACTTTATGTCAATTCATTGAAGAAAGAGGATTTATTATCTATTTGGAGGAGAAAACATGTGCTCATAATTCATGTGGATGATAAATTAAACAAGAACTGCATCACGTGACATTGTCAGCCATTTTGGATTACATCGTCAAGATTCGAACCTGGAACTATTAGAACATTTATTTATCAGGACTCTTACAATTCCATTAGTGGATTATTTTTGTGAATTCTATATTGGATTAATGTTGGATTTGATTCTCTAAAACCGTAAGTTTATTTATTTTATGAAGATAATTGTACTAAATAAATCATTGTTAAAGTTTTACAAGCTTGTTAGTTTTCACTCTTTCTGTGTTGCTGCTTATTCGAGCCTAAGCACGTAACAAAACTATAGTTCAGATTAAGAACCAATGAAATTAATATACATGCACATTGCCATATTTTAATGTTTTCTTGATTGGAAACCATAAATAATCTGGCTTATTGCGAGACATGATAGTTACGTATGGATATGCATTGTTTATATAATCAATTTTTGTATTCCAGTCACAACACGGCCGAAATCACCAAGAACTAAACAAAAAGAGGTAATTTAAAAAACAACATTTGCTGTATGTGTATTGTTTTTGTTACTAAACTTGTTGGTTTTACTTTTTCTGTCACTTAGTTTAAAACCATAGCGTCGTAACAGGTAATTACATTGAAATGTATGAATTTAAAAATCCTTTGAAATTGTTATATTATAATTTAGCAAGTTTAGGAACTGAGAAACGATTGTCGAATCGTCCAACGACATTATTACTCGAACTTGTTTCACCCTCATAAGAAAGTTGTCGTCGATAAGAAGTCGCACCAGTTAATAATGTATAGTGTCAGCTGCGTGTTATTTCACAACTTTTAGAGTACCTACAAACTCTATTTTCTATCCCAGCATCACAGCTCTGAAAACCAGGAGTGCAAGAAGAGGCCGAAGGGATGTAACTTTGAAGAAAAGACGGCTGATCTTACTCGGCCAGATTACGAAAATGTGAGTGAATCCACCATTCTAGACGAGGAATGGCATACATCAGCACCAAGACACGCCAATGTCAAAACAAAGGGAACATCCCGGTTCGAAAATAACCCTGATTCCAAAACTGTATTACAAAATCCAAATATCAGACATGACTTCGAAAGAATATCTCAAATACCGGATGCTGTTAAAGAAGCGTACATGACAAAAACATTTACAAAGTGTAAACGAGTCAAATCCTTAGGCACCATAAAGGAGGAAACAACGATAATAGATAACAGTAATATACAAGTGGGATCTGTCAAGAGAGATACGACGACTGCGAACAACATTGATCAATATATGGGATCTGCCGGAAAGGGAGTTGACATTATGTGCAACGTGCACTTTAAATTTGATTCTGACGAGGGTGAAATAGAGAGCGATGAAGAGGGATACGTGGTAATGGGATACGTTGGGACAAAATCACATGTTATCAGTCAAGCAAAATCCATGCCATTTAGAGCTCTCTCAAAAAGCCAGCTTGTGAAACGCCTGGAAGAATGTGGGCTAAAAGACCTGGCAGCTGTGTGCGAGAATGAGAAATTGGATGGACAATTTCTTGAGAAACATGTCAGTGACGAGGACCTGATGCAAGACCCGTTCTTTCTGACACGGTTCCAAATTAAAAAGCTAAGGGCAATTATTGATGGATGGAGACCGATCAGCGACTTCCAGAACGATGTCGACAACAGCAGTGATTGAGTAACTTCATACCTAAGAAAAGCAGGAATTAGACTGTTTGCTAAATTATTTTAGGTGCTTTAAAACTAGATCAAGTTATAAACATCTACTTGCTGATTATTAGAAAGAATTTTATTCCAGACAGTATTCTGAGTAATTCTAATGTACACCGTATTTTAGTAGCGTAGTAAAATCTAACTAAGGAATAAAGTAAGGCTAGATTTAACTATACGTCCATTATACGTCTTTTTTATACCGATTCGATAAGCATTCCAATTGCATAGGCCTACTCGTATTTTATATTTAAACAATGAACTTTTCAACAAAATCTAATGATTGCCTTTTTACTTATTAGGGAACGAATATTTTTCTGAATAGAATAGTTGTAATCTGTTTAATTTAAATTATATTTGCATGTCGTTGTCCAAAAGAGGTAAAAATCGATTTTAGTGAGGGAATGCAGATTGTATGTATAGTAGATGAAGGTCCGAGATTTTTGTCCTTTTTCAGCCGTTAACATTTTATCATAAAAATAGAAAATACAAGCAAACTTTCTCCTTAACATTTCCGACAACAGTATGAGATTGTAAATGTGTCGGCTAGACCATGGTGCGAATGATGTACGCAAACGTCGGTCAGGGGGAAAGGGATGGCTAAATATTCGATAATCAAGTTATTGGTGTAGCAAAATGTTTCGATAGTTTCAACATTAAGGGCTCAAGGTAGCACATTTTCCTTAGACACAAATTATAATGCTTACAAATATACAAGAAATTGTTGCACTAAATTGTCAAGTAAGCAAAACTTTAATTTCTATGTTTAAAGTTAGCGTAGGTTTTATACTTAAATTTCCTGAAGGTGGGAAACTGGTAAAACTTACTTTAGCAATTTCAGAGTAATGGTGTCCTATTGAAAACCAAAAAAGCGAAGTCCTCATAATTATAAAGATTGAATTTATCCAGATGGTATATACTCGGATAAAATCCTGGGAAATTGTAAAAAGAAAACTGTCCAGCTGATACGTTAACAAATGAACCGATCTAAAGTAGCATATGTCACCGAATATAACAGTGGTACCCTTATCAGCCAACAACTGTAAGTCTCTTCAACCAACTTGATAACATGAACAACTAAAACGGAGTAGTTAACCAAGAGGAGACGTGAATCGATAAATTGCGACAAAAAAATTAATCAGTGTACAGTGGTTCAGCTTTATTCACCAGGTAAATATGTTAGAATTTAAAAGTGAATAAGATAATATTATCTTTGTAAAAATAACTTTCCACAAATGTTTAAATCCATGAATTGGTTGAATTTAATATTTTTTAATCAAATTTGGAAGTATGTATGTCATTATATAAAGTGTGGTGCACCTAACAAAAGCAGTTGAATCAACTCTTTCTTTAACTGCTATTTGTGATAGAAGAATATAGAGGTATTTAAAGAAGATTACTTTTCCTTGATATTGTGCACGGTATTTCGGTTTTTATAGTGTATTTCAGCGTATTATTTTCATAGACGAATATATATATATATATATATATATATATATATATATATATATATATATATATATATATATATAATAAGATACATTTTATATACCATAGATAGTAAAATAGATAACAAAGGCAACATTTCAGCCTAATTGTGAAACTCCCTTGGGAACAAAACAAGTATACATGTGGAGATTACATTCAGATTTATATTGCTACAGTTTTAGAGTCAGTTCGTAAACAATCTCTCATTGTTTGTGAGAGAGAAGCATCTGTTCTTACGATAATTAAGAGATGTGGAAAACTCAAGGAAACGTCAAACGTCAAACGCAAACGAAGTCAATTGTACATTCACTACCGCAGACGTGCAGCATATATATATATATATATATATATATATATATATATATATATATATATATATATATATACCAACTTTTATCGTTGCTGTAAGCCTCATTTTTATCAGAGACCTTCCGACGATTTCACAATTTGAGTGCACTTTTGACTAGAAGAAGAGATTAGGAGCTTGCACACTAAAGAAGAGAAAGGCGAGAAGAATATGGTATCGTATTTAATATAAAGTAGAATATGAATACGTATTGAATACACGAAGTGCAGGCAACATGCGCGGTCATGGCATGCCAGAACATCTTATAAAGACAATATGAAAACAAATATAGGAAAACTCAAAGTACATATCTATGAATTATAGTGAAGGGACCCAAATTGAATGTGCACGTCGTGCATGTCTACCAGCCTCAAGCACTTACACTGTTACTCATTGTTACAGTTTAAGATATTCATTATTCATGTCCTAGATGTATAATACATCAAACTTCATTAACGACAACACCTTCACATAATCGATATGTAGCAAAAGGTGCTTTTCTTCCAAATATATTTTTTTAGCATATACATTTGCCACTGGGATCAGGTTCAGATGGGTGCTTTGTGTAGTAAAATACCAATACGTCACTGTAAGATGTCTTTGTTGCAGTGATGCAAGGATTCTATGGCATGACGTAAGCTCTGTTCACCTCACCTTCACGGTTAATTTTGATCTCTATCTTCATCTTGCAGTTAACCGATTAGTTGTCGTAATGGAGAGCATACAACTGTGGATTTTTATTGGACTGCTGTACATTATCTTCATCATCATCAGTCTCTTGACCTAGTGTGGTCGTTGAGACAAAGTGCTGCTGAACATCTGACCAGTTCCCACCACTTGTCTCGATCATGTGCCAATGCCTGTATCTCTGCGAAACTATTTATAGTCCATTCTGTGATGTTGTTACTCCACTTTTTTTTCTGTCTACCTCTCCTTCTACCACCTTGAACACTACCCTGCAGTACTGTTGTGGATATGGATAGACTGTTGGCTCTAGTGACATGGCCATACCATTTCAGCTTTTTCTTTTTGACAGTGGTGAGGAGGTTATCATAATGGCCTACTTTGTGCCTGATAGTGTTACGCACCTCTTCATTTATGATGTGGTCAATGTAAGAGATGCCAAGGATGGTTCTATAGCATCTCATTTCTTTGTTGTAATTCTGCTGTCAGGGTCCAGGCCTCACATGAATACAGAAAAATTGAGATGACTAGTGCTCTCAATAGTCTGATTTTAGTTTTCAGACAGAAATTTTTGTCTCTCCAGATGGGTCTTAGCTTTGACATAGCTGCCGTTGTTTGTGCTGCTCGTGACAAAATGTCTGCTCTTGATCCCTCTTCCGTGATTATGGAACCAAGATATTTGAATTGGTCCAATGTTTCCAGTTCCTGTCCTCTGATTTTAATCTTGGTTGAGATTTGTTTGTCACTATTTGTGATCAGCTTTGTCTTCTAGGCACTTATCTCCATGTCAAATCTGGAAGATGTTTCATCCAGGTTCTTCACTAAGGTGGCAAGCTCATCTTCACTGCCTGCCAGCCCATCAATGTCGTCTGCAAAGCGGAGGTTAGTGATGTTACGTCCTCCAATGCTGACTGTCTCACAGTGGTTTCCCAGGGCTTCGCTCATGATGCGCTTCAAGTAGATGTTGAAAAGTGTGGGTGACCGGAGACAGCCTTGCCGTACTCCAATTGTAGTCTTGAACCAGTCCCCCCACAGAACCTTGAGCAATTACTGCACTGGTAGCCTTGGCGTACAGCTGCTTGATGGTGTTGGTCAACTTTTGACCCATGTTGTACTTCTTCATTGTGGCCCACAATGCTTCATGCCACACTCTGTCAAAAGCCTTTTTGAAATCTATGAACACATGCTAGATGTCTTGTTGATGTTGTGAGTACTTTCACACAGATCCTTAAGATTGAATATTTTTTCTGTTGTGCTGCTTCCACTACGGAACCCTGCCTGTTCTTCAGCGATTAGTTCTTCTGCTTTTGGGTTCAGTCTGTTCAAGATGATCTTCAGCATCACCTTACTGGCAGGGCTGATAAAACGGATAGTTCTGTGATATTGGCACAGCTGGAGATTGCCTTTTTTTGGGGAGTGTTATAATCAGTGACTGAGTCCAATGTGTTGGCCATTCACCTGTCTGCCAGATCTCGTTGCAGATTTTTGTTAGTAGCTCTATCACTGATTCCCCACCATTATTGATAAGTTCAGCTGGGATGTTGTCTACTCCAGCTGACTTCCCATTCTTCAGTGCTCTTATTGATGACTCCACCTCTACTTTGAGAATGGGGAAATCATCATCATTTGTGGAGTTTGGAACTTCAAGCACCTCTGGCTCTCCTGTGGACAGATGGTTGTAGAGTTCTTTACAGTACTCAGTCCATCTTTCTGCAATGTCACTTGCTTCTGTGTTGCTTCTGTCTGGTGAGGTCTTTCACAATTCGGAATGCCTTTTTGCTGTTATTCTTTATCAGACTGCTCTCTATTTCTGTGCACTTTTGTGCAATCCAATCTCCATTTGCTTTCTTAAATTTTTTTTCTGATATTCTTGTTTATTTCTCAATACTCCACTTCCCCTGTTGTGTGTATGGTGTTTTTGGGGTCTCTTCGGGCATCACACAGATTCAGAATCTCTTCTGTAACCCAGGTTTTTTTGCTTTGGACGATGGAGGCCAATGATGTCCTTGGCAACTGTTGTCATGGCTGTGTTCAATGTGTCTGTCATCACTTTAACATCAACATCCATCTCATGAAGTGGAGCAAATGTTCCTCCAATTGTGGCTTGGAATGACTTGCAGATGTTAGGGTCCTTCAGTTGTTCATGGTTGAATTTGAGCCTGATTTTCTTTGGCTTATTAATTTTCTTTAACCTGACTTGGAAGTTTATAATAACGAGTTCGTGATCACTGCCAACATCAGCATCTGGGAACGTTCTTGTTTTTTCTCTATTGATGCCAGATCGGTATCGATTTTGAACCAGTATGAAATCGATGTGGTTATGATGGGTTCCATTTGGTGCGTGCCATGTCCAGCATCGTGAAGCTTTATGTTGGCCCAGGGTGTTGACTAATACCAAGTTGTTGTAGCTTGCGAACTCAAGCAGCCGTCTCCTTCTTTCATTGGTAAGTTCGTTACAAGAAGGTCCACAATGATCATCTCAGTCTTTAAGAGCATTTTTGCCAACTTTGGCATTCCAGTCTCCTTGGATAATGAGGATGTCTTTTTTTACTGACCATGTTTATTATACCCTGGATTTTGCTTTAGAACTCCTCTATTTCTTCATCATCATGATCAGTAGTTGGAGCATAGACTTGGATAATGGTGATGTTAAAGGGGGGGGGGTGCTTTCAGACGAATAGAGATGATTCTGCTAGATATGGAGCGACATTCAAGCATAGATCCCTTGATGGCTTTGTTTACAAGGAAACCTACTCCATTTATGGACTTGTCCAACTCTCCACTATAGTATAATATATGCCCATTTTCAGTTTGGTGCTCTCCTAGGGCTTTCCATCTTACTTCACAGAGTCCCAGTATGTGACATGTGTAGAGTTCCATCTCATGTGTCAACTCTTGGATTCTTCCAGTTTACGTCAAAGTTCTAATGTTCCAGGTGGCGATGGCAACGTTGTCTCTCACTCTGATTTTATTCAAAGTACCAGTAGCACACTTGTCACCTCCGTCCTGGTGGATAAGGGCAGGCGCAGTCCTTGTTGACCCGGGCAACGACCGATCCGGTATGATAACTTCAGATTTGTCCAGCATTATCTGTGTGTCTGTGCAAATGTCGTCTGGCGGAGCCCATCCCTTTCCAGACCAAGGAGTTGCCAGAAGGGGATGTAGTACATAGTCCAACTGCCTTAGGGTCTCAACTCCGGATTTTTTTTTAGGGTTTACTCCCTTAGCCTTTGGTTAACCAAAGCCAACCTGCAAGGCAGCAGGAGACTTGTGTTCGTCCATTTCCCGAGCAGATAGAGCATCTGCCACTGCCCCATACATCAGCTGTACATTAGCTATCATCAAGTAGTTTTGTTCATCCAAACTAGTTCGTGTCCCTAGTATTAATCTGTGGATAGAGTAACTGGTATTGTGACATCAGGCAACCACTGCAATGTGAGATTTGGCAATAAAAAGGTATGTCTCTCCATTAAATCATTTCGCTCGTTCTCTTTAAATATATTGTTTTCCACATCGCTCATCATCATTTACTCTGCGTCGTGAAAACACCTTTCTCTGTCCATTAGTGCGGATATCGCGAAGAGGTCCACAACCAACATGATCTTTTCCGTGAGGCAAATGCAAGATAAATGCAGAGAACAAAACAAGACCCTCTTAATGGTATTTATAGACCTCACCAAAGCGTTCGATCTGGTCAGCAGAGACGGACTCTTCACTATGTTGGACAAGATTGGATGCCCTTCAAAGCTGCTAAGCATTATCCAATCATTCCATGATGATATGAAAGTCACAGTGCAGTAGATGCTCTTCGAAAATGATGCTGCCCTAGCCACTCACACAGAAGCTGAGTTGCAGCACCTGGTGGGCCAGCTTGCTAAAGCATGGGGTGAGTTTGGGCTGACCATCAGCCTAAAGAAAACAACCGTGATGGCTCAGAACGTGCACCACTAAGCATTGTCATTAGCAACTACGAACTTGTGACAGTCAGTCAGTTCACGTACCATGGCTCTACCATCACCAACAACTTATCGCTCGATGCTGCACTCACAAGCGGATTGGAAAGGCATCAACGACTCTCTCCAGGCTGTCGCAATGAGTGTGGAGCAACGTTATGCTGACCCTGAACACTAAGATATCCGTGTAGCAGCATGCTAAGCAATAACCTGTATGCCATTGAAACCTGGACGCCACACCAGAGAAAAGACAACGCTTTTCACATGCGATGTTTCCGACGCATACACGGGATCATTTGGAGTGATCGAGTAACAAACAAAGAGGTACTTGAACGTGACAAGATTCCCAGGATGGTCATACACCTCCACCAACGACTCATCAGGTGGCTGGGCCATGTACGTCGTATGGATGACGAACGGATCCCCAAAGACCTTCTTTATTCGGAACTTGCCTCTGGCAAAATATCGATCGGACAGCCACACCTCCCTTTCAAGGATGTCTGCAAGCCCGACATGAAATAAGTGACATCGATATCAACACATTGAAAGACTTTCTCCAGAGAGGCCCAGCTGGTGACACCCTCTGATCACTGGTTTGAAAGCAGGCGAGGACAAGCTACGCTTACTAGCTGGTGAAAAGCGATCTCGGAGGAAGCAGAAGTAGCTCTAACAAAACCCAGACTCAGCTTTCAAGTGCAGCGTGGATTGCTACTCCCGTGTTGGTTTACATAGCCACTACAGATTTGCACAACCACCAACCGAAACACCTCTCATGAGCGCACCAACATCGTCTCTCGAGACTAATGGATGCCAATATATAGGCCATAATTAATGATAAGTTAAGAATAATAATGATTTACATCAAATGTAAATAACGTTGCTTGTTGATTATTTGCACTATATCTTAATTTGTCGTTTGGCTAAACCTATACTGGTTTTGATGCACCCATCTTGCTATAATAGTGCGACAATCTTTTGTTTCGGGGAGAGGGTGGGTAGAGGTTTCAGATTGTTTAGATATGAAATATATATGTAATATATATAAAGTATATCAAGCATAGTTTCCTTCAACGGACAAATTATACATCTTGTGGTATTTCAAAGATACAGTTTACATACGTTGTATATATATATATATATATATATATATATATATATATATATATATATATATATATATATATATATATATATATATATATATAGAAAGAACGGTATTGACTTTTATTAAAATAATTTTGTTTTCTCTTATATGACCACCTGAAAGAAGCACTGATAATGACATGAGACATCTTTACGAGGGGTCGCAATCCACAATGAATAAAAACATGTTGATATAATTGTGGAATATCAATTTACACGTCCCTTTTGATGTTCAAACGATTTTTGATAAAAGCTTTTCAGAACAAAGAAGAAAAGAAATACGTCCCATACTACTACCGTTTGTCATCACTTTTTCATATGTACAAACACTAACATGTTATTCTGTTTGCACTGGATGCCTTGATATATGTTTTTTTTTGTTCGTTTACGATTTTTAAAGTAGCTTTTGAAAAATTTCAGTCATATCGCTGGACTGTCTGCAATGAGGCAGTTTATATTGATATTTTGCACTGGGGCATCATGCCGCAGACATGTAACATGATGTCCCACCCAGTCACATTATCCTAACACCAGACCGACTAGTACTAACACTAACCTCTTAATGCTGAGCGTCAAGCGAGGCAGCTGTTAGTACCATTTTTGTAAGTCTTTGGTATGACTCGGCTGGGGATCGATCCCACGATCTCCCGCTTCCGCTGTGGACGCTCTAACCACTAGGCCACTGGAGCGGTTCCAATATATATGGAAACATACACACACTTACAAAGAGTTCACAAAAACCTGCGACCTCCCGCATCCGAGGCAGATACTCTAATCATTTAAGCTATGGGAACAGACAGCGACTAAAATACAAATTTACTCAGTTAAACGCTCCACAAGTAAAAATTATATAATTCATGCTGGGCTAAACGATGTAGTTAATATTGGCAAGAATTACCAGAAAACAATCAAATAATCTGAAATCTCGCATACGACAAAACCCTAGCTAAACTGATTATATGTCTGTCTGTCTGTCTGTCTGTCTCTGTCTCTCTCTCCATACACAAACAAATATATATATATATATATATATATATATATATATATATATATATATATATATATATATATATATATATATATATATATTCCCCACATAAACAATGTTCCCTCTAAGCTGCGCGGCCGCGCAGCTCTTACTCAGTTGCCGCGCAGCAGTTTTAAGTTGCCGCGCAGCAAGTATGTGTGAGGGAAAATTACCTGCTGCAGCCGGCGGAAGTTATGTGGGCGAGCGATAAAGCAAGAAGTTGTAGTATGCTTTCATATTAAATAATAAATTACCCACGCACATAATGTCTAAAAGAAAAGCAGAAGGATGTCAATATTCGTTGAAAAAGAAAACTTGTTCAAGATTCAAGGAAGAGTGGCTATCAGAACTGATCGAAGCGGATGTGTTGTCATCGTCTAACAAGCAAAAGGTAAAACTTGGAGGTATTTTCACATGCAATGTTGATGGCGCTGTTGTTTTCACTATTTGCTCAACTGCAAATGCTGCAGGAGAGTTCAGCACGGGAAAAAAAATGGGATGAATGGAAACTCGATTACTTAAAGCGGCATCTCAGTCAAAAAGTGAACACTGAATCAGTTAAAAAGCTACGGAATCAGAAGAGTGGTGGAATTTTCGGCAGACCGTAGCATCAGAGTAGAGATGGAAGAGAGAAAGCGGTCAACTTCAGATTTGGTAAAAGTGCTGATTGATAACGTTATTCTTGCTATTAAACTGAATGCATCCATGTTTTCTGAACAAGATATCCATGAGCATGTTGCAAAACACGTTAAAATTCCACAAAGTTGGCGCAGCAAAAATTATGCGTTCGAAATTGTTGAGTGCATAAGCCTCGTCTTAAAAACTCAGCTTATGACTGAATTGCGAAACATGAGCAATGATCCAATCAATAAGTTCTGTCTGAAGAGACTTCTAAATCCGCAGTTTCGACTGGCTTTGACAGTACTTAACGATGTTTTGGGAGAACTGGCATCAATAAGCAAATATTTTCAAAGAAGTATTCTGACAACTATTGAAGCGTTTCAGTTTATAAAGGCCAAAATATGTAAAATAAGATCGCAGTATCTTGGAGAAACAGTTCATTGGAGTGATGCAGTGAAGGAAGTTCTTAATTCAATTGACAGTGACGTCGGCAAGGCTGTAATTCTTAGATTTGTTGAACTATTATGTAATCACCTTGAGAAGAGATGATGAATTAATGGATTGGCAAGCATTTGCCCACTGTATCATTGCAAAGAATTCAAGTTTTGAATTTGGCAAAGACAGTTTGAACAAACTGATAAGAAGGTTTTCAAGAATTATACCAAACTGTCAAGAGAGTGTAATCTCAAAGATCGGTGAACAGCATGATGACTTCAAATTTTTGATTGCAGAGAAAGTGAAGACTGGATCAATTCAGACTTTCACTGACGTCGTAAGCTGTGTCATGAAGAATGAAGACATGAAAGAGCTGTCGATTCTGCTGGACATTTGTGGGACATTTCAAGCATCAAGTGCAGACTGCGAACGCGGTTTTAGCCTAATGAACTCAATTAAAACAAAATCTAGAAACAGTCTACAAGTAAATCATTTGGATAATTTAATGCGCATACAAATCTATCTTTCATCAGGAGGCACTATTGATTTAGATGCGGTTTACAAGCATTTGACCACACACAAAGACAGACGTGAAAATTCGGCAATAAATGAATAAAGTAACTGTTTTGCTCTAAATTTCGAACTACATTTATTTTATTTGTAGTTTTTATAATTAAATATGACAAATATGTGTAGCACTTTACCGACATCATTAATATAAAGTAAGTAGAACAATATTTTTTATTAACATAATTGAACAATGCATATGCCTGTGCGAAATGTCTAATTTATCATATAGAAGACTGCTGTGTAATAGAGTTTTAAACATTTGTAAATGTACGACTTTCACAAATGCCGCTCACTAAAATTTTGCATCATGTTTTCCGCGCACACCTTTATTTTTCCGCACAGCATCGTTAAAAATTAGAGGGAACATTGCACATAAATAAGTTTCCAAGTAAAAAATGGCTTTGACTATCATTTTGAAATTTTAAAAGCTATTTCGATCTAATTTTCTATTTCTGTTGTTTTCATAATCATTAAATTAAATATTAGCTGAACGTTTCCGGGTTACCAATCCCCTCTCTATAGGTAAATCTTGTTGGTCGGATTTCCGTGCTTTTCTTCCCTATGCAAGTTAACGATTCTAGTGACCTTTCCATTTGATGTCGTTTCAGACTTCCTTTTTTTCAGCATCGTTAAAAATTAGAGGGAACATTGCACATAAATAAGTTTCCAAGTAAAAAATGGCTTTGACTGTCATTATGAAATTTTAAAAGCTATTTCGATCTATTTTTCTATTTCTGTTATTTTCATAATCATCAAATTAAATATTAGCTGAACGTTTCCGGGTTACCAATCCCCTCTCTATAGGTAAATCTTGTTGGTCGGATTTCCGTGCTTTTCTTCCCTATGCAAGTTAACGATTCTAGTGACCTTTCCATTTGATGTCGTTTCAGACTTCCTTTTTTAAATGCTGTACAATAATTTTATCTTTTTCCTTAAAACGACCTATTATGGATTAAATTTTAAGAGTTGTGTTTACTTTTTGATTACGTCCTACCGCATTTTAAGATGCGCGTCTGTATTGTTAGGTCTGTCTCTTTTCTTACTCTCTTTTAAATTTACCTGTTTTCATATTGCGTGAGCATTCACATTTAATTTAATTTTAAACATTCAATACATTAATTGTTTTCATTCCTTCATGGTGGTGATTTCTCTTATCTGATGAACACAAACAATAAGGATACAAATGCAAGTATAGGACATGACCCCGTATTAAATGAAACTCTTGAGAACAAATACTCAAATAAACGAAAAACGTGAAGTCGAATATGTCACATGGTGAAAATTTTTAATATTACAAAAGCTCAGGATAAGCTTGTCTTCCGTTATACGTGAACTGTTTTAACAGGTCTTCACATACAGATGTTATTCCAGAACATTGTGTAATGTTTTTTGATTCGACAGGTTTTTAAAATAAGGGAGATAAATCACCAACAACACATACTGAGTTGTTCCCCTAAGATCTTTACCGGTGTCGTTAACATTATTATTATTTTTTCTACAAAAACGTAATTTATTCTTTGAGACATTGGAAATTTTTCGCAAACGGCACTCGACTTCTGATACTGTTTTGGTCTAAAATTCTTTACGTACAGTTATTACCTAGTTCTGAAAGCGGTACACGTGTCTGGTAACGTGTCCATTTTCAAGAATCACAGTGGAGAAAATGTTAGCATAACTCTGCTACATTCATGTACTGTAACTGAAATGTTTTTATATGTGGTATTAGAGAACGAACCATCTGACTAAAGCAAGCATCTGATCGAAATGACTAATCCTATGCACTCGAGAATGCCCATTACCTAATGCCACAGTGTCACAGAATTAGACACAAAAAAATAACTTGGGTATGCATTAGAACTACTTGACTGTTTTTCGTTGTACATGCGTACAACGTTATCTAGGGTGAATAAGTATTTTTTCAGGTAAGCGACGGATTTAACATGTATCACGCCAAAAATTACTTGCGACTAAGGACATTATAATCATTATATGCACGGGTGTTTTACCCTGAATATTAGTCACTGCCCTATGGATTTAAGCAATATCAATGTATAACTGACACACTGGTAGTTTTAGATCTCGTCAAGGTGTGTACGCTCTCCATTGTTCTTCAGCCATAGGGGTGAGTGTTAAATTTATATTTCATTTTATATGCGAAGCTTATTGAGTTTGTAAGGTCATATCGTGCAATGATTAATTTATTACAACGCAGTTTTTAAACGTTGTGAACTTTGAACTACAAGTTGCCATTAGAGTTTAATGTATTAGCATATATCTAGAGATTTTTCAGAACCATTTATTATTACCAGTTTGGTTTTATTGTAGCTGACAGTAGAGCTGAAAAGAGTTGGCTAGAACTATCAATAGCTGTCTATATGTATGTACATATGTCTGTACATGTGGTGGAGCCACGAATGTAGACGTAGCTAATTCAAGGGTGCTGTATGCTGCCTGTACGTGTGAATACGTATGGCTGTACATGCGGTGGATCCGTGAAGGATGCAAGCGGCCGATAAGTGTGTGCCTACCCAAGGACTCTGTGAAAATGTGCAGTGCAGAACAATATTTGACACATATTTGAATACCTTGAGATTGTTTGAATCTTAATCGTAGTCCATACGTGAGATTATGTGAATATCTTACAGTGCATAATATTATTTGAAACGTATATGAAATCCATGAGTTTTCTTGAATCTGTATTTCATATTGATATCATATTTTCGGTGTTTTTTTTCAATGTGTGAATGTATATGTAGAGTCAATCGTATGTTGAGAGCGTGTGAGAATCATTGTATCTATACATCATATATTTTTCTTATTAATTAATATTAAATATCCATCTTTTACACACTGTGTTTGTGTTATTCGTTTAATCCAAAACACACTCGGGTTTCTATTCTGCAACACACAGACGCTACCTTTGACAGTTGCTAACATACGAAAAATGGATTTTGCCAGGATAGATGGTACTAATTTCTATTTTAAAAAAAAAAAACAACAATAAATCAAATACTATCAGCTTTATTATTCCTCCAATTTTATCTGATATTTCGGAAGTGAAAATAACCAAACGGAGATAGCAGTCTATTATGACATGCACATCAGAAGTGGGCCCATGCTTAATGCTCCATGAACCAAATTACACCCATTAACCTAATAAAAAGGACTTGAAACGTGTTAAGATACCTAATAAAAAGGACTTGAAACGTGTTAAGATACCTAATAAAAAGGACTTGAAACGTGTTAAGATACCTAATATGTACGAGGTCTTTTCCAATAATTAGGATGGTCATTCAGGACAAACGAAAATACTAAAATGCGGAGAGTAGTCTAAGTAGCAGATATATACTGATTCTAAGTTGATAGAGCAACTCGCAATCCTAGAGTTGCGATTTCGATACGTCTAAATCGATTTGGGTCTGCTGCCTCTGGCTTTTTTTTAGGACAGGGACATAGTTTTTTCGCCAGGCAATATAGAAACAATAATATATTACATGTAATACAGACAATAATGTTAAACGTCCTGCTAAAACGCACAAGTGTGTGTGTGTGTGTGTGTGTGTGTGTGTGTGTGTGTGATTTGGATCTTGAACGTAGCTTTAGGAGTTTTTCAGTCATATCGCTACGATGTCTGCAGTGTGGCAGTTTATAGCGATGTCTAGCACTTGGGCATCATGCGGCATGATGTCCCACCCAGTCACATTATCCTGACCAGGCAGACCAGTCTAACACTAACCTCCTAATGCTGAGTGTCAAGCGAGGAAGCTCTTAGGACCATTTTTGTAAGTCTTTGGTATAATTCGGCTGGGGATCAAACCCACGACCTCCCGCATCCGAGGCGGATGCTCATACCACTAGGCCGCCGGAGCGATTCACAACAACAAGAGAAAGTCAAACTTCAGTCATACTGTTATAAAAGAGAAATACTGCATTGTTATGTAATTTTTGGATTTTTCTCAGGCTTTGAAAAGAGTATCGAAAATTAGTGTATGGCAAACATTTTCAGTACTGGCATGAATTGAAACTGTTTGAAGTATTATTATGAATACATATATAAAATTATAGTCTAGTATCTTTCCTTTGAACTGAGAAAAATCGGGCTTATTTAAAATGCCTTAAAATCAAATGGATGAAGTGAAAACCAGTACATTTGTTGGGGTTTAACAAAATTTTAAAGATTCCAAATTTTCACAAAAAATTTGCTTGACACCAAGATGTAATTGAAATGAAGCTAAAGAAAGAAAAAATACAGTTAGCATTGGATTATCTCTAGGAAATCGAATTGTTGGCGAGGCGAGATGTTCCTAAGATGAGGGCTACACGAATCCGAAGCGCATTCGTGCACAATGCATATTTACACAGTTCAATAACTAATTGTAAAATATAGCAAAACCAGCGATGAAAACTGATTCCGGAAATGGAAAATCAAAAATGAAAGGACTAGAGATGTAAAGATTTTGTAAACGAAACACAATTAAGCCGTGCTAGAAAGCTGTACGTAAAGGCGTTTGGGAGCCAATACATGGTATTATGTTAACTGCTAATAATCGCAAACATAACTAGATATCATTGCTAAAGAGTGAATGTAATTCCACAAGAGACACAGTTGATCTTTTAGGCTCGACATGTTGTTCCTGACAGATGGCAAAATATAAAAACTGGACGAAATGAACGAATCAAAGCATACGATTTTATTAAACCTGTATTTCAAGGGGACAAGTTACTAACAGAATGTTACAGTGTGCAATGAAACACTCAGATATTACTAAAACGTTAATGGAGATATTAATACAGGAAAAAAGGTTCAGGTCACGAATGAAAACGTTATATTAATATGCCATGTCACCCTCCTATTAAGAGGGGTAGTTAATAATTGGATTTAGCTACGTTATCTACGGAATGACCTCCCTTGATATTATGACCCGGTGTGAGTGAAAAGATGGAATAACAATAGAGACTGGGCACGACTATTGAAAAGAAAAAATGCAATGCGTACCCCCTTAGACAAGAAAAATAAAACATTTAATCAAACAAATTATTAGTGGTAATTTCAATTCAACGTTAGTTATATCAACAGGATTTAATAGCAGTGTCTTATTTGTATTTTTTCATCATCAAAACGAGTGGTGAAAATAGCATAATCTCCACGACTGATTGCATCACCTTTTGTCTCGACGGTGTTACAACGCTTCCTATTTCCTAGAGTCTTTCTATTCCGACTGCCTAATTCTTCTTGGACTTTAAATCTTTCCTCTGAACTCGTCGCTTTCCCTTTTCGAACTTCGCTCGTCGCATCTCTTTTTTTCCGGACTTCACTTGTCCTGTCTCTTTTTGTTCGGACTTCCGTCTTCGTCTTCGGACTATCCAGTCTCTCTCTCTCTCTCTCTCTCTCTCTCTGAAAATGTTTTCCTTAATGCTGTTAACTTTAGAAATTGTGCACCCAACACTAAACCCTGTCTTTCTCACAAGACAGCCACCTGGTTCCTTTCTTGTTTAACGAGGAAAGCACTCTTCTTTTTTCTATGCTTCCTCGAAGTCAAATTTCTCTCTCTCTCTCTCTCTCTCTCTCTCTCTCTCTCTCTCTCTCTCTCAGAAAAGACTGGACTCGTACATTTCGATCATGGTTGTCACTTTAAATTCACATTACGTCCAAGGTACGCCTTAATTTCCCTCTGGCCAATCACATGCAGTGGTTTTTAAAAACTTTCCTAATACAAACATTTCTTTCGTCAGTCTGAATCTCTGAGTTCAGTAACTCTTTTTTTTTTAAGAATTACTATTTGACCACTGATCTGAAGTTCATCTGTCTCTTTCTCAAAGCCGTGCTAAGACATCCGGTCAATTTAATTGGTCGGAGTTACCCTTCACAATGATTCCCCCGATCTAAATGTGAGAAAAACGTAATGCTCAATGAATTTAACTTTAAAGTTCAATGCTTGTTCAATAATATCGTCCGATGCAACACCAATTTACAGAAATTCATTGACTTGATTAAACTGGGGTAACATACTGCCGTCAGTATCAATGTAACAAAAAATGCTGTCCCAAAAGCTGATAGGATAGTATTTCTCCTGTACTATGAATAGTGGACATGGAGTAAGAGTAGATTTAGTTGGAAGGGGGAGTAAGCAGTTGACATTGAGTAAGAGGAGATTGAGTGGGAGGTGAAGTAAGAAATGGATATTGAGTAAGTATAGACCGAGTTGGAAGGCAGAATAATAAGTGCACATTGAGTAAGAAGAGATGGAATTGAACGAGGGGAGTAAGAAGTGGACATTGAGTTAGAGTAGATTTAGTTGGAAGGAAGAATAATAAGTGCACCTTGGTTAAGAAGAGATGCAGTTTGAGGTGAATGTGGATTAAGAGTAGGTGGAGTTGGCAGGGGCATTTGAGGTGAATGTGGATTAAGAGTAGGTGGAGTTGGCAGGGGCATTTGAGGTGAATGTGGATTAAGAGTAGGTGGAATTGGCAGGGGCATTTGAGGTGAATGTGGATTAAGAGTAGGTGGAGTTGGCAGGGGCATTTGAGGTGAATGTGGATTAAGAGTAGGTGGAGTTGGCAGGGGCATTTGAGGTGAATGTGGATTAAGAGTAGGTGGAGTTGGCAGGGGCATTAGCATGTGGAGAATGAGTAGTATTGAGTTGGAAGGGGCAGTAGGAAATGGAAGTAGATTAGGAGAAGATGGAGTTGGAATGTGCAGTAGGTTGTGGACGTAGAGGTGGAGGAGGTTGTGTTGGAATTGGAAGAGGTCGTATAAGGTGGATTGGTAGTAGGAGCAACGTCAATTTTTTACCACACAGAAACGACAGTTAATAATATAGCTTTTTGGTTTTTAACAAGGTTTTTAAGAAAGAAAATAATTGGACGATAGATTATTTAGATTGCGTATAAACTGCAATATTTGAGATTTATGTAGCATCATTGTATTTTGTTTTCATCACTACCGTTATAAGGGAATGTACAATACAGAAACGTCTACAATTCTGTATAAAAATGACGTGTAAAAAGTGACGTGTAAAAAGTGACGTGTAAAAAATGACGTGTAAAAGTCTTGTGTTTCGGAAGCAAGTAAGTATAACATATTATATATTTTGTTACTGTTACTATTGGAAGGCAATGTCGGATGATTACGGCTAGAACAGAACACTGGAAAATCTACTGTAAGGGCATATATGCCATTCTTAATGCAGAGGACAAACCGCAAACTATAGAAAAATGAATTTATGAGATGGCAAATAAAAACGTCAATAACAAAACGCGTGTGATTATCTATTAAACACGTGATTGCGATCTTGATAATAGTTTGCACCATAATTCCTACACTCTTTCTTCAAACACTTCCTGTTTTATTCAGTATTTTTCTACTATGTCATAAATTTGAGAAATGTCCTGTTGTATTATTGTATTATTTGCATATGAGAAAGGACACCCATGTCAAGCCATCCAGTCGTAGAAATAGACGATGTTTAGTCGTATGTACAAATATCACATATACAGTCTTATGAAATCAGATGTCCGAAATCAAAATTAAATAAATCGAAAATATTAGTTAGGTAAGACCGGGAGCTTTCTCGTAAGAACGACTGGGGTGGTGTGGAGTGGTAATATAAACCGTTTTTTAATTTGGAAATGTTGTATTTCCAATTTTTTTTTTCAAGGGGAATTTTAAAGATTTGAATTAAACGTGCAAAATATCCAATTGTTGAACAGCACTGCGGTCAAATGAATTGCCTAGACCGAAAACACAACAAATTAAGTATGACGTGTCAGGTTCTCTATTGATAATGACTTTAAATACATGAAGCTGCATTCCAGTAAAGGGTAAATGAGAGAGAGAGAGAGAGAGAGAGAGATAGAGAGAGAGAGAGAGAGAGAGAACACTATACATGTAAACGGCGTTCTTCTCTGAACCATTTTCCATTTTTATGCCCTATGATTTCATCCGGTGACACTTTGCATGCATACAAAAAAAACAGTCTGTACCACTGCTATGTTTCCCAATAGATTTTATAAATGTATTCCAAGCCCATGCGAAAGATACCTCACCCAATAGTTGACATGTCATGCAATTAAGGAATAATAACCCATACCCTTATCAATTTGCAATCGCAAAAAAAACTATGTATGATATTTGTTATGATAGTACATCAATGTGCATAGTGCCGATTTTTTTTTTTAAAGGCATACGTCATATGCCTTGCTTTCGATAAGCGAGATAGTGCGAAATGCCACGTTACCTTTTCGGCCATTAGATCTTTACTAAATGCTAAATTTGGACACATATTAGAAAGTAAAGTGTGCTGTAAAATGATGGTATTGTTATCTTCTTCCATGCATCCAGTTGGTAAACTCAAATTGGCAGTTTAATTACAATTTAGGATTGAGACTGACTAGCTTGAGAGGAAAACGCAGTCGAGTTTCAATCAAGATTCCAGTTATTTTCCCCTTATCGTTTATTACATTTAAATTGTTTTCTCAACACACTGTATCGAATATAAACATCAATCATATGTGTTTTAAGCTAACATGAAACACCACTCCTTAGTCAATTCGCCTGTTTGAATAAATGTATATACAGTATTTCTCAATATTTCATTGCGACAGGCACAATCCTTGATATAACTTCCCTGTATGAAGAATTAAGCCGGTCTGATAAATCCGGTTTCAAGACAGTGACAGTGTGTTAAATAATGTGTCGTCTGCTCAAAACAGAACGTTAAAGGTATTGAAGAGCAGGACGGGTCTGCTGAGACAAATTACAATAGTTTTATATCAATTTTGTCTGTATCAATTATTTTTCCTTCTGGTGACAAACTTGATTTCTACACCGACGTTGCATATAATTGTCAGACATTGAAGTGGAGCTGAAAATGTCCTGCTCAAAAATGTCTGAATATCAACCAGACGGAAATGTACAAGAAGAAAAAGTGAAAACGTTCTGTGGCGACCTGAGATGTTTGGAACTTGGTAAGTTACGCTACTAACACATAGTCTTGTTAATATAAAGCATATTTTATCTACCACATGGGTTGATAGATATTTTAAGACTGACTATTTCGTTTTACTGTCAAAAACAAAATTTCAACACCAAATTGCATGTCACATCTGGACATACAGTTTAAAAGAAAGTGTCATAGTATTTCGTTTACGATGCACATTCCCGAAGACAAATTGATTAGTTTTGATGTTGCATGGACACTTGACAATTGTTCTAAAACGGAGGAGAAGCTGAATGATGCAGAGTATTTCCGATTGCTCTAGGTGTACCTTAACAAAGCAAGTATGAAATGATCCGAATTCAGTTATTATTAACAGCGCGCCAATCATTTTTAAAGACTTAACAAACAATTGAAATGCCTGACGATGATAAAGAAGAGATATGGTATTTAAGTAATTCTGAGCATTTGTAGCTGCAAATTATGAATTCATAGTTGTAGTATTGATCTGTTTACGATGTTTTGCAGAGCAAACTCAACACTGTCAAATTAGATAAAACTAGGAAATGTAACGCAAATATAACCATTGTTATATTTGTCTTCACACAGGTAAAGCGATAAAAGCGGACTTAGAAGAGGGTCATATATACAGCATCATTGACGAAAGTGACTCAGTTAGAAAGAAACATTGTCCTCCGTCATTTTCACCGCCACCTTCACCCCCACCAAGAATTGGTAAGTCGTTCTCTATAATGAAATCTCGTACTACTAATACTTAAGTATGTCAGAGGGTAGAGTGACTCGCACTCAATTTAATCACAAGATAATATTTATTGAACAAAAGCATGTGCTGAGGCTCTGTCTTTGACGTAAATGAACTCCATACAACTCTCATATTCATTGCAAATGATTACATTTTACAAAGTACACAATAGCTATAGATTTTGTCATATATCCAAAAGTGGGGATACAAAAAGTAATAATGAAGAAATACAAAAACAATGGTTTCAGATAATTATCTTCCGAGCTTGCATTTACATGTTTACATCCACAGACACCAATGATCGAAATTTCATCCGACGAACATAGAACTGTACAGTTATTATCTTTAAAAGTATACTTCTAAACAGTAATTATTTACGATTTTTATTATTAGTTTTTAATTAATTTACTTACAAGAAGCATGAACATAAGCCAGATAAAATGAATAGTGATAATATTATATACTAAATACATTATCATCTTTTGGAGCGAGTTTCCTGGTACATGAATAAGTTCATGAGCAGCCTTAAAATTTATTTTGATTACTTACTGAAATAAGAAATTTAGATTATTACTATACGAATTAGAACTACAAGTACAAATATGCTGCAATAGAATTTATGCAACTTTTAATTTTTTCTTTTTAAAAAGCAATACAAATAAATTTCAATAAACATATTACATCAGCTGAAACATATTTCATTGCCAATACTGCATGTTTGTTGGAGGTTAGCAGAGCGTTATGTCACGTGATTTGGTAGGCGGAGCCTTCTATCGCCTCGCGTAAGGTCAATTGCTTCAGAGCCAGTATTTAGTTTGGAATTTCTGGCACAAAGTTTCAACTATTTTGGGTCACAAATCCACTAGTTATGAAAGTCCCTTTAATCATTAGGGCTCAGAGTGATCTAAAGCGCTCGCTTTTTTCCAATCTATATCATCTCGTTTCCGTCCATGTGCGTTCGACTCTCGGGCTTAGCTAATGTGGGTATGTGAGAAGGTTTGCCAGTAGCTTCAAGTGGATGGTTGGTTCTTACCAGGGTTTTTCCGGTGTAACCTCCATCAGTTGTACTGTCCGTCGCGTATATTCTATGGCGTTAAACCATCAACAAGAATCCCTTTAATTCAGCCTGCAAAAGTAAAAGTAGACTTTTAAAAAAGCAAAACAAGAAAACAGGTATGTTTTCATCAAGACTTGAAAACCACTGCAAACGTGAATAAATATCTGGAAAGTGAGCCGCAAAATCCAACAAAGATCCGAAAGATGTAAAGAAAATAAAATGTGTTGCCTTGTCACTTTATATAAAGTCTTTATAAATCGATTCAGCATGCAGCGAATGGAAAATGCTTTAATGTTAAATAGAGAAGGCATAATAAATATTTGTACAATGCATGGAAGCCTAACAATTATCGAAAATAATTATTCGGGTTTTATTAATGACAAGAAAGCTTACTTTACATGCCTATGCACAATAAATAGAAAGTGTTGCCATTTGACATGATCTAAATCATATAAATAAATAGTGTTGCCATTTAACATCTAAATGATGTAAATATATAGTGTTGCCATTTGACATGAACTAAATGATATAAATAGACAGTGTTGACATTTGACATGATCTAAATGATATCACTAGTAGGTAAAAACGTATAGTGTAAAAATATATTGCAATGAGAATATTCGAGAAAACACTTTTAATTACGTTTTAAAATAAGAACCAGTGAATTTAAAACATGTAATTATTATTATTTGTATTCCTGACAGGAAGCAACAAAACATCTGACTGTTGATTTGATCCGAGAGCTCTTATTTGCATAGCTTAAAAAAAGAAAATGCGTTGTGACTGCCTCACTTAATACAGGAAGTTAAGTTTGACTAATTGAATCAGTTTGTTTCTTTCCAGCCAAAACACAGCAGGGAAAACCGAAAACTAAACAAAGCGAGGTAATTAAACTTAAATTTCAAGGATTATAATGCTATTATTGTAATCGTCGTTTCCATCTTATCACCATCATCAACGTTGTCTTTATTAAATATTATTATTATTGATTAGGCTTATCCTTCACTTTATTGAACCTTTCTCTGATAATAAACACTGCTTAATGTATCCATACGACATTATCTCCCTTTGTTTATGTGTTCGATAAAGATTCATTGGATACAAACGCAACTATATATTTCGTGTTCCTTTTATTCCTCCGCGTCCTCCTCCTACTTCTCCTCTTCTTCTAATTTGGTGCATAGCTGTTTGTTAAAATATTCTTACAGTTTGAAATTAAGCCTTGCCTGTTATTAATCCCATCTCGAACATATCGCATGAGTTTCATATTATATTTTGCTACTTAAAGGAAACCGTGTCGAAAATAACGTCTGATGTGATTAATGGATACTTATATTACATTACGTGAATGGAGAGAGAGAGAGAGAGAGAGAGAGAGAGAGAGAGAGAGAGAGAGAAGGGATGAGTGATATATATATATATATATATATATATATATATATATATATATATATATATATATATATATATATATATATATATATATATATATATTATATATAATATAATATAATATAATATAATGTAATGTAATGTAATGTAATGTAATGTAATATAATATAATATAATATAATATAATATAATATAATATAATATAATATAATATAATATAATATAATATAATATAATATATAGCAATTAATTCGTTCCAGATTTCGAATAATCGTTAAAATTGTGAATAGTTTTAGGAAGACAAACTTTCCTAAAAAAATGGTGTCCTGCATCATAAATGACAAATATTTACAAATGTTATGTGAACACATTAACGTCAACACTTGCTTGGAGGTGGGGGGATATGTATGCTGCTATCGAAGAAAGACTTATATTCATAATTAAATCGAAATATAATTGTTAACAGTTAACAACGGATAAACATATTCTCTGAGAGTACCGCAATCAAAAGTGTGGTATTATAACTCTTAATTGAAATGTTGGTATACATTAGTTATTTTTGATTAAGAGAAATTGTCCAATCGTTTACCGATATCATTACAAGAAAACCCGCCTCCATGGAAAAAAAAGTCAACCTTGAAAATGCTGAACTAAAACTACTATCGAAATGATGAGTTATGGTACTTTATTCAAACATGTTCAGGTATCCGAGCAACACAGTCCTAAAACGTCGGGGGCAATAAAGATATCTAATGAAGGAAATATGGACGAAAGGAAGGTAGATCTTACTCAGCCAAAAAATATATTTCCTGCTGACGAAAACCATGTAGCAGTCGCAAAACCATCCAAAGGCAAAGCAATGGACACAACCACGTTTAAAAAGAACAAAAAGTTAAAAAATAAATTATCAAGCCCAGACATTAACGATAAATTTAAAAGAAAATGTCAAATACAAGATGATGTTGAGGAAAAAGAGAAGACCGAAGCGGATACCAAGAAAAAAGAGTTAGACTATGTTGGCTCCATTAAGGACGACATAGAACTACAGGGTCAAATTTATTATTTGCCAATGAGTCCTATCAACAAAGACATTACTGAAAAAGTTGACACATTTACACGCGCTGGCAGAACAAAAGTTGACATTAAATGCAACGACAACTTAAAATGTGATTCTGGCAAAGCTATAAAGGAAATCGATGACAACGAATATGAAATTATGGGAAATACTGTAACAGAGAAAATGGATATTATGGGAAATGCTGTAACAGAGAAAATGGGTGTTATGGGAAATGCTGTAACAGAGAAAATGGGTGTTATGGGAAATGCTGTAACAGAGAAAATGGGTGTTATGGGAAATGCTGTAACAGAGAAAATGGATGTTATGGGAAATGCTGTAACAGAGAAAATGGGTGTTATGGGAAATGCTGTAACAGAGAAAATGGATGTTATGGGAAATGCTGTAACAGAGAAAATGGATGTTATGGGAAATGTTGTAACAGAGAAAATGGATGTTATCAGTCCGACTTGGAAAAGAAAAGGAAAGACCGTATATTATAGATCTCTCTCAAAGCGTGAGCTCGTCAAATACCTGGAAAAATGTGGGCTGCAAAACCTGGCAGCTGTGTGCGAGAAAGAGAAACTGGATGGATGCTTTCTTGAGAAATATGTAAATGACGAGGATTTGATGATGGAACCTTTCTTTTTGACTAATTTCCAAATTAAAAAACTAAGGGCGGTTCTTAATGGATGGCGCCCGATCAGCGAATTCCCCATTGATATCGCCGGAGTCAGTGACTGAGTGATTTGTACAGTTATAACATTTAGAAAGTGCACATGTTCAGTTGTATATTAAAAATGTTAAAACAAGACCGATGTATGAACGTGTTGTTCGCATATTATGAAACGATACCTTTTTAAGATTGTTTTTACCAACTCGACGTGTGAAAGATATGCTACAAACATTCCTGCCCTTTCATATGTTAGCCATGTTTTAGCAGTAAAGCATAACTATCATTTGGATATGCACATTATTTTCCTCAGTTAACTTTAGTGTCAGAATCGAGAATCGTATAGTGTTTTCCATATTGTACTGCCGCATATTTCACGACACGTGTGTCTAAAAATAGTATTGTGCATTAAAACTACTTTGTAAACAAACAATGTTTGCTCAGACGGTTTACCTTTTGGTTTATTAGATTTGTTTGAGAATAAACTAAAAACGTTTCTTCGTCCAGTTGAAAGTACATGTAGTGATGATAAAATTAACGATGTAGACGAGCCCACTACATTACACAAAACTACAAGCATGCAAATGACAGGGTATATAGGTATGCCGTCTTCAGCTGGCAATAAGAATGCCAATAAATATAATTACATTTTTGCATCTTAAATTTCCTCTAAATGTACTTTCTTATTTTTACAAATACACGGCCCATGTCATGGCTTCCAAAACTTGGTAGACACCGCAAAATCGTACTGTAATACTGTATGTTCGACTTTACGACAGAAATCATATTCTCCTTACTGCACCCAGTAAAAAATGAATGTGATATTCCTTAGTGTCTTTTGATAATTTCAATTAAAATAATTAATATGTTTCACGCATTTTGATTCCAAACAATCAATGGCAAAACAGAAAAAGAGGTAACGTTAATCTAATGTCTGTCCACTGCTCAAAATCACAAGTACATCGTACGAAATTGACTTAGCTATAAAAACAAATATCCATAACAAGAAGAAAAGCAAAATTGAGTTTGATTAAAAGAAAATAAAAATCCATACATTCCAGGCCAACTCGAAACGTTCTTTCAATGCGAAGTCATTTACAATATAACTCTAAATTTTATTATGAAGTAGCCGAAAACAAGATTATTTAAAATTTATAATATCGAACGAGCGACGAAGTTCAAAGGTCGATGGGGGTTGCTTATCGCACATTAATATTGTTATTGTGTATTCATGAATCTACGGTTGTGTATTTATTTTGGAATGCAGCATCAATTTAATTACTTTCTTTCTTTCAGTGCGTTCTTTTAATTTTCAAGCCTTAGGTAGACAAAAATGAGTTTATAATAAGAAGGTTACTGCATTTGTATCGAAAATTATGAATTCATTTTTTTGGGACTGATATTTCACTCCCAAGGTCGTGTAGTATTACTCAGAAAAAAACATTTATATTTTCCTTTATAAATGCGGTAACTTATAATTACATAAAAAGGTAACAATTTGATTAGTCTCTTGTGATTGAGTAATTAATTTAATCATTTTTAGAATACGGACGTTGACATTTCCAAAATAATTCTAAGTGTTCTATCGGCAAGGAAGTAAGGAGTGAACTTCCGACTCTTTGAAATCTGAGATGTCCAATATTTCTACCATTTCAGTTGTGTATCAGCGCGAAAACTTTCGTCGATGAGAGTGTTGAGTGAAAGGGAAACTTGAAACAAAATTTTGAGAAAATATGTCTTGGTATCAATAATCTAATTATTCTTCAAGGGTTGACCATGTCTATATATTATGATGTGGTTCTGTATTTAGTGAATTCCATAAGAAGCTACGGTCATATTTCAGAACGTTTAGTTAACGTCATATTTGATGAATGCAAACTAAGTGCATCAGTTGTGCAATGAAATTAATCATCGGCTGCACATGGATTGCTTGATTTGGATGATCATATTTACTGCCATTAACTCTGGGTGAGTCGTTTATCTAAAACTGTAATCTGTGCATGCACGTAGACGTATGTGCCTCAGCTGTTTTTGACTTCTTGTCCATAACTAATTTAGATGTCCGTGTCAAGGCTGTTATTACTTTAGCCCCATGAACATGTCAACTACATGTTCCAGTTAAAATTTCTAATGTTGCCGTATTTGAAATGATCAAATTGTTTAACGAACTCTGATACTTTCCCCTTACATGCCTATCGACGAACAACACTCTTTAAGAAAATAGTTATAATCTTTACGAGTAATATCTATATTTACTTACCAAAGATTAACCTTGAGTTCAGTGAGGGAATGCTATGTGCATTGTCAAAATATCAGTGATGAACGTCGTCGATACATTGTTACAGAAGATTAGGGAGAAAAACGATTGGGTTTATATTCACCGTCACCGACACTATTTGAAAAAGTGTGCACCAATTACAATTATTGCACTACAGCAGAGAAATAGTCAATCACTGCATCTTTCACTACTAAATCGCAGTCTGTATTTACTAATAAAACTGTATTGGAAGTGTACTTTCCATCTTTGAAATGTATTCATAATCTTTGAAATCACATTGTATCAAGCTGAAGTTGTACCGTCAACATTGTACATACTAACTGATTTTATTAATAAAACAAAACCATTAATAAATGAGTTTTCAAATGATTCGTTCCTTTATAATTGTGAAATTGTTAAGTGTGTTAAGCAGACATTGGTACTTATGAAATCGCAACCTTTTGGCAGAAAATAAATTGATAGCCATTTTTTTTAAAAAATGATATGTTAGTTATGAAGTCAGATTCTTGAGAAGGTACAGCATTAAGAGATGTAACTCAAGGACTGAATCTGTCTAATGCGTCTAGAAAGCTGTCAAATCCAAGAGAAAGCAATCTTCGAACGAGATCTTTCTGTTGCATGATAGATAGAAAACATTATCTCTTGACTCTCGTAGGAAAACGGCGATACTTATAGGTGTTCTCCAAATGAAATGAAGAGAGGCTCTACAATTGTAAGATCAGTGTGTGTGTGTGTGTGTGTGTGTGTGTGTGTGTGTGTGCGTGCGTGTGATTAGGATTTTTAACGTAGCTTTAACAATGTTTTAGTCAAATCACTACGATGTCTGCAGTGAGGCAGTTTATAGTGATGTCTAGCACTGGGGCAACATGCCTCACACAGTCACTGGATACCAGGCCGACCAGTCCTAACAATAACCTCTTAATGCTGAGAGTCAAGCGAGGCAGCTGTTAGTACCATTGTTGTAAGTCGTTCGTATGACTCGACTGTGGATCGAACCCACGACCTTCTGCTTCCGCGGCTAACGCTCTAATCCACTAGGCCACCGGAGCGGTTATAAGATCAGATGTATGGTATTATGAAATGTGCGTTAATAAAGATCCGATTTCACGATCTACCTGTACACTTTTGCATCAGGAAGATAGACAAATAAATAAATAAATAAATAAATAAATAAATAAATAAAATAAAATAAAATAAAATAAAATAAATAAATAAATAAATAAATAAATAAATAAATAAATAAATAAAATACATAAATAAATAAATAAATAAAATACATAAATAAATAAATAAATAAATAAATAAATAAATAAATAAATAAATAAATAAATAAAATGAAATACATAAATAACTAAATAAATAAATAGCTAAATAAAAAAATTAATAAAATAAAATACATAAATAAATATACTTTTAAAATACAAGTTGTACAGGTACTACAAGCAGAAGACGAACTTCTATGTACTCATCAACCGATGCAAACACATACTTATACAAAAACAAACAAAACCGAAACACCAAAAAGATCCTATGCAATTTGAGTTCTTAACAGAGCCAGGTCAGGTACACAATTTATAAGAAAAGATATTCAAAACAGTTTACAACCATGAATACAAATTATGAAATTAAATAAAATCATGTACCAGGGGTTACAAATAATATTGATATGCGTAACAATATGGTAATGTATAGCCAACCACCATGGAGGTTCCTGTATCATCAGGTAAGTAAATAGAATCGGTGCTTTAACTAGCGAGGTACGAACTCTGGGCTAAACTTGTATCCATTTTGCTACCTCCTGAGTGCTAATGAAATGTATTTCTATTGTATCGAAGGTTCTTTCGACAGCTACATTCCAGTACGTAAGCAGTGTTTACTAGAAGCAAAAATCATGTTACTAAAACTGAACTTAATCTCGACTATAAATGGTAATGTTACTGAGGTTAAGATTTACAATGGTAAAATTACTGCCGGTAAGATTTACAAGAAAACAAAAATGTCAAAAGACGTGAAACGTTTCGGAATTTAAACTTATCAGACGAAAATAATGACGTTGCAGATGAACAAGAAGGAGTCACTGAATATAGAACATTATTATAGGCTCATTTTCCCAGCTATTTTATACAATGTCAGATTCGCTCAGTGTTTTACGATACTGAGCTCACGTATGCCCACTAATGTATTAGGAATAACTTTGTAAACAATTTATGTAGACCCACGTAGTAAGCGCTTTACGGTTTGGTTGATTAAATTTGTTTCTGAATGAACTAAAAGCAGATGTTTCTTTGACTAGCATCTGCTTTTCCACATTCCGCGTTAAAAAGAAATGTTTCGAATTTAGACTAGCAATAGGCGCCAGAGTTCATACAATTACTGGGTTCCTACAATTAACATGCATGTGACAAGGTATAAACTGTATTATTTAACTGGTAATAAGAATTTTAAAAAGTATACTTACAGTTTTGCTTCCCCAATTTCCTCAAAATGTATTTTCTTAGTTCTGCAATCTGAATTACGTGAGCCATGTTATGGGTTCTCAAGCTTGATTACACATTTCGAAATTGCACTGTAATTTTAACTATATTCCAACTACAATTACGTCCTCATTACTGCACTCAAAATCAAATAAACATTAGATTCCACAGTGTCTTTTTGATAATTGCAATTGAAAGACTTAAAGTTTTTCCCACATTATGATTTCCAGCATTCAATGACAGTATAGAAAGACACTTGCATATATCAACACGATGCTCATTATATGTTGAATCCGATGTACTTCATGTGACATTGGCACAGATAAATCCAGTCCATAATCACGAAAGTTCGTTGAATAGACAAATATACCAAAATTTAACCATTCCAGAACAAATCAAAGAGTTGTTCCAATGCACATTCATTCAAAATATGACTCAAACGTTCAATTTTAAGTAGACCAAAAGTTCAAATTTATCTGGGCGGAGTTATTTGCTCATTAATAATGTTGTTGTTGTGTAATGATGAATCTGCGATTGTGTTTTTGTTATTTTGTTTCTTGTAGTGTATTTTTGTTTATGTAATTAAGCTTTATGTAGAATATGAAAATGAGCATATATTAAACAAGCTACTACATTTGTATGGGAAAGTATGAAATTATGAACCCGTTTTGTCGGATGGATATACTGCACTCGCAAGGTCGTGCTGTATTTCCATCTGAAAAAATCGTTCACATATTTTCTATACAAATACAGAAACCTATAATTATACAGTACTAAATTAATTATGCTCTTCGGAAGAAGAAACAAAATCAGTATTCGGGTGAACTTCAAACTGAGTATGTCACCTGGTGTCGATTCTATTTTGAATGAATATCTCAAATGCGCAGAAACGTTTCTTCCTGCATCACTAAGCATATTTCACCATCAAAACTTAAGTCCAGATTTAAATTTGACTTTAAGATCTATCATTGTAATTGGCTCAAATTGAAGCCTTACTTAATATTAACCAATCAAATGTCTTAATTCTAAACCTTTCCTAAGACCTGTGGTGGTGAAATTGGGGTCACATTTTAGATAAGCTGTTGTTCCTTAAACATCAACTAAGGGATTGATTAAGTGCAGTTTATATAAACAATTACAGAATTATTATTTTACTGTATTGTCATCATGGGGTTTGGACAGTGTTTCATAACAACATAATTTTGTTTGTTTTTGTATAAACGTAAATAATATGTCATCAGAGCCACACTCATAAAGTATTCTCAATAACTGATAATATTTTTGGTGTTACAATATTTTATACAATCGTTAGAAAGGAGATCGAAATCATTGTTCAAGACTCTGAATTTTTCCCAGGCTTTCGATTGGGTTCGGAGAGTTGAATTATGGTGTAAATTACTTAAAACGGGGATAAATGATAAACAATAAACATGTATATGAATGTAAACTCATGCAACCTTCTTTCAAATAAATCGGCTTTATTCAAAATGAAATCAATGATTTAGCAAGAGGAAAAATAAATCGTATCCTATTGTTATATATGTAATTGATATTGAGAATAAGTCTATTTCTAAGAATTATACTCACTTCACATTTGAGCTGTTGGGTGGAGATAGTCACATATTAGTCAATGCAGATAATGCCGTTGTATAAAAGTATGTAATAGCAAAATGGTGGTTAGACAGTGACAACTAAAGCTAAAGTTCGCAAGATGTAGTAATTAATTGTACAAAAACTGAGGACGATAAACCCTTCCAAATAAAATTAAGCATTAAGTACAACAAGATAAAATATACAATGATGAAACGTTTGATTTCTGAAGAATATAAAGTTTTTCGGTAATTTTCTGCACATCACCACCTATCGTGTGCTTATCTTATACCCACTAGATGACCGTACGTTACTAGAACTGCATCACCAGAATTATTTCTGGAAAATGTCAGAACTGTTGGCCAGTACACTATTTAAAAAATATACTCTTGAATTTTACTTATCAAAACAAGACCGTAACCCATGTTTTCAAATACAATCTAGATTTTCCTAATATCGATATCACTGTACCGGATCGGTTAAACAGTTTTTCGTCTGATAATGCGCAATGAATTTATGCAAGAGTCAGATAACATGATTATCATATTTATAACGAAGCTGGACAATTGAGTTGGAACATCCTCGCTTCGTCTTATGATGAAATTTGTCATATCTCTGTAAACGGAACAGTTAGTTACATTTTCTAAATGACCTTAGGTAACTATTGTTTGGTAGAAGTGTATCCGTCAAGTGTCTTGTACTTCTTTCATTTTGTTCACCTAATTGTTATATGTTTATACGGAGGATCGTGTTGTACTTTTCAATCAATCCATTAATTTCATATCTTTTATTTTCACAAAATCCGAGCAAAACCACCGAGGTTAGCCGTCCTTAAAATAATGCTAACCACCACGTACCATCGACACTCGCTTGCCCCGAACATATATTTAATTTATTTTTCAACGTAATTCCAGCGAACAGAATTAAACTACAAATGCAGGACATGTGCTCACAGCATGACTTGAGAAGGTGTCCTACGAAGTTTTGAGCTAATTAGCATTGATCAAATTCATACCCTATTCTGATATTTTTGCTTTTCTGGATTTACTGTAAAGCGTCCTTAGGTCCAAGTATGCATACACACCTTTATGCATAAATCTTTGACAAATTATAATGTATACATACAAATAAATATACATAGTGAGTTACTGAATTTCTAAAGTTTTATGTTTGGGAACCCAAAGTTAAGTTATCAGACAATTTCTTCCAACATCGCAAAATTACTTTCTGAGATGCGAGTCAAGCCTGGCTTTATGAATTGGGTTTCTTATATCATGTGTTCTTTTCCCTATGTCTAAGTAGTGACTGGGCAGCCAAACACATAATGTCTTCAAATATCACATTCCATGCCAGTTGGATACTATAGTCTGAGTCTCTTTCCCCGTTTGTTTGTACCCCCATGCTGATTTCAGTAACGAAAAGCATAAACAAGATAAAACGTCAATAAATCTTACTCAGTTCATTCATTGATATATAATTTCTAACCCGACTGCGACCAGGGTGTCAATAAAACCTTTATCGTTTGCGCGTCTTATGCTTAACGGAAGTTTTCACTTTCAACGATGGTCATCCTCGACATTAATTTCCAGTTCATGGACAAGTCCGTTTTCAGGGAAGGGGCGGGTGTATAATTATTACACATGTACGCACAGAGAAGGTAGATTTTACAGGTGGCAAAGGGATATAACTCTTAACCTTACCATAATTGACGGAAGTATCCGGGAGTAACCAAATAGGAGCAATGACGTCACTATATTCGCGGAAAATAGACTTGCCCAAATTGTATTTAATATGGTGTCGTGTTAGTATGGAAACTTCCGTTAAGTATCAGACGCGTAGACGATAAAGGTGTTATGGACACCCTGGTCGCAATCGGGTTAGAAATTATATATATATAAATTCTTCAAACTTTATTTTTTAAAAATCTTTTATAAATGTTTTAACCAACCCAATATTTTCTATTCTCATATCTGATACAGAATTTTGTATCAACTATTTTAACATGAACTTGATCAATACCCTCGATTATTTCTTCCTTTTCTTTTTCAATAGGTTGAGAAACAGCTATTTCAGCTGGAAGTTCTTGTAAAAATCTCTTTTGTCTTCTAAGTTCTTTCTGCTATTTTGCCAGTCGCTATGGCAGTCTGTTCTAACATAGAACGAAGTCTTTTAGTTACTTCTGCAACTTATTCAGTAACCTTAGTCACTGGTTTGAATAATTGTTCTGATCTATCTAAAAACTCAACCTGAGATTCTTTACGTTCTTGTAATTTTCGTCTGACAGTATCGCAGACGGGAAAATATTTTTTGATTGCTTTTAGTCGCTCTCGAGCTTCATCTACCTGTAGCTGTATAAGATTTCTTTAGCTAGTGCCATATTATTGATATAATAATGATTTAATTAAACACACACACACACACACAAACATTACAGCAACATAAAAAGCGCGACCTCAATGAAACGTCCAAGTGGGTAAACAAAACATAATAAAATTTATAAAAAAAATAACGACAAAAGATAATGTAAAAGAATAAACTAACCCAATTAGAGATACTCGATTTTAGTTAGAGGCTTTGGTTTGATGTTATTGACTTTGTATTTTTTCATTTTCGTAGAAAGCTTTATTTTTAAGCAATTGACGTTTCAGCAAAAGGTCTGTTCACCATTTCTGCTGCTCACTGTGTTAATTGCAATTGAAGATAAGTAAGGGAGTTAGCTACATTATTAATCTAGGAGCTTCTGTAGATGATATTATCATGGACGGTAACCAGTAAAGACAGTGCTTCTAAAGCAGATGTCTCAATCAACAACTCCTCTGGGATCTTCTTAAAGTACTGACAAAGGATTTGGGTATAACTTTGAGTCCTCTCGTGGCGGCCAGAAAGTCTTTGTTACTGTGCTACAGTACTAAAAAAGTTCTTTCTCTCGTAGTTCTAAAACATTTTCCCAGGATACATTACGGAATGGACTCGATTTAAGTTTCTCTTTAAACCCATCTGATCCTGAGTAAATGTCTGCTGGGCGAGATAGAACGTGCAGGATCGCAAGAAAGTGAGTCACCGTCACAAGGGCAAGCTTTGGACTGGACAATAAAACTTGTTAAACTTCCACAGGTTAAAGAAGCTGAAAGGAAATTCAGTTTTAATACATTACATAGTAAAATTTTCTAAACGTACACAGCATACAGCTGCAGATGGAACTCGGAAGATGCGTTCAAAGGGCGAAAGTGACAATTTAGTGATTCATTATAGCAGGCCCATTTCAAGTGACGATTCACTATCCACCCCCCGCTTAGAGAAATAATGACGAAAAAAATTAAAACATTCAAATAAACACAGGGAATTCTTTTAAAATGCTTATTCAAAAAATTATCAAGTGATAAGTACCAGACATTATGTACTAACAATGAGTTGATTGTTCGGCTTATGTTCTGCGGGTTTCTACTCATCGTGGATTCACTAACATGACTGAGAGAAGAATAAGAAGAAAAAGAACAGTACTGGTTCGTTAGGTTTGTAAAATACTGTAGCAAAATAATGCAAATTGCTTTACCTATTTCAACATAAATATAATTTTCATGCATCAAAAGATCTAGTATTAGTCACACAACCTCAACTGAATAATGATGACAGTTTTCTTAGAACACATATATGCAATGAGGTCTGAACATGTTTAAGTGGTACCATGAGAGAGAGAGAGAGAGAGAGAGAGAGAGAGAGAGAGAGAGAGAGAGAGAGTAGTTTCACCTATAGTACAGTCCGACAATAGCATCACTCTGACATGGGCCACTCGAATATAATTTTAAAAGATTCACTTGTGCGCAAATCTAATACTGCATAATAGCCATTACTTTCTTTTTCCTTTTTTTTTGGGGGGGGAGGGGTGCACCAGATATATGCCTCCTCCCCCCCCCCCCATTTCGAAAAACAGGTAAAAAGTTTTCATGAGTTGGTATATTCCCCACGATATGTAGTTCGGTGTTTTTTTAAATATCCCCCCCCCTTAAAACAAAAAAAGTTTTCCATTTATTTATTTAAACGTTTTGTTAGGGTATTTTATTCTCAATGCTCATTGTGTTTTTGTTTCCTAAATAATTAATGGGCGGGCATATTGAGAGACACTTAACATATATGAAGACCCTAAGACTATACTGTACTATAATATTTTGCCTATTGTGTATATTTTTGTTTTGATTGTGATTTGTGTCTAAGGGGCTGTTTTCCCGACTCTTTCACAGGCCTGTTCGCTTCGCGTAGAGCAATGTGACGTAGCCCGTTAACGTCAAAAATCAAGTACTTTCCCCTTGAGGGTACCTGTCCATCCACCACCCCTACGTCTTTTTACTTATCTTCCTAATTAAATAAACTTATCCTAATTGTGTCCTCTAATTACTATTATTTGCCCGCATGCCCTCATTTTCTCTATTATATAGTTTGTAATTTTATTTAGAGTGTTTTTATCATAATTTCCATCTAGGTTTTGAATGTTTGGATCTTTATATTTTCCTTTTCCCTAATCTTCTTTATTATTTATATCCTCTGGTCTCTCCTTTTTTCACAAATTACCATAGTGTGGTATTTTGAAAAGGTTGTCTTTTTGCACAGTGGACATTTTGGCGGTACACTGACCATATGCCGTCTCACTGCGACCTCTCCTGTCAACCACGCATCATGCATGTATTTGAAGCAGCAGAGGCTTTGAATTTTTAAGTATCCTAGCTATACCCAGTGCCCCAAGCCCTGTACCAATTATACTTACGTGTTACTGCTCCACTTTACTTTTTATTTGTTGATTGTTATCTCTCTTAACCATTTATATCTGCTATTTTCGTCTATTTCCCATAGATCCTTATTGTCCCTGTATTTGTTAAGTAATTCTTTGATCTGCTTTAGTTTTGTAGGGACTTCTAATTGTTTTGTTAATTTGTTGTTTTGATAAATGTGTTTCCTCTGCTTCATGACAAAAAAAAAAAACAACCAGTAAATGTAAAACCCTTGCCATGGGATTTTCGGCTCCGCCTTTAATTATTTAAAGGTCTACTAGCGTCAAAAACACATTATACATCATAATGTTCGTTTTTCGCTGAATAACTCAGAAATGTACATTTTAGATCTAGGTTTTAACTAATCGAGGAGAAACTTAAGATTTTTTTAAGTATAAATCGATGTTTTACGGAAAACGCTCCGGAAATATTTGTGCACATCCGGTGAAAAAATCGGATTTCCGGAAGTGACGCACATTGGTGAAGTCCCTCAAGTTTAGCGTATGTGGTGATTATGGCTGATAGGGACGATGCTAGCGTATTTATGTCAAATTTGACATACTCAGCTTCGTCGTTTGAGGAAGGTGAACCCCTTCAAGATGGCAAACTCCTTGAATCTGAAGAAGATTCTGCTCCTTATGAAGTGAGGCCGTTACAATTTCAGCTCGATCGAGACGAGAATGAAGGCCCCGAAGCGAACATTCCATGATGAAGATGATCAAGCTGAGCAGAGCTTGGGCTCTACATTCAGGTAATTACTGTTATTATTATTGCAATTATTACTAATATAGTGTTCTTTCTTTAATGTTTTTTTATGTCGGTTTAGGAAAATGGCAAATAATGCATAAATATTTGTGGGGAAACTAAAAATGAGATACATATAATCCATTTATGACGAGATGTGCATTTCAATATAGTGGTACAAAAAGTACCCAAAAAGTCTTACCATTTATCACACACATAAATACACACAGAAACATATGTACATGTATAAATACATATAATTCGCTTCCTGAAGTTCAAATTTATAATATATACGAAGGTTGTGTGAGTGCACTAGTAGACCTTTAAATCTAATTAAAATATTTGCGTTTTTTTTTTTATAAGGACGGGGATAGGTAGTGCTACCCCTCACCATTCCCATCCTTATATAGTGTTTCCTTGTTTAGAAAATGCGTTTTGAAGCCCCATATACATTTAACGATTTGGTTATCTATTTTGTAATGGTTCATTCTTTATTTCAATTGGTTTAATTATAAAGTTTAGATTTACATATAGTTTTTGGCTACTTGGTCCCGTCAGGCATAGTGGCGTTAGCGCCCAGATTTCCACTTTTTCGATTTTTCCTGATTATGTTTAGATTTTCTCTTTCCTCCTCTTTCCCAAAATAGACCCATAGGGCCTTCCCTTTGCATTTAATTAGGTGGGTTGGTAGACCGTGGTGTTTACCTCTCCAGTTTCATATCAGCAAAATTTCTGAACTTATCAATTTCCTTTACAAGATTGTTTATAGGAATTAGCGTCTTGTACGACGTTTGTACAATCATTTGCATGTTGTAACATTTTGACCTCATCTCTAATGTTTGTAACTTTTATACCTTTGATTTCTTTGTTGAATTTTGTTTTGATGCTTAGAATTTCAATTGCTATTTAAGTATAATAGCATGGAAAGCGGGTATCCCTGCAAGCAGCAAAGAGGGTGGAGAAACCGAAACTATTTCAAGCATACCGAAACTGTTTCAAACAAAATCCTAAAGGATTTCAAACCGAAACCAATTCAGGCAGACAAAAAAAAAGAGAAATATGCTACAGAACCGGCGATGATGTCGCTGCGGCGGTGAGACGAATTGTTTTAACCGAATATTTGATCAAGTCCAATACGATATCTTGATCTCGGGTCGTGCAAATTTATCGTTACAAATCCATGTGGAATTGACTGAGCGTGACTAAATAAATTTCTAAAACGATTATAATCCATATCTCCACTGCACCAAGTCCGGTGAATACTTCGTAGCGTATGTGTGTCTACTCCATTAAATACAGCAAGAATATTGCAGTTATCTCTGATCACTTTTGGAATTTGAGTGTATCGTTGAGTGACATGTATCACATCAGTATTTTTATGCCTACCTCTGGAAAATATCCTAGCGGGATTCTTTTGATTGTCTAACATGACATCATCATATACGACTAAATTTTTTATACTTCCATCAATAACATCAATGCTCGGTGCTTCCTCGATATCGGTTATAAACTCAATAATATCCTCATCGATTTCCGATTTTGCTTTCTCGTTAAAATCCTTTAACACCTCGAAACATTGCTGATCGTCTACACTGGGGGATACTAAATACAACTTGTCCCATTTCATCCACCTCGCTTTCAAATTAAGTAGCAGTTGTGTCTTGCCACTTCCAGATGGTCAGATTATCATCATGCGAATAGAATTTGGTAGCGCTGCATGATGCTTAACTGGTTCTCGTGTTTTTGTCGCCGAAAAATCAATTACATTCATGTTATTATAAATAAATTATGGATCTATATTGTGTGAAATGTAAGAAGCGTACTGGCACAAACGACTTGACGACGATTACAACAAAAAATAACAGATCAGCACTTGCTGGTAAGTGTGTACAATGTGGTACAAACTTTTTTAGATTTGTTTCCCTTGATAGAATCAAGGATTTAAAAGCCAAGTTAGTAAAACTTACAGGAACACCACGGGCAAAATATGCTGGAGAAAAACACCTTCCACGGTATAGTTATTGTGGACGCGGGACCAGACTTGACATCAGACTCGATGATCAAAACCAACCCCGACCCGGTGAAAACCCAATAAACGCTATTGCGTGTCATGCTCATGATGTTGCTTATAAAAGCAGCAATCTGCAACACAGACATATCGCAGATGTAAAATTAATTCATGCGTTGAATTCTTTCACTGATAAATACTTCAAAGAAAAATTGGATTCATGGTTGATAAAATCGACGGTGAAAAGTAAATTGATGTTGGGTGCTGGTAATTAATAACATCATGGAATCTATTTATTATTCTCCAAGAGGATACTGGACGGGTAAATCAGCAATCAGTAAAACTCGCTAGCGCTGCAAGGGTGAAAAATACTACAGCAGCGGATTGGTTATCCAAACAGGCATATGGCAAATTTATCTACCACCGCCTAAACAAGTTAACTTCTCGCATTTTGATGTCAGAGCACCTAATGAGGTTCATCAGGCCGATATATTATTTCTGCCACATGATGGTGTTTACAAGTACGCGCTAACCGTAGTTGATGTTGCGAGTCGATACAAACAAGCAGAACCGTTAAAGACGAAGTCATCAACTGAAGTGGCTTCTGCGTTTGAAAGGATTTATCGAAGGGGTCCTCTGCATTGGCCAAATCTATTACAAGTTGATCCTGGCAAGTAATTTCAAGGTGCAGTGTTATCAACAATGAAGCATCATAATGTCACCATCAGACAAGGACATACTGCAGTGTAACTGCACTACATCGCGATCAGGCAATTGGTGAACGATTTAATCGGTTACTTGCTGAGCGGTTATTTGGATATCAATACGCGAAGGAATTTATTCAGGAAAAACGATCTCGTGAATGGGTCAAGAGATTACCAGGCGTAATTACCGCGCTGAATAATGAGATTACTCGAACAATCAACATGAAACCTAACAACGCGATTATAAAAAAGTGTATACCTGTAAAACCGCAAAATGATTTTTCAAAACAACCAATACTCGGTAATGTCACTGTAAGATATTTATATGAACCAGGAGATCTTGAAGGTGGCAAAAAAAGAGCTACTGATTCTATTTGGAGTGTTACTGCAATTAAAATATCTAGCATAACGAGATATATGGGTAGACCACCAGTCTATAGATTGGATTCAACTGCTCCTCAGCGGGGATTTACTCGTGAACAATTACAAGTGATACCCGAGGATACTCAATTACCACCGCGTGGTCTTAACTGGCACCTCTGCGTCTGTTGCACTCAAGACAAGTCAGCATCATATTATCTCTGGTATGACCTACGCTGCTATCTTTTCTGTCTGCGGTAAATTGGCAGGGGTCTTTATCCGACCAACACCAACGCATTATACAATTACAACTCGCGTAGTGATTATTCTGTTGTTGTTTCAGTGTAATTATAAATTCAGCATCAATGTCAAATTTTCTGTTACTTTTTGTCCTGTTGTTTATAAAGAGAGAGTTTTTTTCTGATTATATCATCGCTGACAATATCACTTATTGTAGTGTCATTATAGTCTAAAACAACTCTTCGAAGCTGATTTATTCTTCGTACTCTGGACACCGCAAGATAAACTAAATTCGACCACTCGATGCGATTATCTATGATCCAAACAATTGTATCGGATATAGTCAACCCCTGCGAAGAATGTATCGTCGCTGCGTATCCTAGCTTCCATGGGGATTTATCAGCACGCAATGCATCTTCGACAACACTGATATCAACCAACACAATATCATTTAATACGAAAATCTGCTTCCTTGACTCTGTCAGGCCTGGAATATCAACTTCGATATTTTGTCTTCGTGTATCCTTGGGTCTATAACACAATGGCACTGGAAGTGTTGCAAATTTTTCTTTGTGTGTGTTAAATAACTTCATATGAAGTGTATCTCTGACTATCTTTCTACTTGCCACTATCAGATCGTTTGGTCTCCATGCTTTCCAAAAATCATTTAATGGGGTTTCTGAAATTATTTCACGCACCATTTCACATTGGATTCTATCCGGTTGTAATCTGATTAGTTTCTTGAACTCGCGTAATTGTTTATCAAGTGATCTATAATCAGTACTAATTTCTTCATAATAATCTACAAAATTCGTCAGTCAATTATGTGGAGATAAACCGACAAATGGTGGTGGTTAACCATGATCGCCACACATTATTACTTTTGTATTCGCTAGCAATAACCAATCGAGAAACCTTTGTAATACATCTAACGACACTGTGCATATCTCATCCCAAATAATGATTTCAGGAATATATTTCTCACCCATTCGATCAGGAGTCCATTCGTCGCCTTTCCATCGAAAATAAACTGTGTTAAGTGCAAGCATTAATTCCTCGTTGTTTCATCTCTCTTGCAAGTCTGTGTGTTGGTGTTAGCACAATCATGTTTGATTTCCCTCGAAATAATTCAATCGCACGAGTCGTCTTCCCTGACCCACCACAGCCGTTTAAGTAACTGGTTTTATATCTACATATTGGATCGAAACACGACGGTGCATTAGATAGTTCTGATATCTGATTACTTTTCAAATAATTATTTTCAATCGTAACATCTGCTGATTTAGAATAATCACGTAGTATTTCCTTTTAATTCTCCATGATCCCCAACTCTCGTCTGAATTAGTGAATTCAGCCACTGCTTCTTTATGTTTTACGTCTATTTAAAATGAATCAGTGGCGACTCTTAACTGCGTTGTCAGGAAATCTATTTGTCATCGAAAGTAAATAGAAGCATAAGCCAGCATAGACGACCTTAAGTACGTATATTGAGGATTTTCTCCATCAGTGTAAGTAACAATTGTACCCAATTTGGTTCCATCGGATAAGAAAGCGTCTTTACGATTTGCATATATACCCCTAAATGTTACATCTGCGATTATAAAATCGTATTCAGCATCATCTATAATCAACCGCGAAGAATATCGTTTGTGGTCTTATTTTCCACCTTGTGTGAATTTACCAATTATTCTTCTACCGAGATCTTTTGTGTGTTTATTTCTAACTTCAAAGATTTCTTTGGACCATTTCCCGATATAGTCTTCGTCGAGATCGGGGAATTGTATTTTGTTTTCCGTGATTATACTATGTAGACTATCGGGTTGTGGTAACCAGACTTCAGTTTGTTTTCGATATGATATAATTGCTTCACTGACAATCCGCGATATCAGCATTTTAGAATCAATCATATACCGTAATAACACTATTGGCATCCAGTGTTTTTCAGAGATGTGTCTACCAAGCCAAACATAACAACACGGATGAAGTCCTTTACACAATTCAAATGATACCACACGAGCGAATCCGGTTAAATCAAAATCGGGCAGTAGTCCATTAATCGCAACACGGGTCATCTCGTGTGTGGGATGTCCAAATCGTTTAAAATGCTCAGAACACTCTCCGTACCCGAGAAAACTCCCTAGATAACACGCAATCATATCAACCGAAATAATACTTTTGGGGTCGTATTTTGTATTCCATAATCCACCATGGCCATAATCAACACAACTATTTTGGATATCCGAGAGAAATTCTGCTCGTGCTGGTTTCCATAGATTTCTCTTTCTCGTGAAATGAGCTGCAACTTACGGTATTATAAAACAGTTTGTCAGTAATTGTTCGTCGTGTTCCGTTGAAAAACCACTAGCTAGTTTTTTCATCTCATCATGGAGGGCTTCAGTACGATATTATTCGCCATTGGGTTTTACAAATTAATCGAATTTACCCTCTTCGTCTTCAAAACTCTGAAATAACCACAGTGACACAGGATCGTTTTTACTCGACTCGTAAATAAAATCAAATAAATTTTCCCCAGAATTCTCAACGGGTAGATATTTCACGGTTCTATCCCGCGAAAATATTGTTACTGCGGATGTCTACGCGTGTTTATTATGGTCAATACATTTGATTGGAGATCCTCTCGATTTATATTTCGGTTCATATAATATCTCGCCTGTTAACGTCTCTGCGAATATTGGGAATTTTAGTATACGCTCTAACGCGGCCACTTTTTGAATTGTTGCTCCGCTCTCCTTCACTGTTAATCCCCATTCATTTATTTTTTGCGTCTTAGATCCGTCAATTTGTTTCCACGCAACACATTTGTAAAATGCTCTATTATTCGTTCTGCTACATAATTCAACGACAAATATTTCATGGGTTTTAATTGTTCAATACTCGGTTTATCATTTATCGGATACATTCCATAAACAACCGCGGTTACAGGATATGATCTCTCGTAATACGGTTTGTCAATCCCAGTCAGAATTCCTGGTTTGGAATCCTGACTCACAGTGACAGTTCTCTTATTTTTCAGGATGGGTTCAAATTTATCGCGTATAATCCAAATCCCCGTTTCTGAGCGGATAATGAATTTCACTCTAAAAAAAATACTTTTTCTTGTCAAGATGCGAGATTATCACTGCTGCTCTTTCGTCGTTCTTTGTATCATCAACACTACCATCAATTCGAAATGTTGACCAACAGTGAGATGCTCCATCGCGCTTGAATTCATTAAAACTATCACGGATTCTACCTATCATGCTTCTATCACTTATTAGACGCTTTGGTACATCAATGGAGACTCTATTGAGATTGAATTCAACATTTTTCCAAGGCGTAATTTTCGATAATCTCTCAAACTCCTCCATATTATAATTAAAACAAGTATTTAAATAAGGAATTTTTTATATAATGAATCATTACAAATGGCTTATGATAGGATCAGTAACAGCTTGTAACAAATCATGCAGAAATGAATTCTGTGGATATCATTTACAAAGCGTACGTCGTGGAAGCTTAGGGCCCTTACCTTGCATACGATGTGAGGTAGGTGTGCGTGGTCAGTCGCAGTTATGTCTGAATTGTGGTGGTAAGCGATACAGAGAGCTAAAGCGCTATTAAGATAATATAGTTAAAACTTCCATCAAAGATTCCGTCAAGGACTCAATCAAAGAATCGGACTCTGATTCTGACTGTCAGCGTCCTTGACTCTGTCAAGAACAAAATCATAAGAATATCTCAAGACTACATTGATATATATGTATGTGTGTGTGTGTGTATGTGTGTGTGTGTGTAAATGTGACGTCCATTCACCAAGCATGCCTTCTTGGAGTTCTAGCACGTTATTTGACGAGTTAGATCCCCCTCTCGGAGACTATGCTTCGTGGTACCTCGGGTCCTCTCTCAGATGTGAATAACACCTGAGGGGTTCCAATGGGGATGTGTTGTCTTATATATGTAACCTCTGGGCCTCCCAGATATGAATAACACCTGAGGGGTTCCAAATGGGGTTTTTCATGTATAACACCTTAGAGCGAATGGAGCTCATCATATCATATCATATCATATCGTATCGTATCGTATCGTATCATGTCATGTCATGTCATGTCATGTCATGTCATATCATATATCATATCATATCATATCATATCATATCATATCATATCATACCATACCATACCATACCATACCATACCATACCATACCATATCATATCATATATCATATCATATCATATCATATATCATATCATGACTTGCATAATATATCTAGGCACAATAAGATGTGAATAACACCTTGGAGCGAATGGAGTTCATCATATTATATATAATCATATATAATCATATATAATCATATCATATATAATCATATCATATATAATCACATCATAACTTGCATAATATCTCTAGGCGCAGTAAGATGTGAATAACACCTTAGAGCGAATGGAGTTCATCATATCATACGAAAACGGGTCAAAAAAATGACCCCTAATTTTATATATATATATATATATATATATATATATATATATATATATATATATATATATATATATATATATATATATATATATATATATGTAAATGTGACGTCCATTCACCAAGCATGCCTTCTTGGAGTTCTAACACGTTATTTACGACGAGTTAGATCCCCCTCTCAGAGACTATGCTTCGTGGTACATCGGGTCCTCTCTCAGATGTGAATAACACCTGAGGGGTTCCAATGGGGATGTGTTGTCTTATATATGTATCCTCTGGGCCTCTTAGATATGAATAACACCTGAGGGGTTCCAAATGGGGTTTTCCATGTATAACACCTTAGAGCGAATGGAGTTCATCATATCATATCATATCATATCATATCATATCATATCATATCATATCATATCATATCATGACTTGCATAATATATCTAGGCGCAATAAGATGTGAATAACACCTTAGAGCGAATGGAGTTCATCATATCATACGAAAACGGGTCAAAAAATGACCCCTAATTGTTTTAATAGATATATAAAATATATTAGATATATAATATTTCATATATGAATTTCGAAAATATGAATGTCATTTTAATTGAGATTTCAAATTTGAAAAATCAAGGAATACAATTATCAGATAAATTAGATTGTAATCAGATTCTCTCTGAATTTCATGATCTTGATGAAAGCGCCTGGAATAATAGATATGTCCTTCCCAAACGGTATGGGTTGATCAAACGAATTTAGCACGCGGTAAATGACTCGCTTTTATTCTGTGACGACATCAACAAATTTATCCCGCTATTCATTGCTGTCGAAAAGGTCAGAAGTGAATTGGACAAACAGTATGAAATCAAACGATAAGAGAAGAAATCATCAGACAATATGAAAATCTGCTTTTGGTTACCTCAACACAGTGAAAAATCTCTGACACTCTAAACAATGCCCAATCCGTTGCAGGTGAGTAATCCGCATGCAATAAAGCCCCATTGACAAATAATTCTATAGAAAGGTATGCACTTACTCACCTAGAACGAATTTGTAAAAGACAGGTAAGATAGTGTTCCGGGGTGAGTTTTCACTTACAATTTAGGTCGTATATTATATTTATAATGGTAGGTGAAGCCCTAACAACTAAGATAGCACGCGAACGATTAGCTGCGATTAAGAAATTTATTCCTATTCGTGATTCCGTTCGAAATAAGCTCCAAACGAGACAAGAATTTGAAACTGATTTCACAACGGGAACCGAACAATTATTCACACCAATAACCACTGCTACTAAGGATACTGTACCAATACTTGAAAAAATAGCAAAAGAAACTGAAAAAAACATCAGCGCTGTTACAAAAAAAAACCTCCTGGTCCAAACAATACCAATGAAAAAATAGTAGAGGAATTACATGCGAGATTTAATGAGGAGGGGTTAAGAGCAATTGATAACACTGATAAAGCGGAAATTCCTGCGATTGTTGTTGCAACTTATGAAAACAGGAAAAAATTAAAAAAAAAAAAAAGAACAACACACGTATACTAAAAGTATGGATCATTGGATCATTTGGGCTGATGTGTTTTACAAATCAAAACTAACACAAGTCGAATTGATCAAGGCAATGCATCATACACTGGATATCTCAATGCGGTGAGTATAGTGAATGATCAATATAAAGAACTAAAACCGCAAAAACCGCAAAGATTGCAAAGAAAAAGACAACAGCCTTCAAAGAAAATATCTTTCTCACCTAGAAGACAACCACCACCTGATGATGATGATCAGCAATCATTGTATATGTCATCTGATCAAGATGAATCTAATGATAAGCAATCATTGTATATGTCATCTGATCAAGATGAATCTAATGATAAGCAATCATTGTATATGCCATCTGATCAAGATGAATCTAATGATGAACTTTTTAGTCACTTACAAGATCAGGAAAAGGATACACAGAGTACAACTGGTTATAGTAGTGGGGAGGGTTTTTCTCAAAGTGGAACTCCAAGTGGGGTTTCAGGTAGTGGTCTTGTTCGCTGTCCTATTAATATTCTTGGGGATATATCACGATTAGAAATTCTCGTAGGAGGGTGACGAGCTGGAAATAACTCACCGGAAATAATGAGGCCGTTGATATCTGTAGACGACTATTTGAGGGTGGTATGATGGATATTGGTGTATATTGAGAATTCATTGATGAGCTACTAGCGGACGGTTACCACAGTGATTAATTTGATGACTTTGTCATTGGTGATTAATTTGATGACTTTGTCATTCGATTAGATAAATTTCATTTAAATAAGATGATCATACACTACAACCACAACAAACCAACCATGGTCTATGTAGTAAATTCACGATTGCCAGTTTATAGAGCGTACTATGGAAATGGTCTCGGCCATACCATTGCAGGGTTATTTACAAGAATGGCTCCCAAATTAGCACCAGTCGCAAAACAATTATCAATGAAAGCTATTGATGTTATTTGTGATAAGGGTATTAGCGCTGTTGGTGATGTTGCCGGGAAAGCATTTTCCGCGGCTAAGGAAAAACTACTAGCGTTACTTGGGCGAAGAAAGTCACCGATGACTTCGTCATTGGGGCCACTACCATCTACGGAAATTATGCCTGCAAGTATTAGCAAAATAATAAATAACGCAGTGGATCAAAAAATAGCATCACGGTATGACACACAGGGAAATATTACTGCAAATATGATAGCGGAAAGTGGCTTGAAATCGCGAGCGAGATCGCGATTTAGATAAAGAAATATATAATAATATGTTCAAATCTGCTCCTGATACAGCGTTCGATATGGATGCCCCAGTATCCAAGAATGGTTCTATACTCAATTATCAGTATTATTCCTATAATGCAATACAACCAAATACTCGATCAAGAATCGAACTTCAAGTCCAGGATACCAGCAAATACTTTCTACCCGCTGAAGCGTTTATCGAAGTAGAAGGAGAAATTGTAACAAATGTTGTAGCTGATACACCATATGACCTAAATGTCAAAGTTGGCTTTGTCAATAATGGTATCATGACATTAATTACTAACGCTAGATATTTGATTGATGGAAAAGAGATTGAATCCATAGAACATGATGTTGATGTTGCCACAACAATAGTGGGGTTAGCAAGATACTCCGATGATTATACAAGATCGGCAGGTCCATCTATGATGTTCTCAAAGGATATTACTTATCACGTTGAATATAATAAGTATATTAAAGTAGGGACACCAAGAACTACTGCATCCGATCCACAACCAACAGCTGATGAATCTGTTGAACATGAAGACAGAGCAGCTGATGTCTTTGATATTATAAAAGGTGATTGTACTCGTTACAACTTAGGGTTTGCTCATGCGCGATTCCACTACATCATATATTTGGATTCTGCAGAAATGTTAAAAACGTTATCTGTGGAGCGAAGCATACAGTAGTACTCGTGCGAGGCGGCGACGATAAAAATGCAATCTGGCGAGAAAGGGGCCCTGCTGCTGCTCTAGTCACTGATGGTAAACTAAATATAACAAAAATCAAACTGTGGATGCCAGTAATGACTCCATCAATCACCGCAGAAAAAAGATTACTATCATGTATGGATACAGGCGACACATCATTACTATCATGGCTAACAACAACAACTGATACTATGGATAGTACTATTAACGGCGTATTTACATGGCACATGGCATCAAAACAAGGGATTTCTGCGCCGCGGGATATATTTGTTGCGTTACAGGATAAAACATGATTTGGTTCACAATTACACAGCCATATGATATTTGATCAATAGGATGTTAATGAAGTCTCGTTGAGGGTAAACGGGCAACAAGAACCATCTGAGGATATTTTTCGTAATTAAGATCAAAACCAAATAGCACGCGCGTATCATCGTTTGCTGTGATTTATGGGACGCGATAATAATGTAGATACCGGTCTGCAAATATCACAGTTGGATTTTAGAAAACTATATCCTATCTACTACTTTTCGTTGGAATATCTTGACTTAACCAGACAATCCGTCGTTGACATACATTTTCGAGACCGTGAATCCGTTCTCCTGCTGGTGGTTACAGAGCAGTTGCTGTTGTTATCAGTGACAAATCAATGCTACTCGAAGGTGTTGGTGGACGAATGAGGGTAGTTGATGCACCAGTAGAAAATATGTTGTAGACAATTACGGATATGTCGTACATATCTATCACAGCTCTATAAGGACAATACTGGCTTGGCCTGAAATAACACCTCGACAAGAAACCGTTAATATACCACCTGAACCGAAAAAATCTGATTATGTTTCAACGAAGGAAGATTATCATGGGTCTCGTAGAAAATATGTAGGAGTTTATATCAAATCGAGTTTTTTTGTTTTAGGTGGAAGTGGAAACGATCGATAGCTTATACCAATACAAGAAAATATTACCAAACATTTCACAGAAATAAACGATGATTTTGAAAAATTTAAGAATTATTTAACAGAACATGATCACACCCGAGTTCATTTTATCCAGGTTGTAGAAGCATGTAATAAAATCATCACCGACATTGAAACACATCATTTGCAAATTAATCAAGAGGTATTAGGTCATGATGATCCTAAAACGAGAACTGAATTTGCGGCAACATATAATATACGCGTAGAAGATATTCCCACGTTCAAATTACCCGGATATATAATGTCTCAGAGATGAAAAAATCTCTCAATGATACCATCGATGCTGGTTTCAAAAGGATTCACGACACATGGCAAAAATAACACAACAGCAAACAACTATCCTCAAACATAATAATGATCCAGATGGTGGTGGTAGGCATATCGCTCCTCAAAACGTCAATATATCCTCGGTGATTGCAGTGAATTTAGTATGTGACGTTATCGAAGGAAGTTACCAAATAAATCTCGAAAGATCAAATCAAGCCCAGCAGTGATATATTTTATACCCATTTGCACCAACAGCTCCACCCGGATTTTTAATAATTGAGGATCCAACTAATCCAGTCTATATGCGATGTCATAATGATTCGTTAACGAGAATTAATTTCAAACTCACTGACCAGTCCAATAATCTAATTGTTTTACGAGGTGCGGTTTTACAAATTAGCCTGTTTGTGAAATCTAAATTGCTAGCAATTTCAAGGATTTTCAATTCGTCTCGCCGCCGCAGCGACATCAGCGCTGTGTCTGTAACGTAAAATCCTAAAGGATTTCTCTTTTTTTTGTCTGCCTGAATTGGTTTTGGTTTGAAATCCTTTAAGATTTTGTTTGAAATAGTTTCGGTTTGCTTGAAATAGTTTCGGTCTGTCCACCCTCTTTGCTGCTCTGCAGAACTGATCTTTTGATGTCAATTTTGCCTGTATTTGCTCCATTCACCTGTACGCTACATGATTTGAGTCCAATTTGTGAAATTTCTTCCAAAATCAAATTTCTCCAATGCTTCACGTAAGTTTTTTTTGCTCCAATCAGTCAAAAGTTTTACCTGGTCAAAAAGTACCATGGTACCTTTTTTGATCAGAAATATTTATATTTTCTATTATCGTCTTAATACTTAGTATATTGTTTTGTGTATCTCAACCCCTTGTTCCACATGTTTGATTTATATTTATTTTTATCTAATCCTTTTTTTTTTACTCATTCTGCTAAAATCTCTCTAATCATTTTGCAGTTTATATTAAGGCGGGAGATGGGTCTTCAATTTTCAGATTTTCTCTTTCTCCCTTCCCTGTATATTAATGTTATGATCCCTTCCCTTACGATGTGTGTCATATTTGTGTTCCGAAATAAATTATTATTGTATAACTATTCTAGCACTGGCGACAGCTCTCCGCAGAATTTTTTTATTTATAGAATTCCTCGGAAATCTCTACCTGGCGATTTTACGTTTGTTAAATTTTTAATTATTTCTGTAATTTCGCGTTTTTAGATGAAATTCTCACATAAATCTAAAATGTTCTGGAGATATCTTATCGCACTATGTGTCGTGATGATATTCCTCTATTTTCCCGTCTTCTGTGTTCTGTGTTTTGTATAGTCCTGAGTAGTAATCTTTAATATTGTTTAATATTTTGTTTTTGGTTATCGCTTCAATTTGTAAGGCTTCTATAAAAAAAAACACCCCTTAATTCTTCCCTTTCATATAACCCTCCTCCTGTTGTGTAAATCCCCGTAAATTTCCCTACTCTTATCTCTCTACCTTCCTGTTCTTCTTTTAGTATACTATTTGTATTTAGTTTGTCATTTAATAAGTCTTTACTTTTTTGTGAGCTATTTTTTAATAGATTTTCTATTGCTTCTTTCTCCATTTTTTCTTTTCCCTAACCTTCCTTTTGAAACTTGTATTGCTTTCCTTTTAAAATTCTATTTTAAAATATCTTCCTTAATTGTGTCCAAAATTCCATTTTTTATGACATTTGAATATCAAAATTTATTTTCCTAACAAATTACAGTTCTTCTAATATTTTATTTTTTTTAGCTTCCATGTAATCCTACCCCATTTCATTTTTATTTATTTTCCCTAGTTCTTTATATATTAATTTTGAAGTCTAGGATCATTGCTTTTTTTTTTCCCCAAAGTTTGTCCCAAAGAAATTATCTATTCTACTTCCCTGTTCCCTTTTGTACTCGTATGTGAATTCAACCCTCGGTATATTAAGTTTGTTTGTTTGATTAGGATTTTTTAACGTAGCTTTAACAATGTTTCAGTCATATCGCTACGATGTCTGCTGTGAGGCAGTTTATCATGATGTCTAGCACTGAGGCATCATGCCGAATACATGTAACATGATGTCCCACCCAGTCGCATTATCCTGACACCAGGCCGACCAGTCCTAACACTAACCTCTTAATGCTGAGCGTCAAGCGAGGCAGCTATTAGTACCATTTTTGTAAGTCTTTGGTATGACTCGGCCGGGGATCGAACCCACGACCTCCCGCTTCCGCGGCGAACGCTCTAACCACTAGGCCACCGGAGCGGTGGTATATTAAATCTTTTGTATATGTCTGTCAGTTTTTGTGTTTTCATTAAGTCATTAACTGGAAGCAAAACCTTAAATGTCAGAGCATATTATAATAGCAATCGATATTTATACACCAATACTCACACGTCTACACCAAGCAGTGTGAAACTTGAAAGCCTAGTAATATAGTCAGCGGAAATCTTGTTTGTAACAGTTCAAGCCTTTCGTTCTTATTAATTTATTTACAATAATATTGAATTTCGAAAGCAAATGGGAAAGTGAAAGAATGTTGTTATAATTTTTATGACAACAGAAACAGTTCAAATGGTCTCGATGCGCACAAAAATTTCCGCCCGTCTTATTTTTTCTAACTCTGCGTGTTTCTTGCTCAGTTACTTAGTCATGTTTTCTTGACTGCACCTGCGAAGGGAAGTGTGCGATGAAATTGAAAATTGATTGGGTAGTTCTGGTGGAGGTATTGGACACCCACATCTTTTTGATCAGGTTTTGACAAGTCTTTATATACATACTTTTCAGTTGAAAAATCCCATGTCATTAAGGTGTAAAATGGGCTGACCAGAACACAAAGGGTTGTAAATGAGTATTGCCATGCGTCGCTGATCTAATTTTATTAGATATGTTTGATAACTGGTCACATTTTAAATGCATGTAGTAAAAATATATTCCAATGTTGCTCTGGTTTATTAGACACTAGGAAAGGAACCGCTATCCAGAATTTTGATTGAAAAAATGCAACTCCTCTCAGTCAACTCTCGAACTTCTACCCCCGACAATCGAAATATTGAAAATGGAGAAAAATGCAAAATGATTGATTCTCAATAGAAACGTAGGACTGGACCTAATGTAATCGAACTAATAGAAAGCGACGAATCCTTTCGCCATGCAAATTACTTTGAAACTAGTAGTTGAATATCCTTGTTTTTAAATATTTTGATGTAAAAAATAGTTTAACACTTGTAATCGATTCGACCAAAGGTGCCTTTATGGCTTAGAAAGTCACTAATAGCAACAATGAAAATATATCATCGTCTTTCATAGGACATTATGTTTCAGCCATATAAATATAGATAGTATACATGTTCGTGTTCCTTTTGACTTACCTATAAAGCCAGGCAAAGTAAGCTGTGCTTGTGTTAGGTACAATAACAGTATGTTATCACAAATCAAATATAGATTCTTTCAACATTCCACAGGCAAGTCGTTCTCTACAATGATATATAAATTTACACTTTCTGTTACGGTTTCATAGTTTGAAAAAATGAAAATTTCACACCTATAATAGTAAACATATAATACAAATATTTTAAACAAGGAAGTTAATTTAGATAAGGAAAGTAACTTGCAAGGTAAAAAAATGACTTCGATGGAGATAAATAATTTCACAACGGCAATTTTCAAGGATTCTTATTTAAAAAAAAATATTGAATACTATGAGATGAACCACCACTCCAGGGGCAACGAATGGCAAGCACTCTCGAATACCCGAGATGGGTGAACTGAGACTTTAACCCAAACGAATCAAGGTGGGATGTCTGTGATCTGTAAAGGATAGCGTGCGAAAATTTCATTGTAAGCTCCCGAATCATCGCATTGTGGGAGTATGAGTGGGCGTGAACACGAATAGGCACCAGATAATATTTCAAAGATCATAGTGTTATCAGTTAACGAGTTCTTTGGACACAGCTCTGTGTGAAGGAGGCTGTAATCCTCTCGTATCACCTTAGTGACTGCCCAAGCTTCCCTGTCTTTCATCACACGCCCCAAAGGCTAGGATGAAGAGGGCCCTATGTAAGGGGAATGCACTGCTCCAACCAGTAAATGGTAACAAAGACAACTTCAAGAAAAGGCATATCCCAATTAGGACTGCAAAGTTTACACAGTAAATGTGTATACAAATACCCTACTATGATGCAGGAAATATCTGTTCTAATTAAATGAATATTTCTATATTTCTGTTAAGATAACTGTTTAGTCATATTTTTCTGTTAATACCTTTCATACAAAATGTGTGATTTTCAAAATTTCAAATGTGGCATCGCCAGGAAAAACTCAAAATTAACAAAAATCGGTTATATTGCACATTTCATATAATTCATCATGTTGATTTACTTGTTGGCAAAATTATCCGCAGGATTTTTTTATTTATAGAATTCCTCAGAGAGTCCATCTCTAATTGGTCATTTTACGTTTGTTAAATTTTTAAATGTTTATGAAATTTCGCTTTTTTTAGATGAAATTCTCACATAAATCTAAAATGTTTTGGAGATATCTTATCGCACTATGTGTCGTGATGATATTCCTCTATTTTCCTGTCTTCTGTGTTTTGTATAGTCCTGAGTAGTAATCTTTAATATTGTTTAATATTTTGTTTTGGGTTATTGGGTTCGCTTCAATTTGTAAGGCTTCTAAACACCCCTTAATTCTTCCCTTTCATATAACCCCCCTCCTGTTGTGTAAATCCCCGTAAATTTCCCTACTCTTATCTCTCTACCTTCCTGTTCTTCTTTTAGTATACTATTTAATTTGTCATTTACCGTATTCTACTTCCCTGTTCCCTTTTGTACTCGTATGTAAATTCAACCCTCGGTATACTAAGTCTTTTGTATATGTCTGTCAGTTTTTGTGGTTTCAGTAAGTCATTAACTGGAAGCAAAACCTTAAATGTCAGAGCATATTATAATAGCAATCGATATTTATACACCAATACTCACACGTCTACACCAAGCAGTGTGAAACTTGAAAGCCTAGTAAAATAGTATGCTGCAGTGCGGGTACTGTATCACTGTATTCTGACAAAGATCTTTCTGCTGTAACCCCATGTAAAATGTCCCAATGACTAGGTAGAAAGAGTTGGAAGATTTTGACATGACTTGTGATCTAGACCCATAATGTGGTTAAGATATTATCTAAATATACATGTTCAACTCGTGAGAAACATGTGCTATATCAAGTTAAGCTGCACAAAATTTAAGTGGAATTTATTTTAGGAACACATAAAAGTGAATGACATCCAAGAAGTTCCAGGTATTAGAAACAAGTCAATCCCTAAAACTCGTAGAAGAGCAGCAATCCTTAATGTTTATTGCCTCAAATTCTTGCATCAAGTGCAGAAAAGTCTAGTTAAATGGACTGTTCCTATGATGCAGAAATTACCCCTCTTCACGAAGAGCGTGACACGACTGTCTGAAGGCATGCATTGATAAGCAAGTTAGACTTGAAAGTTAGTCTTGAAAAAAGTGCAGATGGCACTCAAGAAACAAAACTTTTACTCAACTATTAATTTTTAAAAAGATATTAAACAAATTACAGGACAATTTTTACAATTCAAAGAATTAAATTTCCCATCTTTTGAAACCATTGATATATGGTCATTAAGTTAACTGAAGATGGGGTACCTTGTTAGATGTTTGTTAAAACTTTTTAATTTGTTAAAGTTTTCATTTCCCTATCAACAGCATCATGCCCTGGGTAGCCTCAGCAGGATGAGTCACCAACTGACCAAAACCTAGGCCAATTTAAATACATGTAGCATGTAAACAGCTATAGTCATGTGCTGCTCGAGAGAACTGTAGCGAGAATTGTTAAGTGACAATTGGATATAGATCAAAACGAGGACTACCAATTTTTAAATGTTTTTTTCAGACTAGTCTTCATTTAATCAAAAGCATGTATTTCTGCACCCACTTTTATTTTCCACCCAACCATAGCCCACCATACATGCCAACCACTGACAAGGAAAAAACGTAATACAAGTGGTCAAAAAGCAGAATCCAGGGGGAAAAAAGCATAATCCACATATAACATGCTAAAATTTTAATGAACAATGATTTATTTGCCCCTCATCTTTTAACATCCTTTACTGCTTCAAGTTTTCGTATGTAGGACTTTTCGTTTTACACACATATAGACTAGAATCCATCTGAAGATGTGTTGTTGCCCTCATGTCTTCATATTTGGAAGATTCCTCTATTTTTTGTCTTTTATTTTTTGTCTATTTCTAATCCATTTGTGAAATTATTTGAAAGGATATATTTTTGCTCTCAAATACACATCTACTAAAATAAAATATAACTTTTGGCACCAACTGGCAATTACTTTTAGACTTGGTTCTCCACCAAATATGAATTAGAACGATTCTGTGCGTAAAGATTGAAATTAGAAAATCATTCTATTCTCTCCTCACTAAGCAAAGACAGCTGCTAAAAAAAGAATACGAGATCGAACGTTGCTATAAATAGAACATGATACTGTTAGGAAAGTGTACGCATGTCCACGGACAAGCTTACTCTTATATTGTAGTTACGTAGAAGCCGTCTTTTCTAAAATACGGTCTGTGGGATTAATTGAATATTAATAAAAATGAGAAAACAAATAATTGATTTTTTGGGGAAGGTGGATATACCGAAAAAGCATAATCCATATATGGTTACACATAAGGTGTAATTTAGCGAAAAAAAGCATAATGATTACATCAAAAGCATAATGGTTGGCATGTATGCCCCACCCCTGCATGCCATATTTTACGTAAAAACAATTTCTTCAGCTAACTGACGTGGTTGGTTATAACACCGTTTGGTCAATAACATGGTCAGGTTCTATGGACTTCAACTACCGTATTACAGTGGGGTCACACTGTATACTGGAAGATAGTCCTCACCAAGTCACATGACTGTGTACATGAAACAGTGTCAAAGATATGGAAGTGAAATACAAAATCTCTCCCACTAAATCAAAGGATTATGATATTGTTATGGAAGTGATATCTACACATGCTACCGGCAAATGATGGGGTAAAAAAGTAAATACACATAAATAATTTAAAAATACTCTAAATTTATTAGAAAGAGCTATACATAGTTTCTGCAGTCTGAAAGGGGCAAGTAAGAACCAATATGGAGTTTTACATTTCTTTTTGTGATATTTTGCACTACAGGGTATATCAGCATTACTAATATGTGTCTGTGAACAAAACCTTTAAAACATCGAGCAAACAAAAGCTGCCAATCTCAATCATTAAAAAGTATTTACAAATTCAAATTTAATGATATTTACAAGCAGTGCTTTCTATAAAAATGGGTATTTCTTTTTGTTACATTTTTTAAAGAAAAGAATGCATGTCCAAAACTTAATAAACAAAATCTACTCTTAGCAAAAATGACATCTCTGACTCGAATTATTTTAAATTTTTGGAATTGAAAGCTCAAAACTCAAACAGAAAAATAACTAAATGAAAGCAAAACAAGGTATTAAATTTAAATTTTCACAATTAATCATAATTATTTAACAAAACAAAGTGCATAAAATTATATTTAAATTTCATGGTTCCTACACAAAAGCATCAACTTCATGAAATCAGAATCCAATAATTCACAGAAACAAAACCTTTAAAGTCACTCTTATTGATATCAATAAGGCAGTAATGTGAAAGAAAATTTTCTAATCTGCATTCCATACTGTGAACAGCTTAAATTTTAGTAAATGTAGTATACAATTGTTAAATTTTGAACAAATTTAGACAAAATCCATAAGGCAATGTTTTTGTCTGTATTAAGCAAGGTCCGGCAAAAGGCTTAGACTAAATGAGTTTACAAGTTATCATTACAAAAGCAACATCTATGTAAAATTTGCCTAACTTCTTAAAATCCCTAAACCAAAGCTCTAACTAAAAGTTTATTTGTTTATCTAAAATAATAAAACGTTCTCATGTGATTATAAATCACAGAAATATAAAAATATGAAGGATGGACAGAATAACAGAATGGACCTTTGAAAGGTCAAGATGCATCATAAGTCATTGTTAATAGGATCTGAAAATGCGGGAAAGAAATTTCTTTTACCTTGTCCCTCAAAAAACATGCTATTTTTTAAAGTAAGATTCAATAAAATGTATGCAAGTACAATGATAGGTAATATTTTGTAAATGTGTTCAATTTATAGTACATATATGCATTAGCCATTTAAATTCATACATCAAGTAAACCATTTATAAATAATCTGATATCAAAGTATGATCTATAATTATACAAACAGTACAGTAATATTCAGTACTTTTCCCTTTATATAGAATCTGAAATTTAGAATATTTTACACACTGTACATATACAATAAAACAATATGTAAAACGGGTAATTCAACCTGCAGCTTTGACAACCAAAAAACTCAAAAGGCAAAGATAAAATATGATAACAGATACTACGTTACATTCCTCATTTTACTGAAACAAATGTCTACATCAGTTTGGGGAGCTGTGATGGCTCAGTGTTTAACATGACAGACTCATGACCATAAGGGTTCAGATTCAAATCCCACCAATGGAAAACCCAGGGTCAGCCATCATGGTGTGTTTTTGAGCAAGGCACTTTACTCTAGCTTGCCTCGGCACAAAATAACTTGATCTTGCTGCTGTGCCGTAAAACCACCAACTAAACCAACCCATATCAGTTTGGTTAACAGATGAAAAATAAAAGCAAAATTTTCAAGCCTGGTACTTAAAAAGCAGTACAAGTATTCTGAGCATAAAAGAAAAAGTAGAAAAAGGCTTGACTTTCATACAAGCAGCACTATACAGAATTTAATTTTTCTTATTGTATCCGAGGAAAGCTTTTGAAAATTTGAAGCAGTGACAATAAGAAGAAAAGTTAATCCTGCGCATAATATAAGACTGTTCAAACTATACAGGTCTAGTTACTGACAACAGTGTCCAAACTCCTGACCCCCATCCCCCAAGCCGTGAGAAAAAAAACAATTTGACAGGCTTCAAAAATACTTTCCTAAAACAAATTTTAAAAAGTTTGCAAATGGAAATAACTATTGTAAGCAGCAGGAAACAAAATAAATTTTTAGGCCTTAATCAGGGAACAACAAGGTTTTAAAAACGTTACCTACTAGAATGTAACTTTCTGATTTCAAATATGAATATAGATTACCTAAGCAAGAAAAGAATGTCACCTATTTAGTTTGTAGCTAGAAAATAATAAAACTTTCTTCACAGTAAGAAACAAATGTTAACTATCAACTTATTCCAACAGGAACAACCATATTTAAAACCATTCTTCTGTTTGTTTTTTGTTTTTATTCGACAGAAAAGTGTAGAAACTAGCCATCATTATACAAAACAAAGCTTTTCATTTGGAAAAGAAATCATTGCTCATAATTGTATATTTTCTTATTAAACAATAATCCTGGGTAAATGGAATCCATTTTGAAATGTATTAGTCTGCACAGCAATAAGTTGTTTCAACTATCCATGTTATAAATGTTAGGCATCTATTATGAAAAAGTAGAATACAAATTAGTTTCAAACACAATTATAATATGTTTAGATGAATAAGATGATAGAAATGCAAATGTGCAAGATGTACAAAGTCTGCACATGTACTCTGTGAGTATATCATTATATATATTATATTGATTTATTTCAAAACTATGCTATCCAAGGCATGAAGGTTGTATCTGGTGAAGACATAGATTGGATGATGTCATACAAACTCAAAATAGGTTTATTTGAACAATGAAGAAAGAAAAAAGAAAGAAAAAAAAAACCACAAGTGAAATGAAAGATATGTATGTTAAAAGAAATGTTTTCTAATTGATGCCATAAAAAGTAAATCATAATGAAAATAAGAAACAAAATCTGGAGATTTCTATTCCTAATGTATTCTTAGGAAACTGGAAAAGAATTGTCAAAAAGGAACACTATTTCAACCATAAAATGTCCTCTGTAGTCAAGTGTCATTTAAGTAGGTGTTCAGTGTAAAAATGAAGTAATGACAGGGTTCACAAATGTCCTTTGTAAACAGATGTACTATATAAGTCATCTTTGAAAATAGGTGAGAAGAAATTAAACACTCTGGCAAACAAATGTTTATGTAAACAGATTTTTTAAAATTTATTTATAGGTTTCAATGAAATTAAAAGGATTTCAATCTGACCAAGATAGACTGGGCTAAAGAACTTACTATCTGTATCGATATTCTGGAAAACAAATTAATTAAACAAACTTTAAGTTTCCCCGTCACAATTATGAAAATTTTGCTACAAATGAGCAACCAAAACAAATTGTATATGATACTGGCTGCAACTGAAATTGTCTAAGTGAATTATAACACACTGTAATAAAATAGTTGCATACTTATTTGTGATTCAAGTGTTCAAGTGAGTAGTTTATTTCAAATTTATTGTCTTGCTGATCTGCCAAAGTCATGCTCTCAATATCTTTGTGATTTCAGTTCATACTGAAATAATTATAAATGTTTAATGGTAAATACATACATCTCAAATTTCTTAATTCTAATTTCACCAATTTACCATAACATTACTATTCACCATAACATGATTGATGCAAACAACCAAGATTGGACGGGTCTCAGAAATGTTTAATTTTTCTGGGGGAAAACCTGAATAAACATTCTGAATCGGCAGCAGATCAAAGAAGCATGTCAACATCCTAAAGTTAACAAATACTTATTATATGTGCTGAATTTTCTTGGTTCACTAACAAGATTACTCTTGGAATATACTTTATTTATAAACTTTGCTGTTATTTTTAGACAAGAAAAGGGATAAGTATTGATCATTCAGAAACTTCTGGAAATCTGTCAATGTGCACTGTTTTACATCCACATATTGCAGTTTCTCTTATACTTCTGCATATAGCACGGGGTTAACATGACATCTTGAGAAAATGTGATCAACAATGATGATGAAGCATAAAATATATGTATGAATGTATAGGATTAAAATATGTTTGTAAAATGAATGCCATGATAGCTATGTTTCAATAATGTTTCATAGATGAGAGGCACTCAGGTCTTCAAATGGTTTTGAAGTTGGGAATGAAAAACTTCATATTGCATCATCATACACAACCTGAAATTTAAAAAAAAGAAAGAGTTAATTAGATTTAGAAATATAAAAACTCTTGACTTGCAAGGTCTGAAACCAATTATTTATTACTGTGAAGCCATCTATGTTAGCATACTCTGTTGTGATTTTTCAAAATTCATGGCATCTATAAGAATGACATTTGAAATTGTTTAAATAAACTTGAAGACTGCAACAACAATCAAATTCAGTATAAAAAAGTGGTACCCAACAAAGAAATTTGTTTGGTAATAATTTTCCATACTTTTTGTATAGCTGTGACAAGATGCCAATTTAATTTGCATCATGGGATAGACCATGCATGCCAAGCCCATGATAAAAAAAAAAAGTCACTTGACCTTGACCTGTTGATGAAAATGTTAAGCAAGCATGTCACCCAATGAATCACCTTAGCTTCATAATGGCTAAAGTAAGATGAGAATCCATGAAGGGTTCAACCAAAACCTAACACAAATTGTCTTACTAAACTTCGACTCCAGGGTAACAGTGACTGGTGAGCCTGTTGCAGACTGAATTGTTTTAACTTCAATTCATTCCAAAAAACAAGAAATGCATAAATGGGTTTAGATAGAAAAAAAGAGCTAATGAAAAACCTAAACAAAAACCCTAATGCATAATCTCTGTGATTGTGACCTGAACTGAAAGCTCAAAATGAATGTTGTTGCTGTAGGGTTTAACATTATTTTTCAGCACAAGATAAGCTATACATGGCGGCCAGTATAACTGTAGGATGAATAACCCTGGAAAATGACGTGAAAAACCAAGACCCATGAGAAGCTACTGGCAAGTTTTCTCACGTAAGCACATTAGCCAAGCCTGATACTCGAACCCATACAGACAGGTGAGATGGCAGTGATCTGGAATGGTAAGCACTTGAGAAAACTCAGGAACAATCAAAATGAGTGAACTGTCAGAATGAATGGTCTTAGTTTTAAAGTGATCTGTGTCAAGTATGATAAAAATTGTCATGGGTTTCAAGAGATATATGCAAATGAAAAACAAGCAGATCTCAGAAAACTGATACTGACATGGATGCCACCTGCAGAAAAGTGATGGCTTCTCCTTGCTTAATGTTACTAGAGACTTTGCAAACAATATAGGTTGCATACATTTTCCAGGTTTCAAAAAAGTTATATTATCAAAAGAATTTTCTTGATTCCTTGAAAAGGTTTACAATCTATACAACCCATAAAATGTTATACAAAAAGTATGGTAGTCTCACACTATTAGGTACCTTAGTATAATGCAGTGCTGTGATAGTTCAGTGGCAGAGTGCTAGGTTCACACTTAAATGGGTTCAAATCATATCTGGACAACCCTAGGTCAACTGTTGGCATATGTCCATAGACAGGTACTTTTCTCCCATTCTTCCAACACGACAAGTCACTGATATTCTGCTATACCATTCAATACTAACCAACCAACCAGAAATATTTTCAGACATAATTTCACTTCAATTACAGAGATACTGCAATCAAAATAACATGTAAAATACACAGCATCCACTATGGCTTTGAAAAAATCTTCAAATTATTACACATCCTTGCTTGTCATGTACTTCAGGGTTCTCCTCAACATTTTTGTGAGGGAGCTCTGAGCCAAAAACCTCAAGGCTTTTTAATTCTCAACTCAAAAACAGCATTGTTTTGAGGAAGCACATAATAAAATATATTTTAAATTTTCCATTATGGCAGATTAGTGATAACATTTGCAAGATAGTCTCTGCTGTGGCCATATTAAGTAGCGGACATGTCCCATGTAGCAACAAGATTTTCAAAATGGTCACTGTGATGGATGTCTGAGCAGCATCATTTAGGTTCAATTATAGACTATGGAATGACTTTTTGTATAAAGTTTCAAGGCAATTCTTGGAGTAGTTTATGAATTGTGACAACAAATTGGTGCTACCAAATGAACAGATGACAGACCAAACACCATCCCATAAGCTCATCTGGTCTATGACCTGTAGAGCTAAAAATGACCCCAATTACTGATATGGTTGGTATTTAATGCCTACATGACTTGTACTATAGCAATAAATCATTAAAATAACTCGTTTGAACTTGTGACATCTTGTGATAATCAACTGTGGATATGAAAAATGGCTTTTATGTGGATCAATGCATCCGGCACTGACATTAATGTAACACTATATGCCTTGTGCATTGTTAAGTCCAAGAACTAAGATTTGTACCAAGCCAAACCTTCACAGCACTACTTACCATGATATATATATGTATTATTACACAGAGGTTGAACCACCTTCTTCTATCTGACGACAGATGTCTATCTTCTCCACTGACATGTCTTTGTTCATTTGTGTCACCTCCAAAATGGCCTTTGCAAGAAGCTGTAATGAAAGAATTGAATAATTACCATGGACTACAAAGAACACTTATTATTTAACATTGAACATTTGTCAAGGAATGAACAGAACATTTTTAAAATTTACTATAGCATAATTATTCTTCAAACACAGATGAATTCAAATCACTTTTAGATTTGCTGAACTTCAAAATTTCCATGATATACAAATTTAAACTTGGAAGCCATTCTGGCAACCTTATTCTTTCACAAAGAGATAGTGACATTTTTTTTACCTGCCATTTTATCAAATTAAAAAGGATCCTATACATTTTAATGTTTTGGATTGCAAACATGTGCATGTGTGTGGTAATAATAAGTTCTCAGTGTGGTTATAATACTATCTCAATTATACATGTGAGTCTGTTTTTACTACTGGTTCTCATTAAAGGATTGACTTGTTCAGCCACATCAGAACCAATGTTCCGATTTCTGACAACAGAAAAGTACAAATTAGCCTAAATGATAGATCTTTGTTCTGTGGTCTTTGTCCCCCACTTCCCTGAAAGCATAGCATGTCTTCAAAGTGAAACAGTAGCCCTTGATTGTGGCTGAAGGACTTTAGTTACTGTGGTAACAAGGCTTTACAGGACTGCTGAACCAATGGACTGGTTGATGACAGTAGAAAAAAGCTGATCATATAGTGCCTTGGCCATGAACACGCCATAGTAGTTTTCCTCTGCTTATCTGATGGAGGATTCAAACTTGTAGGGATTAACACCATTTTTCAGCACACGATAGGCTATACATGGCGGCCAGTATTATTAGTGGAGGAAGAACCAGGGAAAACCCCCAGAAGAATCACCGACCCACAAGAAGCTGCTGGCAAGTTTTCTCACATAATTACATTAGCCGAATCTTAGACTCGAACCCATGCAGACAGAGGTGAGATGGCAGTGGTCTGTAATGCAGAGCACTTTAGACCACTCGGCCACTCGTGGCCCCCGATTCAAACCTGTACCCTATCATTTGCAAGTTCATCAAGCTTACCACCATCTGCATCACCACAAATATGGGTCTCCATTAACTGCTTCTCACAACATATGGAAGGAAAACTGGACTTATTCCACATCACTGAGCCCACAGGAAAATGTACCACTAGGTGAAAACTACATTTCCCCAAAAGAGATTTTAAAGTTTGCTTGAGCAATTCTTTTCACAACTTCTTCACAGAAATGTTGGCTGGCTGAGGTTTTGTTTGATATGAGCAAGACATGCAGGTTCAACACCTCTTGGTCTGGATGGGAAACCTGTTTGCATGGTGTTTCTGCAGGAGATAAGACTGGATTTTCCAAGGAATCTCAACTGCTCAATTCATGAGGTCCGTTAATTGTGATTTGTTTTTCCTACTGACAGAATGAGACCAGATCAGTCAACACTAAGATGCAGTAAAAGCAGATTTAGACTATGTTATCAATGTTTGGTGAACTTAAATGACTAAGTCATGAAAAAGCTGTGAAATGAAGAGGTATCAGACACAATGCTGATGGTACCCAAATCAAAGCAAAAGTTGTAACTGACGACAACCTGGAGCTGGTGCCTAGATACATGGGAAAACCAATCACATCTATCTTAGCAACCGAGTCACCTTTTAGCACTGCTCCTGCTAGAATAAATCAAATGATATGGGCTTTATTTGTGAGGTAATGGTGGTATTATTAATCTATCATGATATGGGAGAAGAAATCAATAATGTCCAAGCTATGACAAGGATCAAAACTTGTGTAAGAGCTGACTTGGAAAATTATCCCATGTTTTAAGTGCTGATCTTGACTTGCATGACAAGTCTGGTTCCTTCACCAAAGATGCAGCCCAAGACGATGAATCAAACTTCTAAAACTGATGGTGTACATCTATTTTTTAAGTGTTTATCCTGAACCACATAAGGCATGTTTTGAAACAAATTGAACACAAAATTACTAAAAAGCTTATATAGAAACAAATAAATCCAAGTGTCAATTCCTGCTCACTGGGAATAAGACAAAATTCTAAACCTGCTGTGCACATCTAGAGAACATCCGGAATCATATCCACAGGTTTAAAATCTTTATCTTGAATGTCCAACAATCTCTACCTTTTCTTCCAGCTGCAAGGGGATACAAATACTGGTAGAAATAAATCTGGAATCTGCAGTGTCCTCTCAATTGTAAATGGAAATATGATAATCCATCTGTTTCTAAACCTGGACAATATTTGTGTCACAACAAATCAAGAGTTCCTCCCTCTATATAATGCCCTTATTATAACACCATTCTGATAAGATTGGTAAATTCATGGCTCCCATATCATTATGAAGTATTAAACTTCTATTATAGTGTACTTCATTATAAGACAGTCTCACTATAGTGCAGTATACTCTGTTTTCCAATTAAAGCATTATAATGAGGGATAACTGTATAATGTATTTCATTACAAGACAGTCTCACCATAGTGCAGTATACTATATGGATTCCAATTACAGCAATATAATGCAGGATAACTATAATGTATTTCATTATAAGACAGTCTCATTATAGTGCAGTATACTCTATGGTTTCCAATTATAGCATTATAATGAGGGGTAACTGTATAATGTATATCATTATATATAAGACAGTCTCACCATAGTGCAGTATACTATATAGATTCCAATTACAGCAATATAATGAGGGATAATATAATGTACTTCATTATAAGACAGTCTCACTATAGTGCAGTATACTCTATGGATTCCAATTATAGCATTATAATGAGGGATAATTGTATAATGTATTTCATTATATATAAGACAGTCTCACTATAGTGCAGTATACTATATAGATTCCAATTACAGCAATATAATGCGGGATGACTATTATGTATTTCATTATAAGACAGTCTCACTATAGTGCAGTATACTGTTTTCCAATTATAGCAATATAATGAGGGATAATATAATGTATTTCATTATAAGACAGTCTCACTATAGTGCAGTATACTCTATGGATTCCAACTATAGCATTATAATGAGGGATAACTATAATGTATTTCATTATAAGACAGTCTCACCATAGTGCAGTATACTATATGGATTCCAATTACAGCAATATAATGCAGGATAACTATAATGTATTTCATTATAAGACAGTCTCACTATAGTGCAGTATACTCTATGGTTTCCAATTATAGCTTTATAATGAGGGATAACTGTATAATGTATTTCATTATAAGACAGTCTCACCATAGTGCAGTATACTATATGGATTCCAATTACAGCAATATAATGCAGGATAACTATAATGTATTTCATAAAAAGGCAGTCTCACTCAAAGGCAGTATAATCTGGTTCCCAGAACAGCATTATAATGAGGAAGTACTACATTACAATATGTCAGTTAAATTCAGCCTATGAGGTGGATGTTACATGACTTTCAAAAGATTTTAAGTGTTGACAACACTACCAATTTGCTGATACCCATGTCCCATAACTAAGAATAAAAATTGTTTTCTTACATCGTCATCATCATCAATATTATCAGCGGCATCACTTGTGACTGTAATCTTCCTCTCCACCCTTGTCTCAACCACACCATCTTTCTCTGTCTTGTACTATAAGGGAGTGAAAGCATATGCATTTTGATTACTGTATAAAAGAATGATTTACTAACAAATATTGTAATGCCTTTTTCTAAAATTAAACAAGAGGCCCAAGTGGGTCTGAGATTGCTCACCTAATTAACATCTGCCTAACACCTAAACTCAAGAGCAGTTGGCAATGAATCAGAGTCACTTTCTGTAAAAATGTAATGAAAACAAACCATTTCAAGATTATCTTTAGTTTTTATACCTTCATTCATATTTAATGGCACATCAACATCATGTGACAAGCAATGAAAAGCTTCCATGTTGGAGTCAAATTTTACTGAGTAAATATTGTTCAGTTTTTGTTGTTGTTGCTGTAACAGGGGCCATATTTGATCATAGATAGTCATCATTCCTGTAACATCAAAAAGCCTTCAAGCAAGCAACACTGTCAAATGTGATCAAACCAAGTTAAGCAGCCTTTTGAAAGTAATTAAATCTTTTTTTTTTTTGTATCAGCAAGCAGCAGCCATATTTAGTCCATTTCTGTTTTTATTTTGGGTTTAATGTCTTAAGGCCATTTTTCAGTGCATAATAGGCCATACAGGGTGACCAGTATAACTAGTGGAGGAAAAACCAAGTAAAAAAACCCATCAATCCACAGTAACTAAAGGCAAGCTTTCTCACATACCTAAATTGCCTGAACTGAGACTCAAACCCATGCTGTGAGATGGCAATAATATTTAAAGGCAAGCACTTTAGAACACCGGCATCAACCGGTCCATTTCTACTGTGTGGTGTTTGAGAAGACATTAAAGTAATAAATGCTTTACCACAAGACCAATCACTCACTGTTAGTGTTGTAATTTTTGCCATAACACTTAAGAAGTCAAAGTGTTTTAAGTTGTGACCATTTTTTGGGATAATTATTTTGTTTTCGTCAATTTTTTGGATTTCAGGTCTGTTTTCCCTGGAAATACTAGTGCTCTAAATTAATTCTTGGACAAGGACAGTTATTGGAAATTTACACATAATTCAAACACTAGAATTTTATTTTCACCCCATCCATTCTGAATTTCACCTAGATTCTAACTCAGTTTCATTAGGACTTTTTATTACTAGGACTTTTTTGGGGGGATTATTTGTGGATGTGATTCGTAAAACCACAAGTTCTTTTACTCATTTTTACCTTGTTGGAAATAAATAATTTGTTAAATTGTACAAAGCTTGTTGTCTTCACAGTTTTTTGTTACATTTTGTAAGTGCTTAAACATGTCACAGGGTTCAAGTTCAAACAATTATTAATACGGCCTTAACAGGAGTATCTTAACAGGAACTCCCAATTTGGGCATATTATGGATGGTTAAGAAATCGGTTCTGGGGAACATGTCAGACATGTATGAACCATTCTGGCAGCCTGATATATGCTGTTACATAAATGAAGTTCTCTTTCAATGAATTTCTAATTTTTTTTATACAATATTCTTTACAACAAGCACTGTGAAATTGTAAATTTTCATCGGTATCAATTTATGTGGCTTTGTGAAATCAGACATTTTTTTGGGTGACTAATTTTTATAAAATGATACAAAAACTGTTGCTGATACAAAAACAAAATGTTCATTGGGTCTTTAGATACATGGAAAATGACAGCCACAAAAATTGGTACCCATCTCTCAAAAACAATGAATTCCTTGCATTGGCATTCAAATATAGTATGTAACAAAAAAATTCCTACATACTACTCTATATATCTGGTTAAAACACGTACCGAACTGTAATCAGCAAACTCAGATCTGCAATCTTTTAAAGAGCTGGCATATCTGGGTCTACAATGTATATACTACTTGCAATTTCACTGATGTAGTGTCAACCCTGATTTGTCAGTGTATCATGTGATGTCAAACCTGGATCAAATACTGAGTGTTGTTGGTGTATACATATACATGTAAATAATGTACATGAATTTCATTTACAAAAGACATTTACCCAACAATGACAAACCTGACTAATCTTCTATCCCAACCTATGAAAACTGATATCAAATAAAAAGAAATAAAGCTTGAATGTTTTCAAATTATGATCAGTAAAATACCTACTAAGGGGAGGTAATTCCTTGATGGCGAGGGAAGCAAAAAATATGATACCTCTAAGCCAACACACATTTATCTTCATTGTGGATGAAATAATAATAAAAAGTGTACCAATATTATTCCAATGTAGATAGGCCATATACCTGGAAAATATGTGTCAAATTCTATCAAATTCTCTAAAGGAGTCCTTTTTTGTGTTTTTAAACATGAATGTGTGTAACTGTGTTTCTACGCTTACTTACAGCAGCCATATCTGATGACAGAACAATGTATAAGATGTTCTTGCTAGAAAACAAATGGTCAAATTGTACTGAGAAGTTACTGAGCAGTTATTTACAGTTTTCATCTATATTCAGTAATATAATGGCACACATATCTTAAGGTAGATAGGTGTGTGTGTGATTTTGATTTTTAACAAAGCTTTTAAACAATTGTTCAATAATACTGCTCTGTCTGTAGAGTGGCAATTTAAAGTGATTTCTAGATCAAGGACATCATGCTGCCGACATGTAGAATGATAGCCCACTCAGCTGAGGTATGGACATGTGACCTCCTGCATCCGGTGAAATTCTGTTGAGTGATTTTTATGACAATGAACAATTGTACATAGATGACACAAAACTGTCAACATGCTTTGTACAATGGACAATACCATATGCCCACATGGCTTTTTCTTTTTTTTTTTTAGCCAAGTGAGCTCAAATTTGAAGATTTTTCAGAGTGACATCTTACAATGGTGCACACAAGCTAAAACAAACTGAATATATCACTACAATTATAACCATAACAATCACACTACATGTGAAAGATTATTGTCTGAATACATTTTGGACATCGTTGTTCTAATTGCATATAAACGTATTCTATACTTGTTAATTTTCTGTATATTATGAAAAGGAAAGGAAAGATTAGATACATAAAAGTCCTGTAAATGAAAGTTTTACATCAAGATACACATTTCATGCACTTTAAACACAGTATTAATTTAAAAACAAAGCCCATGCACAAATTAAATTGAGAATTTCAACCTATGAAGCTTTATGTGGTGACTGACATGATGAATGAAGCATGACTACTATACAGCTTATCAACAGTGAATTTTGCAGTGGATTGGCTGGGATAGATGTCTGTTTTTCAGTTCATTTTGAATGGTCCTCTGTACTAATGTGTTGTCACAAGGACTTATTATCACTTATTCCATAAATACTTGCTTACAAGTCAGGTGCATACAGCATAGACCTTTATCTGCCAGTAAATAATTTGCCAACATATCAGGGTTTATGTTGTCTGTTCCACTAATTAATCTTAACAAAATGTACAGACATATCTCTGCTGGTACATTATGCAGATCAGCATATAACGTTGTTCTACTAAATATTCCTAACAGCCATCAGATCCAGATCTGCTGACACATAATTTTACAGCAGATCCGGGTCTATGCAGTTTGCACTTGAATCCAACTTCAAAGCAAGTATATAGGTATTTGGAATTGCATTGTGGTTAACAGAAGCATGCCTAAAAAACTCAAAAAGGAGATAATCAAATGTAAACCCTGACACAGCTGGTATTTGTGCCATTTCACTGTAGCGGTTTGTATCAGTGATCTTATCTGGACCAAAATATAATGCCAGTGTAGGCAGGAAGCATGATTAAGGATGGCCAATTAAGGAATATTTCCCTGTTGCTGAACTGTATATGCATTAGCACTGAATGCACAGAATAGCTGGGTCTGTGCTAAATGCACTAAAATTTATTTTTATCATAACATTAGTGAGGAAACATCAAAGTTTTATTACTGTGTATTTTCATAACTTGGCAATTTCCTGATTTTTTGTATTTGATTACTGCATATTTAAACTTCTGCTTTGTAACATGGTTGCAAAAAAAGTGAAGATTAAACAAGTGAAATTTCCCCATACAGAATAACTGAGATAAAGCAATTAGCAAACTGTTTCAGAAATAGAGATGGTAAAAAGCATATGATGTTGATATGACAGGGATTCCCAGCGATCTAACTGGCAATGGGGCCTGGTACCTTTATTTTGCAAAACAAACATTGGTCAAATGGAAATAATATTTTTAGGACTTACAAAATGGGAATTCTGCATGATTTTAAAATATTTTATTGTAGAAGTAACATACATCTATAATGAGATTGGGGTCCTGTTTTCAGCCCTGTGGACCACAAAAAAGCATGCATGTATATTCAACTTCACTCCATGCAATGCACATAGTCATCAGTGGACAAAACAAAAACAACATACTGTGACAGTATACAAATTTATAATTCAGAAAGAGGCAGACATGCACCTCATCCTGCACACTCTAGGCTTAAACCTCACCCAAACCCCACTGACAATCGAGTCAAAATAGTACAGCAAACGTGCCTGCAAAGAACACTAAAGTGATCAGAAATATATATCCTTTAAGGGTAGGTGTCCTGTATACAACTGGTTGAAAATGATAATACAGCTAAGAAAATGGAACAATGAAGGTTGTTCTCTTTATAATTCTGAGTATGGAGATGTCTCTCAATGCTGGTTTACTTTTTTAAGCATTAAAGAATTAAAGTCCAACTTTGTCCTTTTTTATTTATTTCTGTAGTTCATTTTAATGCTAGGTTAGAATAGTGCAGAACAGCAAACCTTTATTGGTTTGACTAGGTATATTCATCTCAAATGCAGCATGGCAATAAACAAAAAAAAAAAAAACAAAACAAAAAAAAAACCTAAACTTAGATGTGTTAACCCTTTCCCACATACATGCACATCAGAATGCCCCTACCTCATCCAAAGCAAATGCCTTCTGGTGCCTTTACTGCATTTTAATATAAGCGCATTTCAACGCATTTGCCAAATCTCCATAACGTACATTCAGATGCCTCTGGTGAACAACTACCATTTACATGGTTCATTCACATGTTCATATATTGGGAATATCCACCCTAGTAAAATAAGCTTTTTGAAAGATTTTACAAAGTCAGTGTGTGAAAGCATATAAGATGCAATACTAAACATCCAATTATATACAAGAGAGATTCAGAAATTCATCCAAATACAAATGGCTGTCATTATCTTTGCTGGCAGAATCATTGAATCCAGACTTATTTTGAGCATTATTTTCATCTAAAGACCTTCTCAATAATCACAACAACAAAAAAAAAACATTTTATAAACAAAAATACCCCAAACAAAACAAAACCAAAAGCCTAATGAGCTGACACAGCAATAACAATGAAAGACAACACTGAAGCCCAATATTCAGCAGAAACCAATAATAGCACAGACCCAGGACTTGCTGTTTGCTGTAGAAGCAACCAATAATGTTGCTGTTTATCAGATAAGTATTAGAAAGAAACAATAAGCATTAAATATTAAATCTGAAAGCTTTAAATATCAATGTGCAGTTTTTCCCAGCCAGCCATATTGTGATATATGGTTAAGCTGTTGGCATGCTATTCAATTGATAGGTCCTTGTATGATGTAGCAAGAGACATGCATACTGAGCTAAGTTCATTCATAGGAACTATGAGGGAAAGGGTTAAGTCTTGATTTGTTGCAAGCTCTTTAACAAAATGTGAACAAATGGCATGGTATACAGCAGGGTGGATAATAACTAAATATCAAGAAGGCTAGCTAGGTAGCTAGGTACATACTGTAGTTGTTTCTATTGTTTGTGACCGTGTGCTGTGGGAAGAGGAACTAATTAAGATGCTGTCCTCAGTTTCCACAGGGATGCCATCTTTTTCATATATAACAGTGCGTTTCTCTGTCTTGACGATGGGTACGTTTTTCGTTGATACTGGTATGTCCTCATGGTCAGGGTTAAATTTGAAACTTTCAGTTGGCACAGTTGGTGGCTAAAATATCAATAAATCAAAAAAAAAACTTGTACAAGAAAAATTACATCTTGAAAAAAACAAAACAAAATCAGACCGCACTTTCATATAATGTCCCAAAATGAGTAAGCAATCAGCTCAAACTTGTCTTACCTCGATAAAATTTCAGATTTACATTTAATTTCTTAATGTCATTTATTAACATGTACAGTTTACTGACAAATAGTTTATTACATGCCCTAATTGTAGTTGCTAAATTATGAGGTATTTTAGGTTCCTGACTTTAAAGGCCCTCATATAAAACAGGGATGTGCATAGATATGAGTCGACTTCATTTCTATCACTGCTACATAGTGTATTTCTGTCCCTTTTTAGAACTTCAATTTTAATCAGCACCATATAGCCACTATTGTGCTCATGTACCATTATATGCTAAAGATACATACCACTGTACTACATGGATGCGGAAAACCAATTATAATATAGAGACATTTCATGAACCATCCAATTTATATGGTTTTGTATACAACATGCTCTTTTACAACAAAGTACCAGGCTCCCATGAACCATTACATAGAGGGATCACTGTCTGTCATATGCTCATTATCAAGACAATGTGAAAGCATGACCAAGCCCCACCATAGTCATACCTACTCCAGCTCCACCATCATGAAACTGAGCACATATTATGTCTACTCAAGCTCCAAACTGAGCACATATGTCTATTCTGGCCCCATAGTCATCAAACTGAGCAAATATATATATTAAGGCCTCACAGTTATGAAACTGAGTACATGTCTATTCAGGCCTCATAGTCATCAAACTGAGTACATGTCTATTCAGGCCTCATAGTTATGAAACTATTAAGGCCTCATAGTCATCAATCTCAGCACATGTCTAGTCAGGCCTCATAGTCATGAAACTGAGCACACATCTTGTCATTTTAGTCTTCTTAGTTGTGAAACTTAGCAAATATCATGTATATTATGTATATTAAGGCCTCATAGTCATGAAACTAAGCACACATCATGTCCATTCTGGCCCCATAGTCATACAACTGAGCACATGTCTATTGAGGTCTCATAGTCATGAAACTGAGCACACATATCTATTGAGGCCTCAGTCATAAAAATGAGTACAATATATATTGAGGCCCCATAGTCATACAACTGAGCATGTATATGTCTATTGAGGTCTCATAATCATGGAACTGTCTTGGCACTAAAAAAAACTTGCACTAAAAACTCCAAAATAAAAAACAAAAACTAAATTTACTTGTACTCTTCAACATCACTGAAATCTGATGATATGTATGCCAATATGCAAATAAGTTATGACCAGACTTTTAATGATTTTTACTGCTCTTGACAGTAAGTAATGTACGATGAAATGTTTGGAAATTTGAGCATGCATCCAATATTTGTCCTCAAACAGATTGATGACCATGGGCCAAATTAGTACAAAATATTCTATGTACATCCCACCCAACCCAACAACATTACAAAAACAAAACAAAAACGTCTTTTCTTCCACCACCAATAAACAAACAACAATACTTTGATTAAATTAAATCATACATACCATGAAGATGGTCTGGTCCTTTATCTGTGTAGAAGAAATACAAACATGTTCCTACAGAAACTTTTCTTCTTCATGAAATCCAAATCTCAGAAATTTTCAAAGCTATATTATCAATATCCTAACATAATCCACAATAGCAGCTAGAACGGAACCTTGAAACTATGGCTTTCTTTGGTAGAAAATGCAGAAGGATATAAATTTCACATGCATGAAAGATTATAATGACCAATATTGGTTCATTTACTCAAGACATGAACTATAGTAGCTCAGCAGTAAGTAGTGTGTGTGATTTAGATTTTTAGTGTAGCTTCCAACCAGTCCTAACACTAACCTCTTAATGCTGAATGTCAAGTGAGGCAGCTATTTGTACCATTTTTGTAAGTCTCTGATATGACTCAGTCGGGGAATGAACCCATAACTTTCTGCATCCGAGGCGGATGCTCCAACCACTAGGACACTGGAGTGGTTAGCTCAGCAGAAGAGCATAGGACTTGTAATCCAAGAATAACAGTTTAATACCTGCCAAGGACAGGCCAGGTTAGCTGCCTCAGTGTCCCTTGGGGAAGACGACTATCATTTCATTGGCACTATGAAGCCAGCAACTAAAAGATTTGTCAAAACTGACAGAAAACATAACAATCTGATAAACTGGTTGTAAAGCTGAATATGGATTACTTCTAAATAACCACATGATAATACTCTTTTGTAAGAACTTCTGTCACAGAAAATTAATTCTTCTTAATCAGAAAAGAATTCGAATAACTAAATTGTTCGATTCACACAAGTGTAGCTTGAAAGCCTACCTGTACATGTAGCTTAATTATGAGTCAAATGTTCTATTCAAAGTTTCAAGACATTAAAAGTTTTACTGTCACTAAAGGTTTTATCAATGACACAATATCAGTGCCCAGAGATGTCAATCATATAGCATCGCTTTTTAGGAATCAATTTTGCAGAATCTAGGCATCACATTATGGATAAAATGTACATTACAAACAACAAAGAACTACAAAATCAATACGTTAATTGCCCATTGTATAAAAAGAATAAAAGAAAGAAGTTTTAAAAAAAACAATACAAAAACAAATTTGGAATTAGTCAGTTTAAAAGTTTAACAATCAAAAGTAACAATCTGGGATGCCGCTGCGAGTTTCAAACTCATGACCGGTAGTTTGGCAGCTGGGACAGACAAATGTGGGTGTTTATATAGATGAGATATATATCGGACTATATATACTTGTTTATAAGTAGACTCTTACTGCAAACAACATAGAACCGGATCTGCTGTAGCATAATGCACCTAGCAGATCAGGGTCTGTGTTGTTTGTCCTACTGATTACTCCTAATAAACAGCACAGATCCAGGTCTGTTAGTACATCATGCAATGGCAGATCTGGGTCTGTGCAGTTTATAGTAGGACTGATCTTATAAGCATGTATATATGGTAATACAAGCACATATCTTTACACAGTCAAAAATAAAAATGGGTCAAATGATAACAATAGTGAATCCTTTTCTTTTTAGTCCAGTGCTCTGAATTCCTTTTCTGGTCAAAGTAATAACTATAGACATTAGCATCAATTTTCTCTTCATCTCTGCAAATTACCATCTGATTAGTTCTTTTTAAATTAAAGACTTGATCCCATCTGAAAGTTCAGGATCTGAACAACTTTGGAAGCCTGTAAAATTTTAGCCTATCAAATATGAATGACACAAAACATTTTAAAAAAGAACATTCATTTCTTTGATACTAAAGCCGAGTTTCAAAAATGAGTTGGAAAAATATCCGAGTGCATTTCTTTTTTTTGTTCAATTATTGCTCTTAAAGTTTGATTCAGAAACTAGTATCAAAGTCTGCCTTTTGCTGAACTTTACTGGGTGAAATTCCAGAGCTGAGTAAGCTTGGAGTGATGGCTTATGTCAACACTATTAGAAGCACAGTTCATGCATCAGTAATAACCTTGCTTAGTCACTACACCAGAGGCCTCAATTTAAGTGCATGCAGTTCACTCATCTAATTCTCATTTAGTACAATCTGGTTGATATTCTAACATATCGAATAAGTTTTTTATGTATCTCATTTATAAAAAGTCCATCTGGAAAGTCAAAATGGGACACATCTCAGAGCAAAAACAATGGCTCCATGTACATCCTTTTCTGGGGTTAGGTGCTATGAAATCTATCTGTAACTGTTGCCAAGAACCTATGATGTAAAACTGAGCCTGTACATATACATTATTTGATATGTGATGACATTGACAGTAAAATAGGTCTCCACCACTTCTTATAGTTGAGCTAATAAAAAGAGTCACCTATAATTTGTTGGAGAAAAGAAATGTACTCTTACACTATCAGTTTTCATGTGTCTGTCCTCCTCTGAATCAAATCCTTTCCGGACTCCTTTAGGGGCTACAGGTGGTGGAACCTTCTTTTGTTTGTCTAATGTATTATCACCAGCTGGGTTGAAGAATGGCATTGTCTCATCACCCTCAGAGGATGTAGACTTCTTAGTAGTCTTTGTAAATTTACAGAAAGAAAATAAAATAATATTGTTCATTACAATCAGATTTTTGTCAAATAGCCTTAGTAATAGTTTGCCTTCTTATTCATGATTTCTACACCTGTTGCATTTTTTAAGATAAAAATTATAAACTAAATTAATGATTGAAATATTTACAGAAGATGGCAAATATTTTCAGTTACTAGCTAAATGCTGGGTTTTCTCTTTCTCATAATATAAACTGAAACAATCACAAAACTTGTATAACTCAAACATCACTCTTTCAAATACTCTGCATTACTGAAATGATCCAGTCCCAATGTAGAACATTTTCTCTGCGGTACTCTCTAAAAACTCCATCTATCAACTAAGAATTATTCAAACACCATCAACTCCATAAATTTAATTTGCAATTGATAAACTGTTCTTAGCAACATATCTTTATGCTGATGCTTTAATTTTATTCAAATGAAATCTCTTTAAATGGATATTTTTCCCAAACAATATCTTTATATCATGTGTTATATTTTACAAATAAACACTAACCTTTGAAATTCATTACCGACTGAAGCATGCATTGACAAACAGGCAAAAGGGAATGAACAACACATGCAACCAACCATTCAGTTAGTATAAATCCAAGAGAAATGTCTCAAAAGAATGCAATTAATTCAGTTTTATCTAAAACACAATTAAAGAGAATTTATATTGTGTAATGTAATAGCATCCTGAAAATGATACATTTGCTGGTACAAATGTGCATCCAATTGTATCATCATGCATTTCTTGGAATGATGTTCCTTCACTCTAGTACGATGCCTCATTATAATATGGTCATCCCCACCCCCCCTTTCAAAGCAGATCAATTTACTAATCCCATTACAGTATTTACAAAGCACTCCTGTATATGATGACCTCACTGGTTACATCTTAAATTTTTACTCCTCCCCTGAAAGGCACTTTACGACCCTTCATAAAATATGGATCCATTAATAAGGCATGTATGGTCAAAGATCCCTTTTTATTATGTAGTAAAATGATGTGTATAGTGTACCTCATTATTAGGTACTGTATAGGATTATAACTATGGAGTGTTACATAAAAGCTATGACAAGAGAAAACATCCCTTCTGGCATAAAACAAACATATTGGTCATAGAAAAAAGAAATACAAGCTTTGAATGGTACTGGAACAAAGATGTGAAGTTAAAATTTCTTTTGTATTGCATCTTTTCTATAATATCATTTTGTCTGAAGGTATATTTTCCATCATCAAGCCCATGCCAATGTCCGCACTTGATGCAGCGATCCGTTTAATTAAGACTCTCAACAGTATCTGAGGACAGTAAGACAGCACAAGTAGAAAGTTCCTGTCAGTCAACAGGCAAATTAGTGCCTTGAAATCACAAGGTCCACAAACTTACTGTATTAGGAGGTTTAAGTGGGATGAACTCCATTTTGCGATCAATCGAACTATAATCCCCAGGCTTTAAACCCAAGCCTCCTGCAAGGTCACCCTGAAATATAGCGTCGTATATTTTTGAGAAAAAAAGCCATAAACCTTGCACCAAAGTCCACATTTTCTTGATGCAAAGTGGTTAGATAATCATGACCCTTACACATCTGAAACCACTTTTTCTTGGTTTATCAAAGAAGCCCCCATCCCTGTCACAAAATGTCTTGAGCACAAAAATTCAACTCAAATTAAAAAAATCTCAACACTTTAGTCATAATGAGCACATTTTTTATTTAAAAAAAACTGAATATATAGCTCAGTTACTAAGTGTTGCACCAACAGCAAGTCGAAGGCACATATTCCAATCAAAACCTGAATTTCCCTCAAAATTTAACAAAATCCTCATATCTTGATCATTTTCAAAAGACTTGGGTATGCTCAATGTCCCCTGACAATTTAACCAGTCTACTGTGCAGTCTATGTTTGCTCTGTACATTTGCACAGTACTGTGATGAAAAATAAATGCTTGTACAATTCTTTAGTTTGATATCTTGTATTGAGAAACAAATGCTTGTACAATTCTTTAGTTTGGTATCTTGTGTTGAGAAACAAATGCTTGTACAATTCTTTAGTTTGGTATCTTGTGTTCAATTTTAGTGCTCACATTTGTGGATACAATCTAGTCTCATTTACCTGACACAGACCTTTCCTATTAAAAAGAGACCCTCAATGAGACTGACGCAACTAACCAAAACAAATTTCCTTGAATACAACACAAGACCATTTCTTCTTTTTAATTACAAAATGCTGAAATCATATCTGATGGTCTTGATTTTCTCAACGAGATATACTGGATGTCCATGCAGCAGCATTTTCATTTAGGGCCAAATAAAACGGGATGAATATTTGTGTAAATTTCATGACAATCCTCCAAACAATTTAGAAGTAGTGACAACAAACTTGACCTAGATGAAACAGACTGACATATGGAAGATGGACAACGGATGAAGGGCTATCCTATGAGCTCTTCTATGACCAGTGAAGCTAAAAATTATCAACTGTCTACTATATCGACAGAAATAAAAATTTTCCACGACAACAATCAGAAGGACAGGGAAATTAATTTTTGAAAATGGTGAAGGAAAGGAATACTCTGAGAACTTTTATCATTAGTAAATATTTGCAAACATTTTGTAAACTTGGGTGAGGGAAACCGATCATCAAGCATGGACATGATCATCCAATAAATAGAGTATGTCTTTTAAGATCATGGTGCTGCATTACAACAACTGTCAAAATAAATGGATGCCAGATAAACAAGACTAGACTGGTTTAAAGCTGAAATAATAATTGAGTTAAGGGATCACACTACACAAACTAAATCTAAAAGATTCATTCTGCAAATTCAACGACCAGACCATGCATCTTCTGTAATGTGGAAAGAAAAAAACAATTATTACTCATGGACATCAGTGCATAAAAAAGCAATGGTACATTCTATATAATTTTACTAAGTCTGTTGAAAATGAACATTGTATTAGTAATATATTTAACATTATCACCGACAAACTTTGCAAGGTTGTTTCTCCTTCCTCCTAAAATGTTAAACCTATTAAACAGGTTACATACCACACGTACATGTAAATTCAAGATCATTCCAAAATGTCTACAAAATACATTCATACCTGCTAACATATTCACATTTATAACATATTAGTTACCTGTACATAGAGAACTTACTTCCCATTTGCATGCATAAAATGGCAACCAAGGATAATGGCAATGCAATTTTTTTCTCTTTGGACAAATGACTAGCATTTGCCACACTCATCTGAATACACTGTACTTGGATTCACATGGTATTTAACAAAAAATGTCCAATCAAGACAGAGACTTTATTATATACAGATATAAATACTGTGCTCTATGAATCACCTGTAGAAAGCATATATAAAAATTTGTACATGTATTTGGTTTAACTTGATGTGGGAAGAGTCGTCATAATAAAAATAAGTGCACACCGAAGATATCATAAAAATCATGCATCTATAAATACTAGGAGAGTTAGCTTCCTTTATGATATGTCTCAATATTGTCAGGCTACCGACTCTGGGATTTCTTGAAGCCACAAACTTAAGTTGTAACAAGAAACCAAGCATCAATGATGATAAATTCCAAGAAAATCTTGACCCATTTTAGCATCTAATTAACCCCATGTACAATACACACCATAACTGAGACATGGATCATTAAATTGAGCTTTGACTAAAAGAACAGATGTGAGTTATGCAATGTGTATGTATAATGCTTGATAAGGTATCTGGATTAACATTATCAGCTCACCGTGTCTCAGCTTTTGCAATTAATACTTTAAAAAATTGTTCCCACAATACTAAAGGATATTGAGAAACTTTACTGAGAAATGACAATTCACTTCTCAATTTTTTGAAAATGCTGAATTCAAATGCAAGAAACCTTCTGAAATAAATAGTTTCTAAAAAGATGTGAATTTATTTTAAAAAATGGAATGTCCCTATTGTCATTCTGTTCTACATTGCAACTTATAAAAAAGCATTGGCACATGTGTTAAAAAGCATACATATATACTGTAATCTAAAATACATGTACATCTACTATAAGCAGTACACAGCTCACGGATTATTAAATACACTTTCAAGGAAACCACTTCAACTAAACAAACTGCAGCCTAATAAAATGAGAAACATAAATCACATTAAGCCATAATGAAAATCTTTTGGATACTTTCTGTTAAATTGGGATTATTCTGTCAAGTGTTTTTTTTTTAAAACAATCATTTCATTGGTTTTTTTTATATATATTGAAACTTGGACCTTATTTGCCATTGCAGTTGGCAAAATTTTCAACATTTTTAAAGGATTCTATGTCTAAATCTTTATTTTCAAATTTAGTCAAATTCTGTTCAACAATTACTGAGAAAAGCAGCATTCATGTATTTTCTATTTTTAGTAACAGAAGCCATATTTAAAAGGCAGATTTTCATCATTTTAAACGTATGAAAGCCACTTGTACATCTGTTCAAAATTCCGTGGAGCAATTTTTGAAAAATAAAGTTTGCCAATTGTTAGAAATAGTGGTCATATTTGATTGATCAGCATTTGCAAATATGTTCTGAAAGATGCTTTGGGTCAAATTTGTAAAACTTGTCTATGGTTTTTGAGTTGTTGTTTAAGGCTTTTATATATTTTACTACCTGTAGCCATATTTAATTGTGGATTAGCATTATAATCTGTATAGGTATCAACCTGAAAATTCTCCATGCTAAGATAATGTCAATTAAATTTGTTCAAAAATCCATTGTGTGATGCTTGAGAAGTTATTTACAGGCTTTTAAACTTTTTTTTTAACAAGGAAAGTCTTGTTTGATGACAGAACTGCACATCTGTACATACCTGAAAAGTCATCATACCATGTTTGTGTGAAATTGGTTGTTTTTTTTTAAAAAGAGAAGCTGCATAAAGACAGCTGAACAATTGGTGCCTTGCGCTACGAGTTCATTTGATCCATGTGCCAGGCAACTAATAATTTGTAATAAGTAATTTGCACCACAATTACAGAACAGGGTCCATATGCTTCCAATCCCGTGAAATTCAAACTCTCATTGGATTTTCCAGGGCCTCAAAAATAAATTTTCAGGGCAAAGATAAGAAATTCATATGGAATGACCAGCAATACAAACCCCAAAATGAAACATGAGAGAATGGCAAAACAGTGCAAGAGTTGATGAAAAGAATGTTGTCTATTTTTCTAGAACCATGACCAAACAAGTGGTCCAAATATTTTTGTAGAAAGATCGATTTACACTGACTTTAAAAACTAAAATGTTAATTTTCAACAATTGCAAGGATTTGAATTTGAAAGTAAAGAACCCCAGTACTTTTAAGGTCATCAAAGAAGTGTAAAAACCCTGACAAAATATCATTCCGATACAATACCATGTCAAAATCATTTCTTAGGTAAGTGTAGACAGGTATAGTATTGCCATCACCACCTAGAATACAAATTCTTGTAAAGCCACACTTCAGAAAGTCAGATAAATAAAATAAGGATTAAAAACACAAATTTTTGTGAAAACAATGTAGTTTTAAAATCTCTTCATCAGTTCATGCTTATCATCTTGTACAAGAAAAAAAGAACCAAATGTTAAGAAACAATAGTATGCAAATCGTACACCGTACAAATTTAAGCATATGTGCTTAAAGTTATAATGCCATGATTACTGCAAATGATAAACCTAAGAAATGAGGTCTTTAATCATTTTCTGAAACTTCATATTTTTTGATAAGTCTATGCATGTGTAAGAATAAAATTAATTTCATTATAAGAGCTGCCTTGGAATGAACATGCATTTTAAAATTTGACATGCAGATGATGTTCAGTTTAAAACATGCTAGTGCATGGCAAAGGGCTTATTTACTTTTAACAAAACAGCCGTTGAAGAATTCCTTTGTAATTAATTCATACATCGGTAGGAATATTCATATTAAGATTTATGAAGATTACAAAATGAATCATTTGAAGACAAAAGGAAAGCTTCTAATCTATGTCATTTTTATCTGCAATAACAAAAAGGGAACCCACCCACCCCAATTAGATATGACCCATCAGTGGAAAAGTATCCTAAAGGCAAAATGTAACCAACACATGACAAACAGGGATAAAAGGAGAATACTGAATACTCTTGTGATTTTCATAATGGAACATAAAAGAGAAAAAGATCTGACACGCTCAAACGTTTTATGGCATATTTTTCTTCTTATGACATCTATTTATTCCTTCATCTTTTAACTACATTGTTCAAGTATAGATTTCAACTCTCATGGACAACCTTGGGAAGCTGTCACAAATTTAGTAAAGGTTTTCTCTACTAAGCTTTTTACAAAACCATCTATTTGATAAGACCAAAAAATAAGCGAAGACATTTTTCTGCCAAACCTGGTATCTCAAATGTGTCATGTATCACCTCTTTATCCAACTAAAATATGATGTTAACTTATAAACACAAATCTTTGTCAACAGTATATTTAGGAGGGGCTGACAATACAGACTGGTATAGAGGAAAGCCTAGTTACTTAAGCATAAAACTTAGGTCCTATCCTAGTGACCAACTTCTGAGTTAATCTCCTTCAGTTGCACCCAAATACATGTTTTCTCGAGTGTATGTCAATAGGGTCCAACATATTGTTGAAGTAATGAACTAATAATGAAACACTCTTGGTAAGGTAGATTACTACCCAATTTTAATGTGCATGTGCCATAAAATAACAGAATGAAGGTGTTCCAAATTAACAGCTGAAAATGCAAATCATTTAAATTAGGTCACAGTGGCACAGTTTAGTTATTAATTCCTAATGTATCTATGAAACAGCGCCGAACATGATGGTATCAAGAATAAAAAGCTGAAAATACAAAAGGCAATAGAGCATGCACATTTGGTCACAGTGACCTATTTTTTCATGTCAAGAGATAATCTTCCTAACATATCCATATACCAACATTTTTGTAAATGTAGGAGACACAGGGTCTAATATACTAAAGGTGAACAAAATCTTGAGTGTAACAAATAAATAAATGAACAAATACATAAATAAAATGGGCAAATTACCCCATTTCCTCCAAACTTCACTGGCAAGGGGGATAATTAATGCAAAACCTAAACATTTTGGATGCAATTAGCACTGAAATACCCATATCTAATCATGCATGGTGAAACAAAAATCAGGTTGCGTAGTTAACATCCATTTAACTGACTACTTTTTCTTTTATGCAAAACATACTACTGAAATCTCAAATTTAATCCATTGGCATGCCACTAACACGAAGCTTGACACAAATGATCATGCCAGGCAGAAAAATTTAACCAATCCACCTCAACTTCTGCATTCACAGCAGCTGCTATCCTTTCAACCTCGGGCAATTTTTCTCCTGATTTGTCCTCCCCATAATCAAGGGAAGAGGCAGAGCTTGAAGACGAAGAGGTAGAGTCATATCTCTTTTTGTCCTATTGAGGGATAGTAGCTTCAAATTAGCAAATGGAATAGAACCTCTTAACTTTTAAACTGGAATCTAAATTTCATCATCTAAAATTACCAAGTATATTTTCTAAACACTGGACCAAGTATATTGTTCTAAGCATCTTTATAATGCACATTTTAGAGGTAACTATATATGTGATAAAGATTTACAAATAAAATGCATGACCAGGATTTTTTTTCTGTAATAATTTTATGGTTTACATTTTGTATTTAAAGAAACAAATTATTTCCTTTATTTTAATGAAAGAGTAAAGTTTACTATGATCCAATTTTTTTCTTTTTAAAATTTTAATCAATTAATTTAAAAACTTGAGTTTAAAGTTTAAACATCAACCTCTTGACTTTCAGTCATATCAGGAACAATGACATCAGCCTCAGCTTCTACAGTTAATGGGGCACTAGTGCCTTCTACTGGCAGGGAGTCTTCTTCCTGTGGTATTATTTCCTCAAGTGAGGATTCAACAGGAGACAACTCCTGCTCAGCAATTTCATCCTGATAACAGAAATTTTTTCATGTTTAAATTGCATAGCTTTTGAATTTATATTTCACATGAAAATACCCTCCTTAAATAGTCATCGTTATCATTATCATTATTTCCTTATGTATTTTTCCTGCCTTTCTTACTTCTGATATTCTGTCATCAGTCTAATGCTTTTCATCTACATAAACTAAAATGAATATCTAGCATGTGTAAAGAACTGGGACAAATTTCTATAAACAAAGTGCGCAGTAAAAAGTAGGTCTGAATAAATCAGAATTTACAAGTTTTCTAAATTTTAAATAGAAGAAATAAAATTTTAAAAAATCATTCATTACTAGGTATCCAACAGGTTTCAGGTAATCATAAATTTCTTATTTGACTGTTGTAAAACAACACTAATAAAATGGTTGGCAACAATGGCATGCATTTCAGAAGCCTATTTTTTTTTGTTAACCTCTCAATGTAGAAAAAGAAAATAATCGGCAACAAAAATACTTCAAAGGAAGCAAATGAACTTTTAATGACCAAAAAATAAGGAACTGACCAAATGGAATAGTAAAAAAAGAACTACTCTTTTTACAGTAAAACAGCCACATGCTAAAAACCTTTTTATCACTGCCACCAGATTTAAATTCCTGCAAGGCTTGTTGGAGTACGGTTTCCACTATTAATTCAGCCGTCTTTGTTATTGTGTTATCATCAGAAGGGATCTCAGGTCCTCCATCTTTTTTGTCCTACAGGTTTAAATTTCAAAAAAGTTCATTGATATCAAGGCTGAATGTTGTATGTGTTAAATTCTGCATTGGAAATTCAAATACTTTTTATGCATTACTTGTAAAACATTTTCAACTAGATTTCCAACTTTTCAATCCTCATGATCAGAAACTGGGATTTCCCTATAATAACATTCGAGTAATTTGGTTGCAGGTAGCTATAAAAAAAATATTCAGTATAGAACTGTGTCATTTTTCGTGGCACTGCAGATCCCGCATGAACTTAAAGGGTTATGTTTTTTTCAAGAAAAACTATGTCCGACCCTGACCCAATTACAAATAAGGTCATCCTGCAAAGGAAGGAAAGGAAATCCTGGGATGGGGAATACTGGTACATGTATTTTGGTTAGGAATTTGATATAAAATGTCAATGAATCTTGAAGTATGGATTTTAGTTGTCCTTTCATAAGAATAAAAACAGTACATTCAATATAAACAGAATACATACTGCATATACTAAAAAGTACAACCACAATAAAATAGACCATGATTTGCCACTGCATAATATCAGGGTCTAATCAATGTTCTAGGCTCGTAACAAACTGCATAAAACAAGAACAACCAGCAGATTATGTAACAGATCAGGGTCTATGCAGTCTGCTGCTGGTTTGGACAAGCATTTATGGTAATGCTTGAACTCTGTATAAATTAGGACAGGTTTGTAGCCCAGTCTCTGACGGGCCAGTAGGCTGAAGTCTTGGTCAATAAAGCAGCACAAAAAAAAGAAAAAAAAATATCAGTTAATCACTGCTGACTAAACAAAATTAATGTCCCAAAAAAAATCAAAAATAAAGAAAACTTTGAAAATTGCTATATTGACATAAAAATCTAATCACATCATCTACATATTGCCTACAAGCATGAACATCAAAATTTAAATCCCACCAATGTTGTTCTTGTATGGTTTAACGCCATTTTTCAGCACACGATAGGCTATACATGGCGGCCAGTATTATTGGTGGAGGAAGAACATGGGAAGCACCCCGGAAAGAACCACTGACCCACCAATGTCAAATGGGTTCTGCTAAATTGTGCTAACAATGGTTTTGCCCCAAAAATTCAAAATTGTAAAAAAAAAAGAAAACATTACTGTAATGTGCTAAAAATCTAAGAAAGATGTCAATACAAATGCATTTATCAAATTTCATTTGACTACATTATTGGTTTTTGCCTAATCATGCATATATGTCACAAAGTTGAAATGGAAAAGAAGAAGAAAAAAAAGGGGGGGATAGGTTGGTTTTATATATGGAAATTTGCTTGAATGGCCTGAAAATATCCTGAAACAAGTCTTGTACATAATAATACAATCATTAATTGCCAAAAAGTGTTGATGGATAGATGGAGGGATAGGCAATTGATGGACAGCACAAAACCAAAATGTCTTCCTCCTATGGAGGTGGTGGGGTGGGGTAAGATGGCGAAGTAACATAACATGCTCCATTATCTTAAACGTTTGGTACAACTGGATAATATAACTGAACTTGACTAGTAGTAAGGTTCCTTAAGCAACATAAAAATCTCATGCGATTTATATAGTTATAAAAAGTTTCCTAAAATCGACAAGATTCTACAAAAAAAAGTCTCTTACAGTAAGAAATTAGAACAAAATAAAACACTCCATCTCCTGTTTATCAAAGTTGTGCTAACTGGCAAAAAACAGTTAAAGTTATATAGAGCCCACAAGAAATTTGTAACCTTGTAGACTTTTCATCATTTTTTGTTGTTGTCCTGATGATGGAAGCATCAGACTCAACAGAGAATTATATACACAGAAGTATATATTATTATTATTATTATTATAACTATTATCAATATTCTCTTTGATAATATTTATATTAATAATAGAACTGGCAGATACACATTTCAGCCATAAGTAAAAAGACAGTATATATGGATGCATATTATTGTAGCATATAGCAAAGAATCCAGTAAATTACAAAACAGCAGCCAAAAACAGACATTGGCTTTGGCTGAACTTCATGAAGACAAATTGTTATAATAAAATTATTTGACCAAGCAAGCATTTTAAGCTACAAAAACAGTATTGAATATACAAGACTCAAGCTATGCTGGTAAAGCAATTCAACCTCGTATCCAAATCCTGGGGTGACTGTGACAATCATGTCAGGATCGTCTTTGGCAGATTTATGTTTCAATTTGCCCTCACCATCCTCCGAAGAGGAAGATGAACTAGAACTTGCAGACCCATGCCTCTTCTTACCCGCCTGTAGGAAGGGAGATTATCAATGCTTAGAGAAGGAAGGCACCTTTATCCTAGGACAGCATGTAACATTGATTAATATGCATCAAATAAGTCAATATTCAGATCTACTGCAAGATTGATTGAAATCTACCAGTAATGTCAAAAGCAAATCCCAGCCTGGAGATCATAAAACTCTTTGAGCTTGTGTTTGTCTTTCAGCCAATCACAAATGAAGTTATTTATCAAACATCATGTTAATTGGCTAATGGTGGAACTAGGTCTCTGAACCCTGAAATCATACAATTTCTCAGCTCAAAAGTTTTTGTCAGAGAATCACAAAGAACTTCACTTTTGAAATATCATTTCTGATTGGCTTACTCTGATATTTTATGATTTCCAGGCCTAATCAATTTCTGTACAAAATGCACATTTGGATCCAGGTCTAAGCTGTTTGCATTTGAGCAAACTTTGCTAATATCATAAATAATAATATAACTGTATCTGATATAATATGTAAAGATGTCTTCTTATAATGAACTGATTTACTTTCATATGAATTCTTTACTGCCCTGAAATACAAACAACTGCTATACATGTTTGCTGGTAAAATATGAAATCCATTTTACTGCAGACAGGAGAATTATGATTCTTTACATTGAAGCCATGTACCACTAGCTGCTTTTTACAACAGCATAAAAATTAAATATCACAATCATGAAAATGTTAGATATTTCAAATTATAAGAACATGAATTCTACCATTTTAAAAACCCTAAAAGTGAACGAGATAATCAGCTATTCAACAAATTACAACAAATAAACAATTTACAAGTGTCACACAATGTAAAAAAAAATTGATTAGCTATGATAAGGTTACATGACCAAAACAGGCATATAAAGCAACTAACAAATGCATTTAATGCTGAATCTATCAACCATATAGAAAAAAACAAATAAAAATCAGACACAATGAACAAAATTGTACACACAGATTTCAATGGTACAAAAAACTCACTGTAGAATTTCAGTTGGACTGGTTAATTACAGTGCATTTAAATTCAATATTCTATCTTGGACTAGTTAGTTAAATGCATTTAATTCATAATTCTATTTTGAATTATTTAGTTACAATGCATTTAATTCATAATTCTAGTTTGGATTGGTTAGTTGCAATGTGTGTGTGTGATTTGGATTCAGTCATAGCACTACAATGTCTGCAGTTTGGCAGTTTATAGTGATGTCTTGCACTGGGGCATCGTGCTGCAGACATGTAGCACGATGTCCCATCCAGTCACATTATACTGACACCAGGCAGACAAGTCCTAACACTAACCTCTTAATGCTGAGTGCCAAATGAGGCAACAGTAAGTACCATTTTTGTAAGTCTTTGGTTTGACTTGGTCAGGGATCAAACCCATGACCTCCTGCATTCAAGGCTGACATTTGAACCACTTGGCCACTGGAGCGGTCTGTTAGTTGCAATGTATTTAGTTCATAATTCTATTTTGGACTGGTTAGTTGCAATGTATTTAATTCAGAGTTATATTCTGGACTGGTTAGTATTACAATGTTTTTAGTTCATAATTCTATTTTGGACTGGTTTGTTGAAATATATTTAATTCATAATTTTATTTTGGACTGGTTAGTATTACAATGTTTTTAATTCATAATTCTATTTTGGCCTGGTTAGTTGCAATATATTTAATTCATAATTCTATTTTGGACTAGTTAGTTTAATATTACAATGTTTTTAATTCATAATTCTATTTTGACTGGTTAGTTACATTATATTTAATTCATAATTCCATTTTGGACTGGTTAGTTGCAATGTATTTAGTGGATAATCAAACTATACATCACTATATATAAAAAAGATAATTCACTGTATTATGGCGTATTCATAACAAAGTTACATGGTAGACATACATTTTAATAACATCAAGTATCCAAATTTTTCCAGACATTATAATTTACTTTTCTTGCCATGTGGATCATAAATTTGTTCTGAATATATTTTCTAGAAAATTAATTTTCATATTGTACTAATGCACAATGCTTGCTCAGTGCCACACAAAAATGGCTAGGTAAATAAGGCTGTTATATCCCTTCTAAAATATAAAGACAACATGATTATCTTTTGTTGTTTTCTTTTCTGAAGAAAAAAAAAAAAGACTACTGGATGCAGTTATGATGCCATTATATTTGTGTAGATATAATGTACTACAGCTAAGCGTGCACAAATTCTAGTGGACGTAGATGAATATTTATTGATATTAGTAGGAGTGACATTCCCTTTTTCTGCCTTCATAGTGAACACAATGGCCACAGTATAGTCCTGAAAATCTGATAGACTCTACATAGGAAATAAAATATAGCCGGGATCCTTGATGTTACATGGTATCCTCTGGCCTTCTCAACAAAGATAAAGGGCCAGAGAATATCCACCAATAACTACCGTATCTACTCATTTATAAGTCAAGTCATACTGCAAAAAGTGATCATGTTCTGCACCTTCAGATTAGTGTCAATGTTGTTTGTTCTACTGATTAATGATAACAAACTGCACAGGCCCAGATCTGCCAGTGCATTATGTGATGCAGCCTGTAGCTGTATTAATCTTATGAGTATATACGGTAATGTAATAAAAGGCAATGTCATGATGGCATTCTTTTTGTATCATTTAAAATTATCTCAAATGGTGAAAATATGTGACAAAAACTAGAGGGTCTGTATATATTAATGATTTTTCATAAATATTTTTTTTATACTACATTTTTTGCCAATTTTTTTAAAAATATTTTGCCAGTACTGCTGCCAAAGCTCAACACAAATTTCTGATTAATCCAAAATAAAAATATTCCAAAAATTGTGCAATACTGTTGTAAACACAGACTAAACTAGATATGTATGCATGTAGAAAGCATTTAAGGACTTGCTGTCCTGATTTATATGGCTAATTGGGAACCAGTCTTGAAATTGATGAACATAAAAAAGGAGCAAAATAATACTTTGGCTGGCCAGGATTAGCTGATAATAATTTTAATAAACAGAATCTCTTCAGATTTTATATTAGTAGTAAATGATGAAAACAGAGACAATGGAATTTCAGTCCTTTTAAAGACTATAGTTTGGAAAACTCATTATTTAAATTAGCACCAGACATTTTTTTTGCAGAACTGAAAATATGTTTCAAACACATGTTGATCCCCAAAAAATGCCATGGATCATAAGATTTACTCTACAAAGAATCTTTTATCAAGGATATGACTAGACTGAAAATTATAGGAATCATTATGAGCAATCAGAAATTTTCAAGCTATTGAATTTTTAATATGATAAATTTTCTACTGGGAGCTGAATAAGTACCTTGAGTAGCTCAACATAATAGGACCTATCTAATAGTTAATAGCAATAAACTGTCCCAGAGAAATGTCCAAAAACCAAAACAAGGGAGACCCGTTAAAATAAATGTAAACATGAAGGTCACAATGGAATATAAAAGATAAATGCAAACATTCTAATTCTGTAAAAAGCATTATGCACCAACAAATGTGGATCTGTACTTGCTGCATAAGCGAGTATATATATGATTGCAACATTTTATAAAAATTCCATTACAATTATGATCACTACGTAAGACTGTTAGTATGCTTTCTACTAATAAAACAGCAATGCCTCAAATATATTTGAAATTTATAGCATGCAATTAAACTCTTGTAATGACTCAATAATGTGTATTCATAGTTTGTCTCTTTCTATTTCCATTAGCTCTGGCAAGGTTTACTAATATTGCTAGGTAATTTTTACTCAGCACTATACATCCAGGATTCTGCTGAAATTCTACTGAATCCTATATATATATATATATATATATATATATATATATATACACACATACACACACACAGCATGCATGTGCACACACACTTTCTGCATGTACAATCAAGTGAACCAATCTTGATATGCAGATTGCCTATTGAAACTTCATTCAACCAAGTGAAAAAACTGGTCTTGTTTGTTTGTTAGTGCTCATCAGCACATAACAGTTATATCGCGAAGACTCCATCCGAGTAAAGTGCCTTGCCAAGGGGTACACCAAGACAGCTGACCTGGCTTGGTGTGCGTTGTCTATTTTTAGTACAGCAGCAATGGCTACATTTTATGGCAGATGCATATCAGTTTTACAAACCTGACAGCCAACGATGCTGTCAAATTTTGATAAATTCTAATAAGAATTTATTCTAAAGAAAAAGCTTAAAGAATTTTATGTCATTTGCATTAGTGGCTATTTCTGAAGGCTGATAGGCATCTTTTGAACAAGATTCAAAATATTCATGCCAGAATGATCTTTAACAAGTGTCAAAATTAGTATTCAATAGTTTGAATGAAGTCATTTAAAGGTTCTTCTATTTTAGTGTGTGTATGTTGTTGTTGTTGTTGCTGTAGGGTTTAATGCCATTTTTCAGCACAAGATAGTCTATATATACAAGGCGGCCAGTATTAATGGTGGAGGAAGAACCCTGGAAAAAATAACGGAAAGAACCACCGACCCACAAGAAGCTACTGGTAATCTTTCTCACATAACCACAATGGCCAAATCTGAGACTCAAACCCACGCAAAGGTGAGATGGCAGCTATCTGTAACAGAGAGCTAGACTAATCTGGGCCCCAGTGTGTTGTGTATGTGTGATTTGGAGTTTTAAATCAGCTTCAGCAATTTTTCAATCATATCACTACAATGTCTGCAGTGAGAAAAGTTTATAATGATGTCTAGCACTGGGGCATTTTGCTGCAGACATGTAGTATGATGTCCCACCCTGTCATATTATCCTGACACCATGCCAATCAGTCCTAGCACTTGCTGAACACCAAGCAAGGTGTGGTAGATTGGCATCATTTATGCAAACATGAAAACGTTTTCATGCCAAGATGCTTTCTGCCAGTTTTGATCAAATTCTCAAAAGCAGGTCTGCTTATGTTGCATAAAAGAGTTACCATTTAAAAACTGAATTTTATAGTAACAGCACCCATATTTGTAGAAACATCATTTTTACAAAATTTCAAGGTCTTCCAGCCAACATGGTGTCAAATTTGATCAAATTCTGTTTAGCAGGTTTTGGTAAGATTTGCAAAAGAAGTTTTACTATTTTAGTAACATGGTGGCCCAACAAGCATTACTTGTACAAACCTGCCAGCCTCTGATGCTAAGGCACTCTGTCACATTTGGTCAAAAGTGGTCCAGTCATTTTTGTCCAAGTTAATAAAGGCAACAGTTATAAGAGATAAGAACAAAGCAATCTTATGGCTTAATGACCAGGTCAACAATAAATGAGTAACTAATTCAATCTATTCAAATGTGAACAAGACTTAATGAAGTTAGGGTTAATTGATATTTTGAATTGGAAAGTTGCATGTGTTATAAAAGTTATAACAACAACAACAAAATTCAAACAAAGAGAAACTATATTTAATAAAGTTATCAATTATCAAATATCATCAAATATTTAAATGCAAATACTTCTATACATCTGAAAACATGGAGGTTTCAACTGTACACTGAGGTTAGTACTGCTTGTAGGACAAAAAAAGGAACATGCACAAAAAAATGCCATTAAAACCTGCATTGCCAATGCCTTACATTAATCATGACGGTTAATAAAATGCCTCTCACTGAAAACTGCTTTGTTAATAATTCAAATACGGGTCATTATAGTTGGGAAAAAGTAAATTTAATTAAGCTTTGCAAGCAATTTATGTTGCGAGATTGATCACTATACAAATTAAACTTCACTTTCTTAAATTCTGAAGTACATTAATTAGAAAAGTGACAAGATGAAAAAAATAATTTCTATGGAAAATTAACAAGGCAAAGATAGTGATTGCTGAGATGGTGTTTTGCTACCAGTCCAAAATTCAGTACAGTAAAATCAGTCTTTAAAGACTACTACTACCACTGCTACAAAATACATGTACCACTTTACCACTGCTTTCAGAGATATCGTGAGAAATGGCTCATCTTGAGAGACTGGATTCTTAGTCAAGTTATGTTAAATAGACAAATGTGGAAACACGGTTACCTACTTTCTACATACGCTTTATCATTATGTCATGAAATCTATATTTGCTGGAAGCTGGTTTCACAGGCTCCTCCAATGCAAAGAGTGCTGCCATAAAGGCAGATAAATCATGTTTTCACATTTGTCTATAGGGTGATAACCTATTTTAGGAGACCAAACCATTTGTTGTTGTGGCATTTGTTATAGGGTTTAACACCATTTTTCAGCACCCAATAGGCTATACATGTCAGCCAGTATTAATGATAGAGAAAGAACCCAGGAAAAAACCTGAAAAGAACCACTGACCCATGAGAAGCAGCTGGCAAGCTTTCTCACATAACCACATTGGCTTTAACCAATTTAACCTTGGAGTTAAATGCAAAGAATATTTTTATATAATAAAAAAAAACAACTGCCAACACCAAAGACAAAATCTGAATGAAATTTTTAATTAACAGCTAAATGTGGCCACATTATTAGGTAATCTTTATCAGCCTGCAACAGATCATAACTATTTGCATTATAAATATATCAAACTCAGTTAAATGGACAAGACTAAAGTGCTGACCAGGCAAGGAAAAATTGCTGACACGGCAGAGTAAAACAGCAAGCCAACTGTTCATGAATATGATCACTGCATCTTAAAAAACAAATTAATAAATATATTCCTAAAACCTATTAAAAATGTTCAAAGACATTTGAATAATTCTTAATCATATACGCATAATCCAACAATTATTTTCCAGGGTTGTAAGCAATTAAACTGCATGGGGTGGGGGACTAGTTTTAATCATGCAAACCTGTCCTATTGTTTTGTTTACCTTACAGTCCCCACATCAGAGCTCATAATTACAACACATTAGATGGAATGTTCTAGAATCCAAATACAGATAGAACTCAAACCCCGTCTGACTACGACATCAACAGTTTATGACGGATATTCATCCTCTTTGATAAAGACCCAGTCTGACCACTGTGTCAATAGCCTATGTTGGATACTCTGTCTTTGACTCAGACCCAGTCTACATTTAGGTCATCAAAGTGGGTTGCGAGGTATCAGGTAGATGCCAACAACTGTCATCACCTTTGTCAAAACAGTGGGAGCGAGACCAAAAACTTGAGCTCAAAAACAGAAAACATCCTGGTCCTGGCAAAACTAAAGGAATTTCCTGTGAGGAAAAACTAATGTGAAGGTATGAGACCTGTAGGTAAAACAAGACTGCCCAATCTATGGGCCTTAAGGCATTCCCAACTGAGGTGGTGGTCTCCATCTTGAATGGTTGCTCCAGAAGAAAGGTGTTTATGACAGAAATATCAATGATAAGATGAAACTTTTCATCTTTTATGAATGGCAGGAAAATCCACTAACAAAGAGTTAACCATATGCTGTTTGCCACCCTCACTATTGCACCCTTCTGCAGAAAGGTGTGTACATCTTCACATTATGAATTCATTTTTGACGAGAAAATGAGGATGATATTCCACTATAAGTAACTAGTGGGCTACCAGGGCACCCACAAAAATCCTGGGAAGAGAGCAATGCATGGCAGGTACAAGTCCATACAGTCTCACCCTTTAGAAAATTGGGGGAGGGGGGGCAGAGGCTTTCTCCCATATCCCTTTTCAAACATCTTCTTTTGCTAAGGGAACAAGACCTCCATGACAGTCTGTCTCAAACTAAGCTGCCCATATCGTTCTTGCTGTGATCTTTTAAGACATTCAATGTGTCCAAAACAATGTTTCAAATTGCTGGTCAAGCTCTGCTCTGCCAATAGTACCTTGGATATAAACAAAGCATGCTTAAGTTTTGCAAGGAAATGTCGTCTCTCACTCAATGAGACAGATCCCATACATAGAATTCTGCAAGTCTTCAGGAGCTTTACATCTCTTCTTTGTGAGAGGCAGATCCCATGCTATAGGAGTACATTGATAGAATTCTGTGACGATTTAGGTGCACACCATCCTTACTCTTCAGGAGGCAAATAGGCCTAACATGATACAATTCAGAACCAATAAGACATCAACAGAAATATTCTGGTGGGCACACCATGTTGATGTGAGTTTCCATTTTAGAGAAGGGACAATAAAAAGATTTTCAACATGGCGGTCATGGTAGCCATATTGGATAGTTGTACCAATTACATTTTGAACCAACCTGACACTAAGTCTTTTGCTGAAGATAATTTGACCACATTTAAGTGATGTGGCTAAAACAAGATTTTTCAAGATGGCCCATGCCATTATCCTTATCTTTCTCCTTCTCAAGGGTCTTTTTGAACTTCCCAAAAAATCCTCATCTTAGTTAGGACCACCATGACATCCAATAAAAGAAATTCAGTGAAAACCATCCATTCATGAGGAGAAACAAGTAAAAGATTTTCAAGATGGCTGCCATAGCTGCCAGGCAAAAATATAAAAAGCTGCACCAAAGCACTAAAATCATGATCCAGAGCTAACAGGTAATTTAAGGGGAAGAAAGAGATAGCATCATTACACAAACATGATGCAAAAAGAAAAGACTACTAAACAATCTAGAGAACTAATCCATGCAAAGACTGCAATGATCATCACAACTAAAACTGATAGTTAAAATAATTTACCAAAAATTTAACCAAACGTGTAAACAAAGGTAATTTTGCATTTTTGCATAGAGAAACTGCACATATTCGTACTACAAGCACCAGAGGAAACAAAAGTATCCTGCATCAGCTGATGATGTGGCAGTCAGACTGCTTCTGTATCTGTTAGAATGTTACATCTCATTTGAGGTTGGTTTTATGAATGAGGATGAGCACACTTTTTTCTTGGAAGAGGTAAGCAAGACAACAGTGACAGGTAATGTATTACTGCATTTCAAGTGAACATAGTTCTAATAAGCATTAATACATCTTTAAGTGAGTCACCAATGTATTATGAAAGATTTTCTGCAATTCCAAAACATTATAATCATACTGCCTAAAAAAGACAAGGCCCATCTTCAAAGTTATTATGGTCTCTCTTGTGTACTTCCTCTACATCTGATGTGGTTCCCAAAGGACCAAGTAGACAGCATAGAAGTAATTTATGGAAAATTCCATAGCAACAAGATATCAAGATGACCACTGTCATAGCCATACCGGATATCTGCACAGTGCCATTTTCACAGCGGTCCAACTAGATATCAAAGAAAGTTTTCTGTTGAGTATTATCAAGACTTTCAAGATGCTGGATGTTAGATAAGCACCATTTTCATTTAGGACTAATCAGACCCTGTAAGTAGTCTTTTACTTAAAACTCCATGTTGATTTGACCGTCCATTTAGTAGTGACAACATTTTCAATGTCCTAGCAGCTCTAAATGTGTGTGTGTAAATTTGTATGGCAATCTTTAAGTTGTTTAGGAAAACTAGTGATACCAAACTTGTGCTAAAGAATGGATGGGTGATTGACAACAGGACATCACATCTGTAGCCTTAATCACATTCATGGCCAAATACATCTACAGACTTTGTTTGTTTTATGCTGTAAAGTTAGTGTAGTTAATGGATGCTGTGAGCAGGATCACATGATGCAACTAAAATAAACAAAAAACACAACTGAATTAAACAGCACATATTATGAAAGATGAATTTACCTACATACGAGTGATTTAGCAGCATTAAAGGAAACATATTTTGAAGATAGAAGCCCTTAAAATATTTAGATAAGATGCTACAATAATTAAGCACAAAACACATTTGAGTTTAAAATAAATCTAAATAAATCAGTTATGTGCTGTTTTGAAGACTTTGCATGATAACTATTTCAAACTGAAAACAAATGAATGACATCTAAAACTGAGGTGGTTTAGTAACTTGGAATGATAATGCACAAAATAACCTAGGACTGCAGTGGACATTCATTTGAACACACACAACCAGGTCAGAAGCATGCCAAAGAAATCTATCGCCAACCTCTTGAGCAGCCTGTTTTTCCATAAACTCCTTTATGCCAGGCAATGCCCATTTCATACCTGGCTTACTCTTCTGAAATGAAATAATCCAGGTAAAACTTGGGTGTACCTCTGTGTCAAAAATGACGACCAATAAGCTCAGTTGTATAAACACTGGACAACTGATTGGCATTGAAATTTGCATCTTTTAATACATCACCTTCAATTCTGGATTACAAGAAAAATGTAAGAGGGTGGGGAGACAAAAAAATAAACCTGAACAAATAATTTGGTATCACAGGAAAAAAACCAGTAAATCTTAAACTTTTATGGAAACTAAATTAAGGAATATGGCAAGATTAGCATTAGCAAACGACAGGAAAGCTGAGGTAAAAGCCATGTTGAATCAATATACAGATCACAGGCTGATGAAAAAAATGTATGCACAAATCTTTTATCCCATTCTGCAATAAAACTATTTTTAAAAAATACACCTACACCAAAAAAACAAAAGTATTGTTTGCTAAAGCAAACATCTGCAAAGTTCTTTGCCCCTGATTGATTTTTACTGAAAGAGAAACAATTATGGGATACACATAATTTACGGATTGCTAAAGCTTTAATGGCATGGCATACTGTATTTAAACTGTTAGCGGCGAAAGCATCTATCTGTCATGTGAAGAAAATTTGAGGCAGCCTATGCATTTCAATTGGGGGTGAATACATCTATATAAAAGAATATGTTTATAAAAAGACCAAGGCCTTGTGCTTGAACTACAAATGCTTGCATTTTTATAAATTGAAAAGCCTAATTTGTATATTTTTTAAATATATGCAAGCAGAGGGCAATATTAATTGCAACCTTTTTGTCTCCTGCATCAACAGAAGATCCTGGCTTTAATTCCACGTCAAGCTGAGACTTGTAGGTACCTTTGCCATGCTGTCTATCCATTCCATCCTTCCCTCTATCACCTTTATCTCTATCCTTATCTCCCTTGCCTTTATCCTTATCTTTGTCCTTCTCAGGGGTCTTTTTGAACTTTCCAAATAGTCCTCCTGTCTTCTTATCATTCTCTTTGTCCTTGTCTGTTGTTTTGTCCTTATTCTTATCCTTGTCTTTATCTTTGTGTTTGTCATTAATTTTGTCTTTGTCTTTGTTTTTATCCTTATCCGTTTCTTTGTCCTTATCCTTGTCCTTGTCATTAATTTTGTCCTTGTCTTTATCTTTGCTGTCTTTTTCTTTGTTCTTTTGTTCTTCTCTTCCTTTCTCTCTATCCTAGCATTTGATAACATATTCCACTTCATTAGTGTTAAGTCAATCACATTTGGCACTAAGCACACCTCTTTAGAAAATGTCATAATTTGAAGTTACACTTGGTAAACACTTTTCCATTCAATTTAAAGATTTATCTGACTATGTTTAATGTTCATATATTTACTATATTTCTGGTTGTGAAAATTACAATTCAGTTTTATAATGGTGAGAATAAATGACTTACATTTTTCCATGTATTTAGATCGACATTTCAAAATTTATATCCGGTAAACAATTATGTAAGATGTCAGTATTATATCAAAAGCACATTCAGACTTAATGTCTAGAGGTATTAGTCTTTAAAACATCTCCAGTGTTATGACGGAGTTGAGCCATCAGGAGGACATTTTCAGTGTCTTTGTCCCCATATTATGATAAAGATATATTGTGTAATTGGGGGGGGGGGGACAATGACACTCTGAGGTGAGCAAAATGTCCTAATGGTATATTCAAGGTGGAGAAAATGTCCCCAAGGCTCAATCAAGGTGTAACTTTACTTCAATGTATACAAATTAAACTACGGCCTGGAGAAAAATATTTACTTTTGCCAAAGTGACAGTCAATTCATCTATTAGATGTTGGCTTTTATGTTAAAGCATATAAACCTGCCTACTTTATACAATCAAGCCAATAAGATTTGGCAAAATGATATATATGGTTGAGGATTTCACGAGTTGTTGTTGAAAATATTGCACATGCAATATTAAAAATTATCAATCCAATACTGATAAGATAAACATGTATCATTTAAAAAAAAAAAACAAAAAAAACTTCCTTTTGTGTGCCTGATAAACAGTCCTATTTGTAGACACTTATGGTTTGGACAGCAAGTTGCCCACCCATTCCACCCACCTTTTTTTACTGTCCTTGTACTAAAGAATGGTAAATCTTCAATATCTACTTCATCCTGAATGGAATTATCTGAACAAAACTCCAAGTACTGATCCCAAAAATGCACTTGAAATAATAATAAAAGGTAATTTCAAATTTGTACATCAACCAGTATGTAGAAAGGGGAGGCAACTCATGTACTGTTATAACCACATGGGCATGTGCACCTAATCTGAGCCATGAATGATTGACATGATAAATCAGATATTTTGATAAAAGATTTAGATGCCCCTATACAAAGTAAAATAAAAAAGGCTGCCAAACCACCTTCTCTGTAGAGGTCAAGTCCTTGTCCCCTGGGGCCCGGAAGGCCAGGGTAAGCTGGGCCTGTACAAAAATGCAAAGCATAAAAAATATAAAAAGACGCACTTTCAGTTTGCAGTGATCACCTCTTAACATTTTCAGAGACCCTTTCAAACAAAGAATACACTGTGTTTGGTAACTTGTAACACCCCCAACTGCAAACACTGTAGATGAGCTGCAAATTAAGGCGTATACTGTTCACTGTACTTCTGATTTCCAGCTAAAAGTTTTGACCCCAATCTGCTGGCATATTATGCAAAGATCTGAGGTCTACACTATAGTTAATTACAAATAAATGTGATATCAGTATCTTCTAAATACGACTCACTTCATCTCACAATCAATATGAAAAAGCAAAAAGAACCCACCAAAAAAACAAAACAAACAAACATTGAGATCGCTGGCTTGGCTAAAATTATGGCTAGCATGTCTGTTCCAAGAAGTGTACTTCATCATAGAAAAGTACAATTGAAATGAAAGTGAGAAATTAAATACACATGTACTGGCAATACAAATTCTGATGCAAACAAAAGTACCATTCGTGGTAAATTATTTATCCATAAATATTAGCAGTCATCTGTGTAAGCAATAGAACCACATGACTGACTTTAGTTATTATTGATGAACAAGTCTAAAATAATGACCCCTGGTCCTGGTAATTAGTCTTTGACTAAATTTACTGTGCAGAAATGATTATTTTCATATTAGACTTACCTTGACCTTTGATACGTAACCCCCAAATCAATAGGTTTCTCTCTCACCCTAACTGCGAGCCATCCTAAATTTGACCATGGAACTTACTATAGATCAAAAGTTACTGTGCAAAATACATTTTTTCTATGAGTCACATTCACCTTGAACTTTGACCTTTTGAACCCAAAAATCAATAGGCCTTAAGAAACTGTATTAGGCTTCTTATAAGCCATCCATGAAATTCAGGTCAGGTACATGGTGTAAAAAACAAATGTAAAAAAAAAAAAAAATGGTTATCAGGCAGATATACACATGAACAATATCAAATCATGTGCTAAACCTGAAAAGCTAAACTGATTAAAATCTGAAAAGATGAAAATGAAGCCTCAAAGAACAAGGAACATTTGCCTACAAAAGAGCTCTAGCAGAAATACATTAATTCTATAAACAAGACATAAATGCATGTCATGTTTCATGTAATATTTAAAGATAAATCTAGACATTTATGTACACAAATCTACAACAACAAAAAAATAAAAGACCAATACAAATTCTCTCGTGAATCTGGTGAAAAGAACAAATAAGTAACAGAGCAACAATAACTTACCATATATACTAACTTGTAAGTCAAAAACTTTATAAAATATGAAGTTTTACATTTAAAGTACCTGCTTTTTTAAATATAAGATACCAAAACAAAACTGAAATGTATGTAAACTTGTTAAATAGCTCAGGAAAAGACTGATAAATTGCTGCCCTTACATCCTTTGCTTTTATAAAAATAAAGTCCAAAATCAGATCATGTCTCTTATGTACAGATGGTTTCACATACACCTCTTTAGTGTCATAATTGAAAAATGGCAAAGCACAATTAGTATCAAGTTGACAATTTCATTTGTATATATAAGTGGGTAGGTGTCCACTTACAAGCAGGCTGACTTGTAAGCCAGTATATGTGGTCTAATCGAGTCCAAACAAAATGCATACACAAAGTCCATACCACATCCATACTTACATTTTCCAGTTCAGCTGAGCCTAGCTGACCAGCTTTACTTTGCTCAGTAGCAAGTTCATCTCCCTGAAGAAAAGACAAACAAATTTTTCCTCCAACTTTAAAAATAAGTGTTCCTTGCAATCAACTGTCTAATCTATGTGCATTTAAGTACAGGGTTAGTAGCAAATTTCTTTCAGAAATTTCAAGGGTTTTTCAAGGTTCAAAATCGTGGTTTTCAAGGTGCATTATTACATTAATTTTAAAGGATACAGAAATGAAAAATAAATTACTATACTTCATACGAGAAATATTTCTTGCAAATTTATTGCTTAAAAAGACAGTCAAGAATATGATCACTGATATCATTCCAATTATCAGTTCACATCCCACATCTGTACAGTCACTGAATAGTTTATTTTACAGTCTACACTACGCTATTTACAAAGTCCACAATATTTTATAGTGAATTTTTTAGATCTTGTAGCTTGTTATCAACCTGGTTTACAAGCCGTTACGTGAGACACAGGAGTCAAGACGTTTTATCAATAAAGTACGACGAAATCTTTGACATGAATTCCCCTTATCGGTAATATAAATATTATTATTTATCGGTAATATAAATTTGTTATATTACCGATAAGGGGAATTCATGTTGTCAGAGATTTCACCGTATTTTACTGATAAAACGACAGTCTACTGTGACGTGAGATTGGTGGTTTTTTTTTCTCCAGCTGCACGAGATCATAAAGCACTCTCCCATAGCACGCAAATCAACATCTTTCTGACATAATTTGCATTTTGCATAGCTGTCTGAGAATGATTGCATTATCTAGAATTTTTTTTTTTTTTGTCTAGCCACCGAAGTTGGAATCGGCCATCACATATGCTTCTGTTTCATGACCAGTAGAGCAAACAATTAGTTGGATATTTGTGATGAATACCGGATAAAGCTACGTTAAATCATTCCACTGTTTTCAGGTCAAGTACTGGACAAATTCATTATCCTATTATAGTTTTTTTTAATGCATTTGTACAATTGGTGGTAAAATCATGTAACTGCAGAACTGATAGCACAAGAATCTACCAAATTATAACAAAAGTTAATTTTTAAGACTATCCATTTTAGATCTATTAAAACCAAAGTTAACAGCTACAACCACAATGACTCATTAACTTTTAACTGTGTATGTGTATGTAAGAGTCATTGGGATTATGTACTGATTTTAGCTAATATAAAGTTTGCTTTCATGACTTGTCAAAACATTTGATGAATGAGGGCATCTATTGCTGGAAATGCTTCCTGGTGTGATCCCTGATCTTGTTTTTTCAGTCCTTTATAAACATTAAAAGCCTGTTGTTTTTATACGAGTTAAACAGGTTGGATGTAATATCTTTCAATAAATCACCCATTTATTCATCTGTTATAAAAGCTGTATCTAGATTTATCGACACTGGAACAAAGATCTGAAAGAGGTGAATGTATTTCAAAATAGACCCAGTTCTACTACATACACTTTTCAAAGCCTCCACATTCAGAAAATTGTTGGTAATTGTCAAACTGTATTTTGCTCATTTCAGAGCTCTCAGACACCCGTTTCCTGTTCTAATTAATCTGCTTGTTCTTTTATGTTCAATCATAATAATCATAATGTCTCATGTTCTCATTAGTATTTATTATCTATCTGACCAATTATTAAAAACAAAAGCCTGGCCTGCTTCTTAATACTAGTAATCTACTTTCTTAACATTTTCCTGTGACGTTATTCTACCCTTCTTGTTTTGAAAAAAACCCGGACTTATAAATTGTGGAAGCACACTTTTCATTTTAGTCCTGATTTAAGTGCTATCCAGACAAAAACCATTTTTGACACTGGTCTTTGGTTAAGCTATCGTGCTTACAATAATTTCCTTCATCAACTTTTATAAATGAACAGGAAGCACATGTATGTCTGTCACATGGCTTACATAACTACAGACTATTATACCATGCATGGCTTATTTAATACTGTAAGAACACAACCTATGTAAACAATCTCCTAAACTTTATGTCAGTTTTGCTATATCCTGACAAATTTCTCTCTCAAGATAATGGCACAACTTTGCAAGACAATGGCATAATTTTTATACAAAGTTTCTTGCTCACAATCAGACAATGAAGATATTCATGATATACATCTATTTACCAAATCTGATATAAAATGAATGTGAAATATCTTCTTGAGATCGTGAGCTAACAAACTCAACCAACTGGATGCAAAGTATCGCACTGTATCTCATTACCATATGTAGCCCTGTTATTATAGAACCTGTATACAACAATGATAATTTAAGCTAATTTGCAAAGGTGGAACAAATTTTACTCAGAATATAGTCTTTGGAATGGTAAAAAGTGTTCAGCCAATCAGATGCAAGAACACTTTATTAACATTCATGCATCTGACTCTTTAATGAACCTATCCAATGTCTTGATGAAGCAAAAATAATTCTGGCCCATTTTCTAACTAAAGAATATGCTTTTAATTTATTCTATTTATATTTCAACTTTTGATGTTTATAAAACTTAAAATCGTAAATCTTTATCTGCAAAATATAGCTAGCATTGTGCTCACGTGCTCTGAAACAATCTTGCTACTCCTAACCCACCCTTTGAGCTAGCTAGCTATCTACATACCTAGTAAATCTACTAAGATAGTTATCTAAATACCTACCTTGACATGGCATAAAACATAAGAAATAATTTTAGAAAGTACTGATAAAAGCCATACATAATTATTCTTATAAACCAGATTTACCTGGCGAAAGTAACCAACTTTGATTAGGCTTGGAACACATCAACAATTATCTAATGCTGAGGCTTTCCATGAGAAACATGCAACATGCAGTTCACTCCTCCAATTTCTAATCATTCACATGCACCCCTATCATAATATACAATTATATCGTCATTATTATGAAAGTTCACCATAAAATAAACATGTATTCCAACTTCAAACAACACTGGTCAGAAAGGGCCTTCTTAGTGGCCTACAATGCATATATGTCCAGCATGCACACATTTTTATGATCAGAAACACATACTTAGCAAAGTAAATAATGTTGGTCACAGTATCCTCTGATTTGATAGGTGTAGTATTAACCAAGATGCATCCAATTATCATGTTTCATGATTGAACATCAACAGCACCCACTAACTGGACTTTTAATGCAAACCTGCAACATAATTACTGATGCATGAAATATAGGTTAACAAAACCTTTTGCAAAAATGATGAAAAACTTGTCAATATGCGCCCACTAACCTATTTTCAAAATTGTAGCAGTGTTGCACATAGAATCCGATAGTCAGGAACATCTTGTCCCCCACCCTCCAAATATGGAGGACACAAAATATTCAGAGTTAAAGGAAAAAATACATTCAGTATATAATGCACCAGCAATGCTATAAAAATAAGATGAACATTTACTTTAATGACTTTTCTTTCCAAACTAACAAATCAATAATTAAATGACAGATTAAGTACTTGCATGAATTTAGCCTCTTGTATCTTCATCTGAACAACAAAATAAAATAAATCTTTCCCACTGTGGGGAGACTTTATCCTTGAAAACCTACATTACAACAAGGCCAACTACCATAAACCTTAAAGGTTTTCATTGAACACTTGAAAGGACATACCAATGAAAATGGCAGAAACCCACAAGACTACAGTCAATAAGAGTGCTGCTGATCATGATGCATCCACAAGTTTGACAATCCTAGAAGTGATAGTATGTCAACTGCATGGCAAACACCTATGTAGTTATGAGCAAAATGCAAAAATTAACCTTGTCAAATGTGAAATACGGGTCCAAGTGCTCCCTTTTTGGTATGGGCAAAGCACTAATAGAGATGTAACAATCAAGCTGAATGGCTGAAACACGAGTCAGCAAAGTGTGAAATATGGATAACAATGTCCAACATTTCTAATAAAAATGCATCCAGTCATCAGGTATCTAGATTCCTGGTATAAATGCAAACATTTAACACCACTAAATTGTTAAATGTAGGTCACAATGACCTTTATTTCTAAAGGTGTGTCCTAACAAAGATGCATACAACAATGATTTTGAAAATAGCAATGCTTGAGACTGAATCCAAAATCAGTGAAACATGATATATGTGTCAGTGAGATACTTCTAAGGATGCATTCCCTCACCAGTTTCATGAACCTTGGACCAACAGTAATGATATAAAACTGAACCTACACAAGCAAAGTCTAAGTTAAAATGACCTTCCTTTGTGATAAGGGTGTAGTACTAACAGATAGGCAACCATTCAGTTGGATGTTCTAGAATGAACAGCTTAAGAAATAAACTTGAAACAAAATAAAACCAGTCTGGGAAACATAAAATAAAGTGACCAGCTTTTGTGAAAAGTGTGTAGTACTTACTACTCAAGGTCATTCCCTGAGCTAATTGCAATTATTTTAAAAACCCCAAAGTACAAATTATGTACAAGTTGCTATAAATGGCACCCTCAGACACCTGTACAGGTGGTAGATGCTTGGAAACATACTACTCCAAAATAGCTGCATAAGGCCTTGCAGAATAATGCTCGAGATTCAATGAGGGTATACATATATGTGTATGCCTTAATCAGTACTGCCACAGTACTACAATAATAAGACTTGCACACTAATTTATGCGAACTAAAAATAAAAAAAGATCAAAATTGTTACATGTTGATTCTATGTTCCAGTTGGTGCCCAAAATAGTTTTTGATAATGGGAACACAGTCTAGTCAAAGTTGGTTAGAAAAGTAAGACTGACAGACATGGATGTCAAGATGGGTAGGATGTTTGTACCACTTTATGCTGCCTGTCTTCTGTAGCATCGGCAGCATCTCCTTTCTTCCCTTTCTTCTTCTTTCTTTCCTCCTCTTCCTTCTTCTTTCTTTCCTCCTCTTCCTTCTTCTTCCTATCTGCCTCTTCCTTTTTCCTTTGTTCCTCAAGTTTTTTCCTTTCAGCCTCCTCGTGCTTTCGTCTGTCCTCTTCCTCTTTCTTTTTCCGCTTTTCTTCTTCCTTCTCTCTTCTCTTTCTTTCCTTTTCTGTCTCAATTTTACCTGCTTTTCCAACCAAACCACCTGCTGCCACATCAGCTGCATCGCCCTGGTAACCAGGGGCATGTTCTGTTTTCTCCTGAACAACAAATTAGTGAAGTGACAATACTCTGCACACAATACTCCCTTGTGAACCAGATCACATTAAAACCTGTCTTTGCACAATATCCATATCAAGCCTGTACATTAAAGTCCAAAATATTTTAGAAAGATAAATACATACAAATTCAATCTGATCATCTAAACAATGCAGTTTCCCAAATTAAGCAGAAAACCGTGCCTTTCATTTCATCATTAAATTAGCAAGTACTGGATAAATCAACTAGTGGAGAAACTGTCACATTCTGAGATGCCTATCCATTGTCAAAGTTAAATGGCTGACAGGCATGAACATGTCCAAGCACATGATGACAAATGTCTAAAAACCAAAATGCTTTACTGAGGACAAATACACCAGAAGATCAGGAGAAAACATTTGCTTCATTATATTGGTTTTTTCCTTCAAATATTTAACAGTGCAATGGTTGCATTATGTCATGGCAGAGTAAAATATGTTGCATAAGGACACCACAGTAGACAATTTGGGCTGATCTAACAGTAAGATTCAAACCTGTATTCTTCTGGTCACAAGTCCCATGCCAAAACACTTAAACAGATAGACTCTTAGTGTGACCCTGTTATACAACTCTTTCAGAATATGTCAATATGTATGCTTAAAATGTGACAAACATTTATATTAAAAAAAAACTAAAACAAAATCAGTCAATATAAAACTAGCTCCATTACAAATCCAACAGAAATTAAACAAATAAAGGGTTAATTAGAATTAAGTACAAACATGCTTTCCAACATTCCCAAATATACATCCTGAAAGACAAAACTTCTGTTATATAAAAAATAACGATAGTAACAATTATTCTGCCACACAAATATTTCATTTACATGCTTCTGTATAGACATGCGGCACATGTTAAAAGTTTAGTGAATATATGAATAAGCATTGATAGGAGATAAATATGATAAGATGTTCATGTATTTAGCGAAAGATCTTTTGAATTTATTATTGTATAAAAACTTTCATTTTAGTTTTTCATCTACTTTGCAATAGTAGAAACATGGACTGGTTTACATGTTTATCATTTAACTAATTTTTGCGCATGTTCTCTTAAAACCAGCCTAATTTGTATGCACTATGAGCATTAAATCTCATAAAAGCATCTAAGTCAGTCTGCTTTAAAAACAAGAAGTAATATCAAGAAACCATAGGGAATAGAAGAATTCATAAAGATTGCTCATATCTTGGTCTTATCATTTCATGCTCGTTCAAATGCTTCAACAGACTAGAGGTATTGAAGTCTTGGTGCTCCCATTTATAACAATACAAAACTTGCAATAATAAATAGTTCCATTGTATCAATCAACTTTACTTAGACTGACAAAAGTGATTATATGGCTACAACACAAATAAGCTTGTGAGACCATGCTGATCAAGTTTGTAAATGCTGACCTAAAATGTACATATATTGTGAAATGGAACGTTATCTAAAAATCTATTGCTTGGTTCTAAATAAAATTCAGACTTCTGTGCAACATGTCTGACATATTTTATGATGTCCGTTTAATAGAAATCTTCTGATGCAAATTTTGTTGAATGGGATTTAAGCATATAGTATGCAAATGGTTTAATGGCACATCAGCACAACACTGGTTATATCATACCAATCTGAGCGAATAATGAACCATCAATATTCATATAAGAGTGTAATAGAGCAAATATTGGGGATTCAGTGAAATGATGCCCCTTTGGCTCCACATACCCCTTCCCCTGGTAATCTGTCCCTCCTGTCAGATGTATCACCATCCCCTGGTCCAGGTGCCGACTTGTTTTTCCCATCTTCATGCCTTAATTTTGAGTCTGGTGGTGGTCCCATTCCTGTAATGGCTGTCGGAACACCTTTTATGTCTCGCTTGTCTTTCCCATCTGGATAGTAATCATCATTGTTCTCCAACTGGTTCTTCCTCTGTGCCACTGAAAAACCATATACAGTGATTATAACCAATCAAAATTATTGGTCATTATGGAAAACTCACAACAGAATGGGACAAAAGTAATCTGCAAAATGGTCAATAATTCCACCTTTCAATTATTTCATGCACAACTGATGGATAAAAGTTAATATAGTGGAGGACTGAAGAGAATATTTTGCTTATAAATTATTTATCGGCAGTGGTGGTCAGCAAAGAAAGTACACAGTTTTGGACCTTTAATTTGCTTTCTTCAATATTAGGGTTAAAAGATGATATTAGTGCAACTCGAAAGTATTGACTGGATTTACATCCGATGCTCAAGTTAGCAAGCAACAATTTTGTTTAATCATTAGAGATTTTATTAAAATAGGCACAAGCATTGCTTATAGCATACAACACAAAAGGCATTTTCTATTGCATGATGCATAGTTACATTCATCCATGCTCTTTGCTTTATTTTCAGGATATGATAAAGATCGTCTTTCTGCAGTTCGTGTAATGTGTGGTTGCTCTCTATTAACCATCTCGGCGGCTTTCCGTGCCTGAGCTTGGGTTCTGCCCGAGTAGCGAAATTTGGAATTGAACCGTGGGAAGAGGGTTGAGGAAGAGGCCTTTTCACCTTCCTTTAATCTGTTAAGAAAATTAGAAAAGTCAAACTTCAGAACCAGCTCAATACATACACTATTATGATTATCTGTTTATGAAGTCTAAAATTTAGTATTGCACAATTTCAAAAATAAAACTGATGGGTAAAGAATAAACATCCACAAAATTCTGGTCCAGGTCTGTGATGTAGAACTAACGATAGTGTGTAGAGACCGTGTCTTCTTTCACAAACAAAACAAAACATAAATTTAGAAATAGCTTTTGAAACAGTTTTAAACTTTTTCCACAATAAGGCAAATATAAAAAGTTACAAATCTGGTATTCTTTCTAATAAAATCTATAATTTCAACTTACCTAAAGAAGGCATGATGCTCCACACAAGTTTTCCATACTCTTTTTGCCATTTTGTGATTTTCTAATTTAAATCCAATCGTCTTCTCATGTGGTTCAAACTGAAGAATGTAAGAATACATATTGTATAAATATCTATTTCATTTTTTTCTTTTTCATATATATTTGTAATAGTACTAAAATGTTTACCAAATTTCACTACAGAAATATGTGTAGTCTACATTCTATTTGCATTCACTATTGAATGAAACTTTCATCACGACTTGGGCAGAATCTGAGTTAGATTTTCTACCAACAGATCAACTTATCAGGGTAGTGCTCAAATTTACCTGATTACTGAGACACGATCTCCTCCATAAAAAGATTCCCCATTACACATCTCCATGACAAAGATGATAGTTGCTGTAATCTTATCAATATTTTATCATATAGGATACAAGTTTCAAATTGAGAATAGGGCTTGAAATTAGTCCGCTACCACAAGGCTAATAAATTTCCTGTCAAACTATTATTTTCATAATTTCTGATGGTTTGTAACACTTCAATTGACAGAAGTCAGTATTTATCGATAAATTATCTGAATGATCAAACACAAAGTCCTCTCAAACCTAATTGCAAAAATCACACGGACTTGACTGGTCCCCTGGAGCAGTGGTTCTCAATACGTTTATTGTGGCAACCCTAAAATGGCAACCACCAAGACCTCCCAGCCCTCACCCTAATTTGGGTTGTGTTTGTAAGTGGGAACCTCTTCCTAAAAAGATTAGAACAATTTGGATTTAACTTTTTAAATTTTATATCAAGGCCCTATAAACCTGTACTGGTTTTGTTTGATTTATAAGGTAAAGTTGTATGTCAAAAACCATTGGTCCACGTTTCCTCTGATCTTTCTCAACCTATTTAAGATATTCTGATATTTATCATGGGTTGTGAGGTCTAAGTTTATGGCCTATTGGCAAGCTGGAATTAGCTGAAACTGTGCAGTGTTAGGCATTGACTAGCTACTGGACCTATCAAACTTAAGCAACTTTACCTGGAGCCAAACTCTCATGAAATCAATAAAATATAATTAATATAACATTTGTTATGTCTTTAATTTGCTAGCAGACCAGGCAAAATTACTACAGACAATATTTGATCTGGTACTCTCCATTTGCATTGCTAGTCACAAGACTAGCCAAATCTTGCAGCCTGTATATCCACGACAACAGAAGTTCAACAGTCAAATGACGCCAATAAAATTATTAAAAAAACAAAATACTGAAAATCCAGTGTTGTTGCTCAAAAAAGTAAAAAATATGAATGTAATGTTCTTTTTAAAACAAAAAAATAAAATATTATTTTAAACTTTTTTATTCCAAGAACAACCAATTACCTGTTACTGTTGCAGCAACCATGACATAAGACTCTATAGATTCATCAAACAAGACGTACATGCCTACCTCTGACAAGGAAAAAGTGTAATCCAAGTGGTCAAAAAGCGGAATCCTGGCAGAAAAAGCTTAATCCACATATAACATGTTAAAATTTATTTGCCCCTCTCATCTTTTAACAGCCATGACTGTTTCGAGTTTTCATATGTAGCACTTTTAGCTTTACACACACATCGACTAGAATCCACCTGAAGACTTTTAGTACCAATATTAAAATTCTTTGCAAGAATCTGCGCATAAAGAATAAAATTAGAAAACCAGTCTGTTCTCTCCTCATTAACCCATACAGCTGCTATAAAAAGAATATGAGGTTGAAAGTTTGAAAGTAAAACCAGGATGTTTCTTGGTAATAGGATTGTTGCTATAAATAGAACATGATACTATTAGGAAAGTGGACTTGCGTGCACAAAGTGTACTCTTATATTGTAGGTATGTAGAAGCTGTCTTTTCTAAAATACGGTCTGTGAGATTAATGGAATGTTATTAAAAACAAGAAATAAAAATCATTAATTTTGGGGGGGGAAGGTTGGTATACCAGAAAAGCATAATCCATATACGTTTATGCATAAGGCGTAATTCAGTGAAAAAAGCGTAATGATTAAGCCAAAAGCATAATGGTTGGCGTGTATGTAGCGGGCATGTCAATACAGTGGTCATGCAATACCAACAAAACTTGGATTAAAAGAGTAAGTTAGACCTGAGTAATGCTAAACTGCCTTTGCAGTGCAATATCAATTAAACATTTTTTATGATCAACCATCTTTCAAGGATCATCAATCATGGAAACATATATTGCTCAATGGTTTGTACTGATTGTATATTGCATAGCTACCAGCCCCACCCCACCCACTCCAAGTACAAAAACACAGACTGTTTGTGACAAAAATACTGCTTTTGAGGAACAAATACTGATTTTTAACATTTTAATTCAGATGCAACTATTTACAACAGATACAACCATCAGTAAAATAGGACAGTGCCTTACATAATTATTAAATGTCAAGGATGCATGTGTTGCACACTAGTACCATGTTCCATTCAGAAGGTGCAAAAGTGTAACACACTCAGATACAGGCTTTCTTAGGAGTCTTTTCCACACCTTGTTTTTTTCTGCTTCAATTATTATCAATTCCAATGTACCAACTTTCATTGATGTTCTCAATTCTGTGATTTACTTACTGAACCATTTTTGTTCAAGCATACATGTGTTCCTTTGCGATTTTACTGTCTGAAAATGATCAAAATAAATTGCCAGCAACACTAGTAACTAAAAAGGAAGGTTCATTTCTAAAAGAAATTTAATAAATCGAATTTTGATCGCATTAAGGTTTTCTCTGGTATTTATATTCTTCGTAAGTTCAGGCTGAGTTGTGTGTGATGAAGCAGCAATCTGATGCTTATTAGCTTTTTCATACTCTTGTATTTCATTGGTGCCTCCATGCCCACCAGCGAAATCACATTACACAATTTGCAAAATGTAAAATTTTCTCCCATGTAGATGGTTTCACAAATTTAAAAAAAGACGGCACAATAATTGTCCTTCTAGTTGTTTTCATTTTTTTTCCCCTGCAGAAGATTCTGAATATTTTTGTTTCCTTTTCAACATGATTAGAAATTGAATATTACAAATACGAGATACAGTGACAGCGGTAACTGTTTGCGAAATCCAATATGGCAGATAAAGACAGGCACGGCATCCTCGATTTTGAATGAACCAATAGTATTGTAGAACTATTCCTATATACATGTGATACATATCTATCAAAATGGAACAGAGTGCCTGTTCTAAACTGAAAAATGCAAACAAATTTTTTGTTTTTTAAAAAATGAATTTTTTGCAAAATTTGTACACCTGTATTCAGGTCCAAAATACTGGGAAAAAATGGAACAGTTGGTACCTAATGCTATTGTGAAACACACACAATGCTGATACTGTCATAATGAAAGACCTTTTCAACCTGCTTCCACTGTAAGACAACAGGTAAGGCCTTAAATTGTCTGTGTAGTTAATGATATACAATTATCTGAGTAAGGCCTGCCTTTTACTCTTGTTAGTTACCTGATGATATGCCTCAACAATTTTAAATACGTGTCCTATTTTTTCAGTTACTTTCTGGAGAATTAGTTTTTCATGTGAACTTGTGAAAAGTTTCAAGTAATCCTGAAAGGTTTTGCAAAGAAAGATTTATACCTTTGAATTATAAATGATGGTACTATTTAAGAAATAAAGTTTTTGTTCATAAATGCCACACATTAGTTTGTGGGATGAACAAATGAGGATTAAACTGGACTTGAATAATTGTTTAATCTACAACTCCTTCTAGCTTAAAGAAAATCTGTTAAATTTTAACCCTGCAGTCAAATAGTGGCTCTCTGATAAATATCATAGACACTAAGAATTTTAAAGTTAAAAAGTATATCAAATGTACATGTACAATCAATGTTCAAAAACAAACTGCCAATATAAATAATTGACAGAAGAATTTTTTTCTTCTTATATATTCACAATTTATTTCAGCTCTATTTTGTCATACAATAGTCCCCCTCTTATACGGCCCCCCCCCTTCTGCACCTGAAAAATAGCCTTATAAGACAGGTGGCCTTTCCAGAAGGGGGCTAAATTTATTATGAGAAGTATATGTAATGTACGTAGTAAGAAAGCTACATACTTCAACACATTAAATATCTTTGTCTAAATGTAACATTAATCATTAAAAGGTTCTTTTTGTTATAATAACAAATTTATTTCAACTGAATATATGTTACTATTTTTTCTTTCTTGCCGTAAGTGTGATTTGCAAGCGGGTATTGTTGTCATGCACATTGCAAATGGATTCAAAAACGTCATTTACATCTTGGTACATACATAATTATCTTTCCATTTGCTCCATTTTCCCACTCTGCTGAATAACCTTCTTATTGGTTATGACTTTGTTTATTCAAATTATTTAAACATAAACTTGTTTTTTCAAGTCTTTTCTACAAAAAATTGTTCGGCAAGACCCCCTCCCCTCGATGTCGTTGAGTAGAATAACCGACTTTTTCTAAAATAATGTATCTGTTACCCTGATGACATTTTAATGTTTGGTAATGATTTATTTGGTTGTTGCTGACTGTATGCAATTTAATTATGCAGACAAAACGTGTGTCGAGTGTACGAAATAGTCTCTGTAAAGGAAGCCATAATGTGTTGTCACATGATTTTTCCGGTCTTTGTCTGGTACTATGTTGTTGTTTTTTCAAGGTTCTCTGTGTGTACAAAATCTATTTTAGCCTATGCTGACCCTGTTATCATTGTAACAATTACGTCTGGTTATAATCATCAAAGAGAAGAACTCGACATAGGTGTTAAACCCCAAACTCTGTCATAACATTATCGAGTCCATTTCCTGTAAACATCAACTTTTATAGATAATGAAATACTATAAATCTTTAGCCGAAACTTTTAACAGCGACTTGACACTCCGAGACGTGTATCTACGATAGAGATAATCAAAATTGCTGACCTTATGTCAAGATTTGAATTAATTATTGGTTCTGGATACATTTAAAGAAACACAAGTGGCCGTTTATAAGGGGGACATTTTACATTTTTTGTACTAATATGCTGGCTACTGGTCGCGTTAGGGGGGTGGCTGTTCTTGAGAGGTACTTTTCAATACAAACTCATCGGTGCCAAGGGATTCTGGCCATAAAAATCATGTGGCCGCTGGTCAGGGGGGCTGTTCAAGAGGGGGACTACTGTACTTGCAATCAAGGCAAAAATTAAGTTTCCTAACTTCAAGAAATTTTAAAAATCACAACTCCAATTAAAAAGTGTCAGTCTGTCCTACTAAATGTTGGTAAATAATAAGATTCCTTTATAGTTCCAGAAATATGGGAAAGGAACTCCGCTCCAATTTCCTCCACATCATATAACCAATAATGTGTTGAAAGTATTTTTTAAAATACATTCAACAAGAAATTTATCTTTTTAAAAGAGATTGCATCCATTATGTACCATGCCTAAACATGGCATATTTTTTTTCTATAATGCATCTGCTATCTACAATGGATAACATTGGTGTAACACCTTTATACCTCCAAATTTAAACATGAGATACTTAATTATTTGATTAATGAAAACCCAGATGTAAATTCAATAATTGTGTTTCCAAAAAGGATGCAGAATTAATATTTCTAAATCTATATATGATGCAAAAAGAAATTACAAATTCCTAATCAGGTTTTAATTTTCATTTATTCTGAAAGTATGCCTATATGCAGGTTTATGTCAATCACATTAGATGCTAAAATGGAAGAGCAGAAAATATGCGAATTCTATGTGACTGCTTACCTCCCCTGGACGAACTTTTATATAAAAGTTATTCCTTTTATAAGACAGATTCAAAATTTTTGGCCACACAAAGCGGTTAATTCTCAGCTTGTCTTTATATACCAATATACCACTGGCACACACTCCCAACATAATATCTGTTCTGTCGGAGTCCTGAAGTAAAGAAATTAGAAATAATAACCGATATATATTATGAACTTGTCAGCTAAATGATATAATTATTTCATATTAATCAAATATATTTTCTCCCTGTAAAATTAACCATATATCTCTGATACATATCTTTCTTTAAAAATGCTTACTGAATACGTTGAATGCCAAACCCTTTAATTACAAAAGCTTTATATACTTGCAAAATGTAACTTTGGAAAACACTTGACAACGGTATAAATAAGAACTTTGTTTGTTTGATTAGGATTTTAACGTGGTTTTAACAATGTTTCAGTCATATCGCTATGATGTCTGCAGTGAGGCAGTTTATTATGATTGTGATGTCTAGGACTGGGGCATCATATCGCATGATGTCCCACCCCGTCACATTATCCTTACACCAGGCCCACCAGTCCTAACACTAACTTCTTAATGCTGAGAGTCAAGCGAGGCAGCTGTTAGTACCATTTTTGTAAGTCTTTGGTATGATTCGGCCTGCTCCCATGGCAGACGCTCTAACCACTAGGCCACCGTAGCGGTTGTAAAAACTTAGAAGAAAAGCAATAAAAAAAATTTACACAAAAATTCTCTTAATCCAAGCACATGTAGAATCCGTCTTTGTAATTCAACACAAAACATTATAATTTACAAAACAAAAGAACAATAATACAAAATAAACTGTACAACAAAAATGGGCCAGTTTCAATCACCTGCAATGATTTGCTTGTATCAAGGAAGGGTGTAAATGTGAAAATATGGATATATGAAAAATGGATTAATGAGCTTAGCATGTATAACTAAGACATGAATTGATCAGTCATATTAAATAAGATGGTAATTTTGTTAGTTATCATTTAAATAAAAAAAACCACAAAAACTAACCTTGGCTTCATGAAGGTCAACACCAAACATGGCTAATTTCTTGGCATTCTCCAAGAAGCTGTGGTCTGCCTCTGATGGTGTCAAACCCCTGAAATTGTAGACATCATAAATAATGCCATGTCAGAAAAAGTTTGAAAAGAACAAAAGTGGAACCTGTTCATGGCAAACCTTAACAGGACAATGAAACATGTTATCAAAAACTGTCCTACCGACTTGTATCATCATAACTTATATCAATCAACAAGCCACTTACGTCGATGAAAATACCAAGTCCCCACCCTATGCATGGTTCTCACGCTTTTGTAAAGATCCAAAGTTTTTCCTGGAGGAAATTAATTTTGCCAAGGTTCATTATGGCCCTTACTGACTGAAATTAAAGAACATTTTAAGTTATAAAACATGCATTTTCTAAATATGGTTCTCTTTCAAGACTTTCCAAAACATCTAAGTCAGAAAAGATGGTCATGTACAAAACCATCAAATGTATCACAGGAAACAAGTTTGATTCTATTCCTATCAATTGGCATGTAAAGTCATATTTCAATGTATAGAATAAAAATTCTAACATTATTTTGCTGACCTACGTTATGTTTCCAAGTGGGAACAACATAGTGAACATAAATTATGTTTGGTTTCCTTTCAAACCTTTAATTTAAAAGAATTCTAGTAACATAGAAAGTAAACATTTCCTATTACAATATAAAATATACAATAAATATAATAATTAAAATCTTGTCTTGTAACAAAAAGTTTAACCCTAAATCTATATTTGCCAATAAAAATAGAAACTAGATTTTTCAAATAACCAAATCTTCTTAACATGATCTGGTTAAAAATCCATTTTCAAATGACCTTCAAAATTTTATACTGTTGTATAAAAAAGGACTGAATTATCTGCAAAATCAACTTCTTATAATTCGTTAAACCAGTCCCCAAACCTGTATTGATACAGGTGCTCGTATAGTCTTTAAAAAATATAATACAAGGTATGACAATTTCTCATTTAAGCTCTGTGATTCAACAATTTGGACTACAAATTTGGCTGAAATTGAATAAAAAGCAGTTTTCTAATCTGGGTTTCCTCCAACTATTCCCACCCCATTTGTCACATTTAGGTTGCGGTGTGGGATCCATGCAATTACATAACCAAAATTTGGAATATTTTCAATTATTAAAATTTCCTAGAGTATTGTTAATAACTGTATACTATGAATATCATTTGGAAAGAAAATGTGAAAAAAATTATAACTTCTTTTTAAAGTTGACATTTCATAATATTTATCAAAATTTTCAGGTCCTATCCACAGTTTTTGATTTTAAAAAATGAGCCATATATCAGTTTCTGTAATAAAATTTTTGGACAGCAATTTTCTTCAAGTTCAACAGACAGGAATAAATTTTTTTTATTTTCGCATTTGAAAAATTGAATCCAAAGACGAGCGAGTGATTAGGTAAAATTTACACATAAATAATTAGAATTTTAATTTACTTTCTTTCTGTCATTGTGTCAACAGATTTCATTAAAAAACCATTCAGTGAAAGGTAGCTAAATCTACTGGTGTTCAAGTTGCAGTGTACCAATATAAACTCTATCAGACTGGAAAACTGCAATCTTAAGGAAGTGACTGAAATAGTGTAACATGAGGTCTGCTGCAGGAGTGATTCTGCCAAACTATGGATAGTTGTCAGTTCTGTCTATGCTCCATCCACAGACTATGGTTTAAGGGGCCAAAGAGTATGTTTTAAGGGGCCAAAGAATATGGTTTAAAGAGCATAAAAAGTTATTTACATCTTCTATCACACGTCAACAGATTAAATGAAAGAATTCTAAATAAAAATATTTAATAACTTCAGTCTACTCAATTCTATATTGGCATCAATACTTTCGTATGACTTGAATAATGAACTACATAAATAAGCAATATCCTCCAGTAAATGAAATAAAAATTACATTAAAAAACCTAGATCAATAGCAACAACATGCAATCACAAATCCCTATTTTCATTTTACTGCATATTCAACATAACAATAATATTATTCACCACCCAACTCACTCTGTGGCAGTGACCAAAGGGTCATAATGCTAAATCTTAGAAACTATTTGACAATGTCACAATAATTTAACAGTATTGTATATTTTGATCTATGACAACATACACATGCAATTTAAAGACACCCCTCTCCCAACTGTTAACCTGTGGAAATGAACACAGCATGATGGATGATATTACAATGATGCCAACACTTATTTTAAAAAAGCTAAAAATAAAAAAACGTACTTATGATGTTTGTGCAGTTCCATAATTTTCTCCAGTAGTTCTGGTGTCTGGTTTGGAGCAAAGTCAAAATCTTTCAGATAATCCGGAGTCTTCCCATGTTCCACAGGATTGTAGTCACCCAGCTCTGACTGCACAGTATAGGATCCCAACAGAGCATATGTGACGAAAGAACAAGGTAATCTGAAACAGATTATAATGATAAACATTTTTACCTTGTCTTTAAAGTTTTATTAGAAATAAATGAAGTTGGTGAACCTTGCTTTTCCAAACATTTTTGGGATCATATTGACCTAAATCTTTGTGTCAAGTACAGAGAAAATACGAGATCAAAGCAATTACACATATTTTACCAGAGATATCCCACATTTGTTATTCCTTGTTCTTCAATAAAACTATCTCATATTTCTCCACTATTAAAATTTAATGTATCACAACAATCATAAGAATATAAATGTCTAAATTCAAAACCTTTACAAATTACTTTTTTGTTTACATCACAAATATTTTGTCAATTGCTTCTCCTGTAACAGAATTATTCCATTTACATACCTCCTCAATTAACAAAACGGAATAATTTTCAGAACTTGGTCAGTGGTTCTTTCCGGGGGTTTCCCCAGGATCATCCTCCACCAATAATATTGGCGTCCATGTATAGCCTATAATGTGCTGAAAAATGGCGTTAAACCCTTCAACAACAACAACATTTAAAAGTCTTTTGTTTCAAGATAATCTGCAATTATGTTTCTGGGCAACAAAACAAAAAAAAAAAAGCATTCTTTGAACAGACTGATACTCTAATGTGCCAAACAAAAAAGACAAAATATCCAATATGTTCATTGTGGCAACCATATCTGCAGTCTGAGAGGCGCCACTTCATTTAGGACCAAGTGGCTCTCATAATCAGTCTTCTGGTGAACAATATGACTTTCCATTAGTAGAGTACAGTTGCAATAACAAGATTTTAAAGATGGCTGCAATTGACACATTTTATTTAGAACCAAACATCACAGGATGTGATCTAGTAAAACATATGTTGCTGTAATTCTCCATAAAGAAGTAGTGACATGATTTTCAAGATGGGAGCTGTGGCAGCCATACTGGATATTGGACTTGACTTGCAAGTTTTATTCACCAGCAACCAAAGACCATTCTTCCAGTGAAAAGCCCATGCTGATATGACTTCCATTCAGGAGGAGCAGAAATAACAAGATTTACAAGATGACTGCTTTGAGGTGGCTGTATTAGATTTCAGATCAGCATTTTCATTTAGGAACAACTAGACAGCATAATCAGTCTTTAGTGAAAACCACAGTGATATGAAGGGCAGTAGAAAGAACAAGAATTTCAAGATGGCTCATTATCACTTAGGACCAATTCGACATCACAAGTCATTTGGTGACAACTTCACGTTAACACAAATTTCTGTTCTGGAGTAGCAATAACAAGAATTCCACAATCACTGCCAGAGCAGCAATACTGGACTTCAAAAAGGCAGCAATTTCACTGCGGGAGGTCACTGGTTTGAAACCTAACCAGGTCATACCAAAGACTTCTATAACTGGTACTAACAGCTGCTTCACTTGGTGCTTAGTATTAGGAGGTTAGTGTTAGAACTGATCAACCTGTTGTCTGAATATGTTGACTAGCTGGGATACATGTCTGCAGCATGATGCCCCAGTGTTTGACATCACCATAAACTGTCACACTGTGGACATCATAGTAATATGACTAAAATTGTTTACCACAAAAGTCAAAATTCAAATCACACACAGCCAGTGCAAGATGACATAAAGTCATCTGATGAAGACTTCATGTTAACATGACTTATCTATCAGGTGAAGAGGCAATAAGATTCTTTTGATATCACACACACACACAGAGAGAGAGAGAGAGAGAGAGAGAGAGAGAGAGAGAGAGAGAGAGAGAGAGAGAGAGAGAGAGAGAGAGAGAGAGAGAGAGAGAGAGAGAGAGAGAGAGAGAGAGAGAGAGAGAGAGAGAGAGAGAGAGAGAGAGAGAGAGAGAGAGAGAGAAAAAATGTCCTCTCTGAATCAGAGTTTGAAGTACATCATTTCACCTATCTTTGGATTTGGGGTTAAAAAAATGAGATGAGATGAGCTAAATATAGAAAGTACCTTATTAGAAACAAACTATCCTTAGTTGTTGTTGTTGTAGGGTTTAAGGCCATTTTTCAGCACACGATAGGCTATACATGGAGGCCAGCATTAATGGTGGTGGAAGAACCCGGGAAACCCCCCGGAAAGAATCGCTGACCCACGAGAAGCTACTGGCAAGCTTTCTCACATAACTACATCTGTAATGGAAAGCGCTTTAGACCACTCGGGGGCCCAAACTATCCTTAGCAACAGCATGTAGACATCATGCCATGTGCTTTAATGAAATCCATTGTAAACCAAAACAAGATCTGTAGCACTTCAGTTGTAGTAGTCTTCCTATATTTGCTTTCCCAAAATGTAAATATTTTTAGAATTGACATTTGAAAGTAGATGCACAAAGTTTCTTTATTTCACCGATTCTATACACATTTTCTTAGTTAAATAACATCATTACATGGTTGTAATTATCCTGCTCCCAAATAATAAATTGTTCCTCTTCTGTAACAAACTTTTTTAAATACAGATTATACACACTGGTTCTATCTGATGAAAGAAAATTGAAGAATTGGAAGAGCAAAACAAATACAATTTGACTTTACCTGCCATTGAAGATGTCTACTCTAAGCTGCAGGCAAAGCAGATACCTGCAAGAAAATGTGAAATCTTAATAGACATAAACATGACCAATTACCTGTAATTAGTATTTTTAAAGTCTTAGCAAGCTTGATTGCTGTCTGACATGTTAACATGTTAGTTTTATAATGAAAGAAAAAAAATGTTTCTTGAAAGGAAGGACAATTTTTCTGATACTTATCCTGAAAAGCTGCATTCTAACTGTATACAAACAAAGCTATTACATTATCAACACACAAAAAAGCACACATTATTGCCTTTATAAATGTAGTCACAAACCATCAGAAGCACAAGAGCTTTAGCTTTTTGAAAAGAAAAATTGAATATGCAGATTATACAGAAAATCTTTGCTCTCTATCATATATAATTAAATATCATATACAGTAGAACCTGTTTTGAAAGACCACTCCTTCTGTCAAAAAATAATAGTCTCTCAAGACAGGTTGTCTCTCATAACAGATCATAACACTATATAATCAATAAATCTGTGTATTGAGATTCTGGCCTAAGAAAACAGGTAGTCTCTCATAGCAATGGTCTCTTAAGACAGGTTTTACTGTATAAATAAATATCAAGATTTCTAAATACATTGTATTTGCGAGTACAATTAATTCTTGAAAAGTTGAATATCCATGTCTTGATAATCCGCATCGTCAGATACTTGCACAGACTAAAATAAGCTCAAAACAAAACTTGTAAACACTCATTTACACTCATGGTAACACTTGAAGGTCAAACTCTTCACCCAAAAATGGTCACTGTCCGAGTGGACAGATGGTTCTCTTTGTGTAGCACTCTACTACGATATTCATTTCAGTTGCGAACAACCTGCCTTATCCAGCAAATTTGATGTGAATTAAAATAACCACTGGTTCAAGGACTATTTGTTATGTCAATATCTCCATAGGACATAAGGTACAATTATTAACAAGCAAACATAAAACAGGATTTATGCTAAATCTAAGGATCAAGAAGTTTTTCCAGAGAAATGAACAAATAATTTTTTAAGTACAAGATGGTCTACATATGGCAGCCAATATAACTGGTGCAGGAAGAATCCATGATACCCTCAGTAAGAACCATCACTCATATATAGTTTATGGCATAACCCACTTAACCATTTATACTACTTATGGCATTTCCCTTTTACCCATACACTGTGCTTATAGCATAGCCACTTACACATACAGCAAAACCTGTCTTGAAAGACTACTGCTATGTGAGACCACCAGTATAGAGAGACCACATTCTCAATGCACAAATTTATTGATTATATAGTTTTGTGACCTGTTATTGTAGGCCACCTGTCTTAAGAGACCATACTTTTTTGGCAGAAGAAGTGGTCTTTCAAGACAGGTTCTACTGTACTAAAAAAATATATATGAATGTGAATGCAATATTATCAATGCTTGAAACACTGGCACAAGTTTTTGAATGGCTTACCTTGAGAGGTCCTCCTTGAATCCACCATTTGGATCTGGTGGGTAAAACTTGACATTGAACTCGAATACCCAGGTACCACCTGCAAAAACGGGTCATTTTAACCATAAAATGGTATAACAACAAAATAAAAACAAAAACTTTAAAGCAATGAATATTCCATAAAAGAAAAAGAGATAGACTAAACATGATTCACAGAGCAATATATAACTCTTTTTAAAGGACTTTCTAAGGAGTTTTCAAAGACTTCTTAAAGTTTTCAAGAAGTGACCTGTCCTTTGAAAATCAAACCTTCATGTGCTTTACATTATTTTAACAGAAACTGGTACATAAGTGGAGGATAAAATGAAGAACTACTAATACTGACATATATTACTTTCTGTTTATTTTGATTTCAGACTGAGACTCAGCTGTGCTTTGAGTTGATGATCTGAAAACTGCATTTAACATGACTGCAGTTGAATTTCATGCTGTTATTTTCCTGTGGTTGTCAATGACTGTGTAACATTGCCTTCTATACTAAAAACATCAATAATTTTGTTACATGTCTTGCACATAACTATGTGTTTGTCCACCTCTTGACCACCTTCACCCAAATGTAAAATGGGTTACAATCCCATTTGAATATTACAAACACAACTCATTCATAGTTGGGTCACAATCTTGAAGGAATTTGTCATCTAACTGCTGATGATTTTAGCATGTCACTACAAACATGTGATGTTGCTCCATTTGGTAATTAATTACCAGTGTCAATAAATCCAACTTATTTTTTCAAACCTTAAATTAAACATTAGAACTTAGAAGTTATTATGTCATTCAGATGCAACATTTTCTATTCCCTAAGATAAAATCAAGATTTCTCACAATTCAATGGGTTTTTTTCTTTCACAAATTCGAAGACAATTTAAAGAATACAACAAACAAAAAATTATAATTCAAGGAGGCAGTTTTAGGCAAAGTTCAAATTTAATGACTTTTTTCAAAGTTGTATGATCCGGAGTAAAAATTAATTTAATGACTTTTTTCAAAGTTATATGATCCAGAGTAAAAATGTACTCATCTTTTCCAGATGCCACAAATTGTTATGACCCATATATGACAGTCTATGCAGTTTATTTGAACACAAACCCTTATTTGCTGGCACATTATGCAATGGCAGAACAAGGACTATCTTGTTTGCAGTTGGACTTTACTTGTAAACAAGTATAAAATTATATGGCCCTACCACAGCTAATCTTAACCATTTTAGGATGCACCTGATTAGATCTGTGGTGTTAACCACATGACCTTCAAATGCTAAAAAAAAAAAAAACTTTTATAAGAAAATTTCAAATTATTCAGTTTGAGCTCAGCAACCCACTCAAAACATCAAGAACCACTGCCCTGTCCAATCATATGGACAGCAAAATTGTAGTAACTTAGATATGCATCTGTAATTTATTCATGAATGTTACCCAAAACCAGGAAGATTCAAGATATTTCATTTCTGCAAATATCAGATGCACTGATGGCCATGACAAATTATTATGGTAAAATCATGAACAATGACACGAGTCAAGTATGCAAAGTCACTAAACATTAAGCCATGATGCTTTCTGTCATATTTAGTAAAATACTGTCTGGTAATATTTGTTAACAAGTTACATAAAGATATTTTACCTTTAGTAACAGCAGCCATATTTAGCAGCCATTCAGCAACAATTGTATAATTCTTAAACCAATGTAAGCCATGATGCTTTCTTTCAAATTTGGTAAAATTCAGCTAGGCAGATTTGGGGTTGGTTTGTTATTCTTCATAAATGTACCACTCTATTGAGAGAGAAACATCACTGGGTTATAGGCAAAAAGAACTTATTAACTACTAAATTACCACAAAGGATGAACAGATGTGAATTAAGATACCAAAAGAAAAAATGGGTAGAATTACTTTTTCTTAGTAAGAATATTAGAGTGCTGCCAAACCAAGGTTTTTCCCCAAAATCTGCAACAAAAATAGTGCTGCTAGCTAACACAACATAATCACGTCCCTTAAACGTTTTTTTTTTAAAAAATTAAAGCAATATTCCCAGAGTGAATTTAACGTTTCATGTGAACAGTGTCCATGGAAAAGAGAAAGTGTAATTCACAAGAGTTTATTAAGTGGGAGTCAGATTAGGTTTATGTTCTTTCTGTTCTTGGTGTTTTAGAGCTTTCCATCTAATATAAAAGATTAAAGTATGACCTTGGATGACAAAACTTGTTTCTCAAAAGAGTAATCAAGGCAAAATGATACTGCTATTAAGAATTCTTTCTTCCATTTCACTTTTTCTAAAGAAATTCAGTGTGCATAATAAGTCTTCTTTTGAAAAGAATTAATGAGAAACAACTATGCACTCACCTTTCACTTGCTTTGCAATTTTTTTGCTGCCATCCAACCAAAACTGAAAAACAGAACAAATGTACTGGTCAAGACATATGAGAATCTATTTCTACTTAATTCATACTTTAATACAGTTTACATCAGCCATGTCAACCTCCTCTTGGGCGCAGGCCAGAAAAGAATTTGTAAAGTCATATTCCATTATGCAAATAAGCAGATAAAAATAAATCACAAGATGGATATGGCCCACATGCACATGTTTCATTTTAGCACTATTTATTATTATTATTATTGTAACAAAATTCATTTCTTCATAATAAAATAAATGCCTGCTTAATTCAATTAAGAGCAATGAGCAGTAAATATTGTTTGAAAAATACATTGTGAAGTGTCGAATATTTAATAAGAATTGAACCTTAAAGTTGAATGCATTGGGCAATAAGATTTTATCATATTTAAACAGAAGTCTTGTGAAGGGTCACTTTGACCTTTCTCTCTTCATCTCTTCCATGTCAGTGTTAAAACTTCCAAGGGCCCAGCGTTCAGACTCCATGAAATTGATCAGAATCTTAGCACGGTTTTGAGAAAGAGACAGTTGAACTTCCAACCCATGTCAAATAGTTATTCTTCAAAAGGAAAGGTTATATAAAAAAAGCCTGAGATTCTGACTGATGAAAGAAATGACTGTCTTAGGAATTTTGTTTAGAAACAACTACAGTGGGACACCGCTACAACGCACCCCGTTATAACACGAATTCAGATATAACGCGGTCATGGCATGGCTCCCGAAATTTCAGGTAATTTATTACAGGTATGAAAATAAAATACGTCAAGAGTTTAATTATCATTCTCATACTTGTCTAAAAAGTGCGAAAAAGAACATGTAGAAAACGTATTATCTTTTTGGGGAGGAAATCACACACAATATCGAATATAAAATAATCGTTGTATGGCACCTAAAATTTCAAAAATTAACAAATTTCTTCTAGTTTTGTGCCAAAATAAACATCGGAAATACGAACCAATTGCTGGGCCTACTGAGAACTTTGATCTTTGTTTATTGTTGAAAAATGACAGCTCATAAGTGTCAATATTATTATTACTGATCCCTGAGCAATGAAGCCATCGTGTCTACTTTGTGTTTGTCTTGAATGCATTCCAAATACAATTGTTGTTCTAATAATCTCCAATATATGTTCTCTTAATTTCATACACAACTAAACAAAGGCCAATGCGGCAGTTGATAAAAGATTCTCACCAGAATGTATAAATCAATTAATTTAAGTACATTGTTTATCATCAAAGTGAAATTTGTTCAAATCAGGGGGCAATGATTTATACAGCATCAAAGAAACAAAAGCCACCAACATGTGTGCATGGCTTGGCGGTGTTGTTTTATGCAATCTGTTGACTAGTATATTCGAATTCTGCAACTGAGAACTATAATTGACTTTGCCAAGAGCAAACATGACATTAGCAGAAAGCAGCTAAAAATCAATGAGTTTTAAAAAAAATAATAACTATTGACAGATGAGAAATGTAGTGGTATAAAATGTATACAGACACCGTTCATTATTCTTCGTACATATACTATTTCATCATTCATTACGTACACCCGTTACATAATTTTTGTTATTTTCTTTTCATTGAATTCAGTCACATAATGATCTGTAACAAAATTATTGAATATTTTACATCTGTGTGTGGATATTTTCAATGGAAATATTTGTATTATGGATCCAATGTATGTTACAAGATTCGCTGGTGAGTACACGGTGTTGATACTCTTTTCATGCAATAGATTATACATGTATATATAAATTTGACATGTGTATGTACCTATGCATGGTTCTCTGAATAAAGCAATACATTATATCTGCAATTTCTGTTACCACAGCAAATGTTTTTCTCATTTAATATATATTGATCAAAAATGGTAATTGTGCCATGCATTTTCGCACCCGTCTTTATGTAACCCCCCACCACCAATTAAATCCAAAAATGTGTTGGTATTGTACATGGTTGCTTATAACACTGTTCGGTTCATAACACGGTCGGATTCTATGGCTACCAACTACCGTCTTATAGCAGGGTCCCACTGTATGTATGATTGGCCGGAGTAAAATTAAGGCAAACACCTTGGAAGTAATGTGAATTTAAATTGACAACCTTGCTCGAAATTCTTTAGTCCGATAGTTCTTGAGAAATAAGTTTGACTCCGAGGAAGCATAGCAAAAAGAATAGTTAAATATGGAAGTGTCCAGGTGTCTGTCTTGGGAGAAAGACAGGGTTTAGTGATAGGATGGACAAGTTCTAAAGATAACAGCATTAAGGAACAGCTTTCCGAGAGAGTGAGGTGGGATAATCTGAAAACGGAATCCCAGAAAAAAGTGACGAGTGAAGTCTGAAAGGGGAAGTTCAGAGTAAAGGACTATGAAGTCCAAGAAGGATGAGGCAATTGGAATTGGAAGACTTGAGGAAAAAGGAAACATTGGAACACGGCTGAGAGGAATGTGATTCAATCAGTTGTGGACTCTGCGCTCTTTTCACCAATCGTTATGATGATAAAATTAATCCAAATTAGACACTGCTATGAAAACCAGAAATTCTATATTGTATAATTTGTACTAAGTCAGCCCCTTTTTATCCAAATAGTGTCCCCATTACCCTTCCATCTGCATGAAATTCCTAACTAGAGCGCTGCATTACAGCTAGCACAACTTACCCTCTTGCCACTATCATCCCTGTATGAGAGTCCAAAATAATCTGACTCGACCAAATCCAAATGCCGACATACTTTATCGAAAAGGACATTCCCATCTGCACTTTTCTGAAATAGAAAATGAGAGTAAATTAGGTACTGATGGCTCCTGGATTAATCAAACTCCAAAAGTACCTACTTGCACAAATGTTGCAAATTCCAACGCGTTCATTGCATATCTGAACCCGCATTATCAGACAGCAACCCAGGGGTTATAATAAAACATCCATTGCAAATATTCAAACACCCACATCCAGACACCATACATGCCAACCCCTGACGAGGAAATGGCATAATCCAAGTGGTCAAAAAGCGGAATCTAGGCAGAAAAAGCGTAATCCACATATAACATGCTAAAATTTCAATAAACAACGATTATTTGCCCTTCTCGTCTTTTAACATCCCTTACTGTTTCAAGTTTTCATATGTAGCACTTTTAGCTTTACACACATCGACTAGAAATCAACTTAAGACGTTTAGCGCTAAATTTTAAAATTCTTTCGACATGGCCGGAAATAGATGTCATGTGATGCTGTACTCTTTTCCTAATATTTAAAGGATTCTGTTATATTTTGTTTCGTGGGTTTCCGGTTGCCTTTTTTTAATTTATTTGGGATATTTTTGAAAGGGGATATTTTTGCTCACATAAATGCATTGAGTAAAATAAAATATACTTTTAAGCGCTAAAATATCTTTAGACTGGTTCTACAAGAAATAAGAATTAGAACATGGAATCTGTGAGTAAAGATTAAATTTGGAAAACCAGTCTGCTCTCTCCTTACTAAGCATGCAAATTCTATAAATATAATTCGAGGTCAACAGTAGAACCAGGTTAGCTATAAATAGAACATGATGTGGTTACGAAAGTCCATGGTCAAGCGTACTCTTATATTGTAGTTTCGTAAAAGCAGAGAAAACAAATAATTGATTTGTTTGGGAGGTGGATATACCGAAAAAGCGTAATCCATATACGTTTAAGCGTAACGCGTAATTTAGTGACAAAAAGCGTAATGATTACACCAAAAACGTAATGGTTGGCATGTATGAGACACTGACCATGAGGTTATAATGCAATATCCACTGCATCAATTATGTGACATTCTGCAATAATTGTTTCATTGTTTCACTGCATTCTACCTTGACCCTTGGCACATCTAGAGTCATTAATCCTCTCATTTCCATCAGACTCCTTGCATGCCTACCTATGAAATAGTCATTAATCCACTATATTCTACATTGAACCTTGTCACAGCCACCACCGTTTCCTCTAAACTGCGCGCGTAGCTACTCAGGCATCCCCGCGCAGCTGAATTGTCAATTTTTGCTCAATCCAACATTAAATTTTGCTAGTCTCCATAATGCTTGCGCAGTGCAGCGAGTAATGCGCACACATCTACCATTCGCTTAGAGGGAATGTTGACAGCTACCCAGCCCATAGTCATTAATTCACTCCTTATATGTATCTAGCCAAACCAGTTATCTACTGCTCTACTGTGATTGGATGTAACTTACAGAAGCTGTTCAGTCAGATTGCTCATTACATTTACCTAAGAAGATAGTTAGTTAGAAATGATCACTAAACCTCAACAGTCAATGAAACATGTCACATTTAAAGTACAAGGTAGGTCAAAGGTTTATATCAGCCACAATCAGATCCAGGGGTTTCATTATATATTGATATAGTTTTTATCCAAGACCACTTGTAATAAACGAAAGCAAACATAAAAAGCAAATGGCTTTGCATAAATTGTCAAACCATATTAGTGGATTACAGATTAGATGGCTAGCAAACGCCTATCTTTATTGTACATTTTCAAAGTTAACAATATTCATAATGGTCACTTAAAAATCCTATAAAACTTGTTTTGCAACTTTGCTTAATCTTGTGTTTATTTGCACTGAATTTAGTTGATTGCACTGTAATGGAACAAAATTACTGCACTGTGGGTATTCTAAAAAGTTATCTCCCTTACAACAAGCATCATTTTACATAAAAATATTCAGTTCTTGCTTATTACAACAATAAGTCTGGTGATGTCATATAAAACTCAGTAAATCATGAAGCAAATTCACATAAAATAGCTTATACAACATCTAAACAGAGAAACAAAGTTTTAAAAGTTGGATTTTTTGTTGACTTAACTGAAACTATATTTTAAACTGCTGTTGCATTAACAATATAAATGACATCCATCTACATCATTTAAGTAATATCTAAGATATATTAATATCCAATGTAAACTGCTTTTTCTTTAATCTTTTGTTAAGGTTCACTGCAGACCTCCAAAGCCTAACGAGACATTTTCCAGTAAGGCAGTTGATTTTATTTCTCAAATTAGACTAGATTTTAATACGGCATAACAAATCTTGTACATTTGAGAATATATATTTAACAACTCAGATGTTATAGTTTAAACTATTTCAGCGAGATCAGCATTGTTTAACTAAAAAGGTTTGTAAAAGTACAGTTTGACCATAATTACCTCCAATACAGTTGCACAAACTTCAGTCCTATACCTTGTCGAGCTAAATGGAATGTTACCATCTCAAAACTGTTTTATTTCACATGAAAACAGCGTACATATCTCCCCACCATCAGACCTACTCAAATTAATGTGATGTCCAATAATTATAAGTGTTGTACTACTTGCTCTCTAACCCAAGAATTTGAATATTCATTTTTATTCTTTTGTACTAATAACACTTTTTATGAGGCTCTTTTACCTTTCTTCTTGAAGATGTATCAGTTGTTGGATGCCATTTTATGAAAATTTTATATACTGTACACCAGCTTGATGGTACAATGTTTTTCATCACAAAATATGTGAAGTTTAAAGTGTCTGAGGTAAAGTTAGTCTGGTAACCTAACCAACTCCACTGAAGCTAATTAAAATAAAACAAAGATCCAAATCAAATGTAGACAAGCAGATTTTACCAAAACAATCATATTTCCATATATACAAAAATTTCTTTTAGTCTGTAGGTGCATATTTTCCTTTTTATAAGACTTGCAGCAAAGTCATAAGGGTTGGCAAATCCGATATTGGGTCATCATGTCCACCTGTCTTTCATGACTAAATTCTGTCTATCGAAACAAGTAAAGGTAAAGTCTTTTATTTTCGATGAATGCTTATTTCTAAAGTAGGTAGGTGAGGTACATATTAATTAGATTTAACCATCTTTGACCCAGGTCTTACATTATACAAGTTATCCCATATCACCTAAAAAGTCAGATAAGTGCTGATATGAACAAAACACAACCTGTGGTTTGCACAACTCATTTTATTCAAAAAGATGATTATACCATTAAAGGAGAAGTATAAATATGTCCCTTGAACTGCTCAGTGGCATCTTAAGAAGGCCTCTGATTAAAACTCCATGTCAATATACTTTTTGTTCAGGTGTAGCAATAAGACAAGATGTCAGATTGATACAAATTTTAATTAGTATCAACATGATATCTTGAGAGCTCTTTCATTTAAAACCACATGAGGATACAACCATCAATTCAGGACATCAGATTGGCACCATTTTCATACAAGACAAGGGTGATATCATAAAAGGTATTTTGGTAAAAACCCAAGTCAACATTACTTTCCTTTGTACAAGAAGTAACTATAAGCTTATTTTCCAGATGCTTGCTGTGGCAGTTATCTAGGATGTTGGATTGACACCAATTTCATTTAGGACCAGCTTTCATAAGAAGCCTTTCAGTGAAAACTCTATCCTGATATGACCATTCATTAACAAGATGTTCAAGCCTGATATAACCATTCATTAAAAAGATGTTCAAGCCTGATATGACCATTCATTAACATGATGTTCAAGATGGCCAATGTGAATATAGGAGGAATGTTTAAGAAACGTTTTACAGCAATCATCAATGTAGTTTAGATTATGTAGAGATATTCAACTTGTGCTGAAATATGAACAGCAGAAAAAGACCATCAATGTAGGCACTACTGGTATAAAACTAGTAGAACAAACAAAAAGTATATAATCTTCTGTACAAATGGCAATGACATCTGAACATCAGTTTCTGTGATAATATTAACTAGACTTTTGAAGCCCAAATGGCAAAGGACATTATAACAGGTAAGCTAAGAACACATTTTTTCATCAGCAATGAGTGAAAATGAAAACATGAATAAAATCTGCATGTTTTAGATGGTCACAAAAGATGTCTTCTGTCAACAAAATTATGTGTGCTATCAGTTTGGGGGTTCTGAAGATATGCAGAAATATGATGAGCATATGCCAAGTTAGGAACAAAACAATATCTGTCCCTCTCAGTGCTTCATTTTTATGTATGTATGTTGCAGTAGATATATAAATCATACGCATGCCTTCACATTTACTTTAATTTCTCTTCTTCTATCCAATATTAATCCATGAAATTTTCACCAATTAATCCAAATGAATTTGTCTACACAGTGATGTATTTTTCTTTCTATTTGTCCAAGTCTTTCACAATTTATTTATACATTTATTTTACAAAATTATGTGCAACATTGTTAGGAATATCAAATCATCAGCACTAAATTCCATTAAAATAAATCAGGAAAATTTAATATGTGATATGGTTCGAAACAATTTGTACATGCATTTACTTGGCAATGTTCACATCCAGTTTTTGGTTCAGACAGAACTTTGTTCAATAAACACATTTTGCTTGGTGATACCAATATTCATTTTTAGGTATATGGATTGGTTTCGTTTGCAATATCCATGTACAGTTTCTCCGGAAATAATAATAAGTGAAAAAAGATAGATTTCTCTTTCTTCCTTGCCAATTTGTCATTGTATATTGTAGGTCCAGGATTAATTCCACTAAAATCATTGATTTGGACAGGTAGAAGACGATCGCTCCAATCTGCTAGATCGGCAGAAACTCTTTCATTTTCGCGATCAGCATCCTCTTTTTCTGACTATTCAGTCTCAAGAATCTTCAATGTCCCATTCAAAATCTTGCAAATTATCCAACTGTCGAACATATCTTTCCTCTATTTACTCAATATTTTCGATATCAAACCCAAGAAACTCTTCATTTTCGCCCTCACCGCCATAAAGATCACTCGTGCTACCGTCATCATTTTACGATTTAAAAAAAAAACACGTGTATTGAAACAGATCTCAAATCGTAATCCTTGGTTTCCGAACATTTAAAGTTTGCCCAAATGAAAGTAAATTCATTTCTGATTGGTTACAAGTGGGCCTGATGCTTGGAAAAACCCCATTTGTAACCAATCAGAGCCTTTCTCTCGACCACACATTCGGATCGCGGAGCAGCGGTACCGGCCATTGAATGCAGTCGAGAAATTACATGCAAAGGCGGTATCGGCCATTGAATGCAGAAGCTGGATTACACGCAAAGGTGGTATCAGGGCCAAATGAGTTAAGAGACTAAAGTGACACCTATCTCTCCTGGAGTGCTTTTGTTCTAGAGGCTCTGATTTATATAAAACACTTCAAATAAATGTCTCAATTAGGCTAGATTTAAAACCAATACCAAAAAACCGGTGATCAAAAATGACTGTGATGATATAGGGTGGTATAAATGTAGTATTGGGGGGAGGGGCGCTTCAAAATCTAATTAGAACATACATCTATATCTTTCGGTTCAAATGTGTTCCCATCAAGCAGGGTCACCCGGCACACAACCATCTTTTTCTGGAATGAGAACCTGCGTTTCTTTTGGGGAGTTTTTTGTGCTGTTTCACTGCTCTCCCTACCAGTGCTGTCTGCTTTCTGGCTTGAATCCTGTAAGAATTAAAGTCAATTATTAATAAATTGTACCCTTTCCGGTCTTGAATTTAACTTTTCTTCACATTACAAGCAGCATTTTGATAGTTGTAATACATTTTGATGAGCATGATTATTAGTGACAACTGAATATTTCATCGTTTGAAATACAATCTTTAAGTGGGATTTTTTGTTTTTGTAATAATGGATTTCTGTAATCCAATTTACACTAAGAAAAAAAAGTTAAAATATCAATACATGTCACACTAGTTCATTTTTTCTGCTAGTTATTTACTGGCATATCAGAACTGTAATCAGCAAAATGCTAGTGTCAATTTTGAACCCTTGCTTTCCTTGTGGGTCTTGAATTGGTACCTTGATTCTCTTTCACTTTCAGGGTTAATATCTAAACACAGGAGAGTCCATTACTCTCAGAAATGCTAAAACTGTGCAGGGAATTCCTTCCTCATTTTTGCAAATTCTGTATGACCCCCAGTGCTTAAAATGACCATTGTTGTAAAAATGGGAAGGCACATTCACACATTCATCATGCCAATGTAGGGTCTTGAAAATGGACCTATTGGTTTTAGAAATGTATGGGCCTTGCTTGTCCTGATTCAATGCATCCAAAAAGTTTGGTCATCCTTTGTGATAAAACACTGGATCTACAGAAACCAATTTCCTTTTACATGTCATCTCAAGAATTCAGTCAATAGTTGTGGTACAGGTTGCAAAACCCTTTCCCAATAAAATGTGGACAACTATCAACTCTAAAAGGCTGGCTTGTCAAAGATCACTTTGATGCACGTAACTGATTTCAAGGGGACTAAGTAGCCTTACAAAATGGTTTCGCTTTTGGAGAGAAATCTAACACATGTGAGCAACTGATAAAGAGAAATATATAAAGTAAGAAAGAAGCAAATTACACCATTTACATTTAGTAGCAGAAGGGCATCTCATATGCAAATTACACCATTTACATTTAGTAGGAACTGGACATCTCGTGTGCAAATTACACCATTTACATTTAGTAGCAGCTTGACATCTCATGTATCTTAGTGAAAGTCCCACAGTAATGACAATCCATTCAGGAGTAGTTTTTCATTTTTCATTTTCATTTACGGTCAATTAGACCCCATGTATTTTAGTGCTGATATGACAATCTGTCTAGTAGGAATAGTTATTAACAACATTTTTAAGATGGCTGCTGTGGTGGCCAAATTGGATGTGAAATCAGCACCATTTAAATCACAGCCAATCATCAGACAGTCTTTTAGTGAAAACCCCATTTTGATAGGACCATACATTCAAGAGTGGTGAAAAGATTTTCAAAACGGCTGCTATGGTGGCCATATTTGATGTTACCATTTTCATTTAGGGCCAACATAACATAACAACCCAATGTTGATATGACCAGTCATTCAAGGAAGGAAAACAAAATTTTCAAGATGACTACTATGGTGACCATTTTAGCCATCACATCAGTACCATCTTCAATTTCAACCAATTAGACATAATCAAAGTTCTCCCAAATACATAAATCAAACAGCTGAGTCCCAAGTATGCAAGATGTTTGTCAGAAAAATTCTTCTATTTCATCCACTTCTACAAGGCTAGTATCAACTGGGTGTGGGCCATCAAACAATGTGCAATTGATTTTAAAAAGATTACATTAAGTCACACAAGTTTAAGCTTAATATCATATATATATATATATATATATATATATATATATATATATATATATATATATATATATATATATATATATATATATATATAGTTGAAACCCGCTATAACGCACCCCGCATTAATGTGAATTCAGATATAACACGGTCACGGCGTAGCTCCTGAAATTTCATATATTTATTAGCACACGATTTTTGTTTCCTCTTCAAATTACATTAAATAGTATATTAACCCTTAAAGTGCTGCATTGTTTTGCAGTAAAAGGTCCCTCAGTGCTGAATTGTTTCAGGGAAGAAAAGAAGAAAACTGCACAGTCTTTAAATTGCATGTATTTCATTAAATATACACTACTGATAGACAACCCCTATATAAAAAATGATGGTATGTGTCTATACTTTAAGATTAGCATCAAGACACGTGTAGGTTTAACATATTTGCAGGTACAGGTGTAAATACAGGTAAACTGACAAGTTACAATTGTATTTCATCAGTATTTTTGTTTGTGTTTGATGGAAAAGTTCAAATATATCTATGAAATGTTATATTCTTTAGTAGTCCAAACATGCACATGTTATGTCTGTCACAATGTTATATATAAATTGTGAAAATCACAGGTAAAGGCAAGGTGAAAGTTTTGCAAAAATCCACTCCATGAATGTCAGATGTATGTTTAAACCCACCAGTCAGCAATTAATGTTCATGAAAAACTATCACCTGTTATTTATTATAATATCATCAAACTGAGGTCCATATCTGGTAATTAAACCTCAGCAACGGCTTTATTTTTGTTCAATCATTGGGCTGATTTTGTGAAGAGTCACCTTAATTGTTCTCATTGTCTGACAAGTGTAAATTGCTTGGAATAGCTTGAAATCTATCCCATACTTTTTTTTTTTGCTGAAGTATGCGGTTGATATCACATCATCAATATCAGATGAAATAGATCGTCATCTAAGAAAAAGTCTTCAATAGTCCGTAGGTTCATTTTTCACCATCTCGACATTTAATTTTGAATTACCAGTGAATGGGGGTTGACAGGCGCGCCATTTTTTCACGTCAAGCGAGCATGTACATCCAACTCCAGTTCCACGTAAATTTCTGGCTCAAAATCATTCATGTGTATTTCCATCAATACCTCGCTTGCTCCAATAATGTCATTTTTCTCAAATTATTCAAAATCACTATTAGCATCACTATCAGAAGCGAATATTTGTTGCAAGAAATCACCGTCGTATTCAGTGTCGGCCATTTTTGCTTTGCACATGTACCACGTGTTTAGAAGCGAGCATTTGTAAAATTACATCGTTAATAATATAGTAAAGTACTGCAGAATGCTCGCTCCGGGCCTTTTTAAACCAATCAAATATAGTTTTACAGGCATTTATGGCAAGATGAAGTTACAGAATGAGATCAGTGTTGCTCACCTCTAGCGCGACAATAGTCGCGACACGCACTACGTGACCACAAACAACAGCGCGACTATAGTCGCGACACGCACTTTAAGGGTTAAGAATTTATTGTCATTTTCTGGAAGAGATCATGTATGGTGAAGAGATCACATATGAATTCAAATAAAATATGATCGTGGCATGGTCCCTGAAATTTTAAATATATATATATACAGTGTGACCCGCTATAACGCGGTAGTCGGGAGCCAAAGAACCCTAGAACCCAACCGCGTTATAGACCAAACCGTGTTATAAGCAACCAGGCCAGTTAGCTGAAGAAAATGATGCATGTACCCCAACACATTGCTGGGAGGGGAGGGTGTCAGGTCAGTAACAAATGCAGACTGCAAAATGCGTGCTTCATCGGCAAAGTTACCATCTTAAATTGATGCATATTAAATGAGAAATACACCTTTACTGAAGACATAGTTTACTTTATTTAGATGACCACGAATTAGTACATATATGTGAATACTGTTTATATATACATGTCTAATGCATAGCATGGATAGAGTATCAACACCGTGTACTCACCTACGAGCCGCATTATATACGTTGAATCCACAATACAAGTGATTAAATCGAAAATATATACACACACACACACAGAGCTTTAAAATATTCAATAATTTTGTCACAGGTCATATTGGTCGGAAATCAGTGTTAAAACTTTTCAGTACGTCCAAAGTCCGTAAAAGTTAGTTTGCGTTTTAAGCAGCCGTTGATAGCGTTCATAAGCATAAACGTTTTCCCAAGGAAAAGGAAACTTTCACGGCACAGTTAACATGTTCCAGTCACGTGGAAAATACAAAAATCCATCAGATTCCATCATTTTTATTTAAGTTTGGTATTAACTTTTTTCCTTTGAATAAAAGCTCTTTGTTTTTATTGAAAAAGTGTAGTTGGCTTTCTTTGATGACAGGTTCATGCATTATTGAAGCCACCTCACAGCTAAAGGATAGCTTTGGAGAACCAAACAAATGTCCATTTCTTATTGTGGCGGCAACATCAAACAATTGTATTGCATGATTGAGACGATTTTTTTCTTCTCCATTTGCTGAGTATGTTTTCATAACAATCGGTGCTTCAAAGGTAATCTGTTTCCTTTTAAATTTCAGCAAACTATTTTAGCTTGGTGCAATTTTTAAAAATGATGTGGCTGTCGTTTGATCGATTGTAGTTACAGTTCCTCCTGCCTACTGAAAAGACTATAAGATGTTTTTTCATTTTTTTTTTTATTTTTACATTTGTGGTAGCGGCGTGATGTTGCCTTGCACTCATGCGTCAGAAATTTAACAAAGGGTCATCGTATGATAGAGACGCATATGCTCTGGTCTGATGACATGGATTATTACAAAAAATATGGGTGTTCTGAAGGATTTAATTCTGAATGGAAAGAAGATTAACTTTACCTACCATCCACATACAAATATCAGTCTAAGTAAATATATGAATAACTAGCGAGCGGCCGAAAATCCGACAAAGACAGATTACGAGACAATGCTTCGTCCGGTTGATCTCACTACCAGAAATGTCAACAACAAAAAAAGCAAATATCTCAAAACATAAGTAATATTGTTTGATGTCTGCATAAGTGGATTATGATGTAACAATACACTGTTAAGATTGTTTGTCAGTATAGACAAAGAAATTGTTTATGTAACAATATATAAATTTCAGTACATTTTATATCAAGTTTGCGTTTACCTTTCATGGGGCCTCTGAATTTCTCCACTCCAAACCAATGGTTGTATATACAAGTTTAAACAGCCAACAATGTCGATAATAAAAGAAAGTTTTGTTTTGCCGCCAAAAAGGAAAATATTGTGATGTTGGCGAAGCCCTACGCGATCCTAGAATAAACGTTACACTCACTTTATTTTTCGTACTTTCTGCTTGGTTGTGTATATGTATGCAGTGGAAGAAAAAAAAACACATGTCGGTTATTGTTTGTGCAACGATTGTATACAGATTAATTGAAGACAATCACAAAGACGACTTACTGGCTTTACTCATGGATCAGTAATCAGTAACATTTCCGATGATGTTTAATTTTGGCATAACACTTCACGATCGTATTATATTCTAATTCATACTAGAACTGTTCCCCAAAATGATAATAAACGTTTTACACACTATTTCTCGTACTTAAAATTTTTTTAAAAAAAAAGAAACATCTAATCAAAATTGCAGGGACCATGCCATGATCATATTAAATTCAACTTCATACGTGATCTCTTCCCATAATAATAAACTTTGAACACAAAAATATTTTTTCATGTGCGAATGAATATAGGAAATTTCGGGAGCCACGCCACGACCACGTAATATGCAAATTCACGTTATAGCGGAGTGCGTTATAGCGGGGTCGCACTGTACGTGTATTTTTCTTGAGAATTTTTGTACATTTTAAGTACGAGAAATAGTGTGTAAAATGTTTATCATTTTGGGGAAGAATTCGTGTATGAATTTTAATACAATACGATCGTAGATTAGCTTTTAAAATTTAACAATTTCTCCAGGTTCTTGAAGTGTTATGCCAAAATATACATGTGGTCTTTGTGGTTTGTCTTCAATTAATTCTGTATACAATCGTTGCTCAAACAATAGCTGACATGTGCTTCTTCTTTAACTGCACGCAACAACCAAGCTGCAGACAATGCGGTCGTTGATACAAATTTCTCACGGGTTAATGAATATCAAAAAACAAAAGCCGCCACCATGTTTTCTGGGTTTGTTGGTGTTATTAGATGCTATCAGTTGACCAGTAAGTAATTGAGAGGGTATGAAATTGTACATGCGTTCAGCTTAAAAACTAATTATAAAAGTGACCTCTGACCATTGCAGGCCTACTGCACTTAGTTCTTGTGTTTTACATGCATATGAGGTTTGCTTATACAAGCGTTATTAATTTCCCTTTTTTTAAAATTTACTTTAAAAAATATTTTACTATTACGGAAAAAGAAGGTTCACAAACGGAAGTCGTTGCACTTTGCGCAAATAAAAAGTTTATTTTGAATTTGGGGAAGAGATCGTGAATGAATTCTAATAAATATGATGTATAATACGATAAAGTACTAGAAATAGTGTATAAAATTAGTCTTCTGAAATGTATCAATTTCACTAGGTTCTTGAATTGTTACGCTTAAATGAACATTATTAGAACTATTACTTATTGATCCAAGAATAAAGACAGTGTTCTTTAACTGAATACACATCCAAGCAGCAGATAATGCGGTGGTTGATACAAGATTTTCACAATTAAATAAACATAAAGAAACAAAAAGCAGCAACATGTTTTCTGGGCTTGGCGATGTTATCAGAGGGAATCATTTGCATAGTAAACAATTGCGGCTTTTTTAGCTGGAAATTGAAAGTGTCTGAAATTGTAAAGCTTTTTTTAAAAAAAACAGTGGTGTGTGACCCTTACAGACTCACTTCATTTAGTTCTCAGATTTTATGTCTATGGTGTTTGTTTATGAACTCATCATTAATTTCCTAATTTTTAAATATAAAAATATCATACAAATATTTTACTGTTATAGAAAATCAAGTTTAAAATTTGTATTGATACCATTAATCCTGGAACATAATGAAACGTAAACTTGCTTCATCTTTCTTAACCTAATTGTTTTATTTTCCCATTGAATTCAGACACATAAAGATTTATAACAAAAATATTGAATAGTTTAAATACGTTTGCAATTTTTGCAATGGAATCACAGGTATTATGGATTAGCTGCATGCCATGACGGTACTACATGCATGTAGAGATGGTAAGTAAACTGTAAATACTCTGTTCGTGCTATATATTGGACATAAAATTCAGATGATCTTCTACAAAATTACTGAATATTTTAAATGTGAAATTTTGTAATGGAATTGCATGCATGATGGTAAACAATGTTTATACCCTATTCGTTATATAACGTCAATGGGGGTATTATCGATCATGTCTTTTCAGAGAAAAAACATTCAATTTAATATTCATCCGATAATACTCCAATTTTTTTACAGTCGTCACGAGTACACGTGATGTTTGCTGAAAACCCCCACATTAACACGACCCAGCTATTAGCGCGATCCAATTTCTTGGACCCCAATTATTGTGTTATTGCGGGATTCCACTATATATATATATATATATATATATATATATATATATATATATATATATACACACACACACACACGGGGACCCCGAAATAACACAAATTCGGATATAATGTGGTCGTGGCATGGCTCCCAAAATTTCAGGTAATTTATTACAGGTATTTTTCTCAAAAACCAAAAACAAATCTTTTAAGTATGAAAAATAAAAGATGTCAAGAGTTTAATTATCATTCGCATACTTGTCTAAAAAGTGCGAAAAAGAACGTGTAGAAAATGTATTATCATTTTGGGGAGGAAATCACACAAATTCGAATATAAAATAATCGTTGTATTTCAAGAATTAACAAATTTCTTCTAGTTTTGTGCAAAAATAAACATCGGAAATACGAACCAATTGCTGGGCCTACTGAGAACTTTGATCTTTGTTTATTGTTGAAAAATGACAGCTCATAAGTGTCAATATTATTATTACTGATCCCTGAGCAATGAAGCCATCGTGTCTACTTTGTGTTTGTATTGAATGCATTCTGAATACAATCGTTGCTCTAATAATCTCTGATATATGTTCTCTTAATTTCATACACAACTAAGCAACAGCCAATGCAGGGGCTGATAAAAGATTCTCACCAGAATGTATAAATCAATTAATTTAAGTACATTGTTTATCATCAAAGTGAACTGCCGAGCTAAACTTGTTCAAATCAGGGGGAAATGATTTATACAGCATCAAAGAAACAAAAAGCCGCCAACATGTGTGCATGGCTTGGCGGTGTTGTTTTATGCAATCTTTTGACTAGTAAATTCAAATTCTGCCGCTTGAAAACTATAATTGACTTTGCCAAGAGCAAACATGACATTAGCAGAAAGCAGCTAAAAAATCAATTTGAGAAATGTATTGGTATAAAATGTATACGACACAGAGGTCTCAGAAACTCTTAATTACGCGTATTTGAATGCAAATTTTTGATCTGGGACACATAAATCGCTCCATGCAGGAGTCCTCCGTACGCATGCAAATAGCTGGTATACAAAGTTAGTGTTGATTACTTTATCATTTTAGCTGTGCTGATATTTACAGTGACATAATTCAGTGGTTAAAATACAGCCAGTTCTGCCTACTTTATTTATTAGAGTACATCAAAAGAACATTACACAATAGCTGGGCGGCAAGTTCCAAGGACTTTGACTAGCAGCTTGGGTGGGAAATTGTGCTGAAATTTACAATGACTGAATTCAGAGACAGAAAGATCCCGAGATGTACATGTAGTTATTATAATACACTTTAGCTTCCATTATTTAATCTACGGACATGTACTATTTCATCATTCATTATGTACACCCGTTAAGTAATTTTTGTTATTTTCTTTTCATTGAATTCGGTCACATAATGATCTGTGACAAAATTATTGAATATTTTACATCCGTGTAGACATTTTCGATGGAAATATTTGTATTATGGATTCAATGTATGTTACAAGATTCGCTGGTGAGTACACAGTGTTGATACTCTTTTCATGCAATAGATTATACATGTATATATAAATTAGACATGTGTATGCACCAATGCATGGTTCTCTGAATAAAGTAATATATTATATCTGCAATTTCTGTTACCACAGCAAATGTTTTTCTCATTTAATATATATTGATCAAAAATGGTAATTGTGCCATGCATTTTCGCACCCGTCTTTATTTTCCCCTCCCCCAATTAAATCCAAAAATGTGTTGGTATTGTACATACTTGCTAATAACACACTTCGGTTCATAACACGGTTGCATTCTGTAGCTCCCAACTACCGTGTTTTAGCGGTATATATATATATATATATATACATACATACATACACATACATACACATACAGACAGGTAAAACTGAAACTTGGTACAGTAAAACCTGTTATGAGAGACTGCAACTTTGTCAACAAAAAGCAGCCTCTCGATACTGGTGGTCTCTCATAGAAGAATTGTACAAAAAAGACCAGTTTTCAACATAGCTGCCATTCCTCAAAGCTCGCAATTAGTGAAAATGGTGATAAAAATTAGTGAATTTTGACATGAATTCGTGAAGGTATCCTCAATTTCAAGAACATTCGTAGGAACAAATGTTTTGCATGGTTATTCAGCTGGTACTAAAGGTATATTATGTTCAGCAAGAAAACTCACAATGCTGCAGCATTGGTACTTTGCAGTTCTTCCTTTGAGGACTTAAAATATTCCAGAGATGAAATCTGCTGCGAATTCTTAATTTTCCCAACCTTTATGTGCTTTTTGCTATCAATGTCCTCACATCATCTCTACCACCATGCCCTATGCTGACAATTGTAACCTGTGTGCAAACAGCATTATGTATATTAATGTTTTATGGCTGAATGCATGGCAAATGTTTAGTAAAGTAAAACCCGTTATGAGAGTCCACCCTCTCTGCCAACAAAAAGTGGCCTTTCAAGACAGGTCATCTCTCATAGCAAGTTTGTACAAAAAGACCAGTTTCCAAGGTCCAGTTTTAGAACAATTTCAAGAAAAATAACCACAATCACTCAGAGGTCTCGCTAGGATTTTAAAACTAGGAGTCCAGGACTCCCATTTTGGTAAAAATAGGAGTCCCATCAGCAAAAGTTGCAGTCCCATCCCAAAAAATGTTAAACTTTGCAGATTAGAAGAACTGTTGGTTGCCATTGAGTTTAATTCCCCCATTCTTTATAACACTGATATGTACAACTGTATCAGCTTATTCGGCGTGTCTGGTTAATTCTGAACAATAATACGTCAATTCTGTATTTATTTGATAACGTGCCTTTTTGGAGAAAAAAAAAATTAAATTTATTCTTTGGGGGGCTGAAATGCAGACAGAAAGATTCCAAAGTAGTGTATTTCATTTGCATAGCCTGATGCATAAACATTACATCTTTTCAAAGCCATGCGCAGAATAGTCCACTATATCAGTTCTAGCAACTTAAGCACAGTTCTGAATCTCATTTAAATCTTCATCATTTTTTCGTTTAACCCCAAAATACTTGTTTAGATTTGCAAATGGCATTTTGTTCAAGTCTCGATGTGTCTTGGTTTCGAGTTCGCATGCAATATTTATACAGCTACAATCGGAAATGAAATCAATTACAGGATCACGGGGCATCGCTGATGTAGCAAACTGCGATTCTGTTTTCCGTTTTGGTGACAAAATATACCATCTGGTGATATTTGTGCCGACACCAATTTTGGCTGATAAAAGCCGTATATACAGTCTTGCGTTTGGAGTAGAGAAAATCAAAGGCACCATGACAGGAAACAATGTACTGGAATATATTGTTAAAATAACAAGACCTTGTCTCATACTGACAAACCACCCTAACAGTACACTGTTATATCATAATCCGCTAATGATGATATCTGGCCTTATTACTTCATGCAACTGACTAGTTAAAATCCGAATCAGCAGAAGGCTGAAACGTAAAATGAGTACAGTCAAGCAGATGACACTAATTTAAAAACAAATACCAGATGGAAGAAGAAAAAATATGTTTGCTGACACTTCAAAGAGAACTGATTACCTTTGAAGCACTGATATATACTAAACAAATAAAACAAATCTGTTTCAATGTTCTACAATTATCTGAAGTTTCCGCAGCAATAACAAACAGGTATTTGTTTGACCCTTCAACTGGAGCCTTTAGCGGAGCCATCATCAAAGTAAGCTGACGACCTTTGCTCAAAAAAAGTCAGCAAAAAACACCTCAAATAAAAGCATTGCCTCATTTTTCACAGTGATTAGAACATATTTATTGTGTTGCAAAACTTTCCTGTTTGCAAAAAAAAGAACAAAAAAAAACGTGCGTACTGAGGACTCGTGCATTTGCGATTTTCTGCGTCCCGGACCAAAAGTTTGCGTCCAAATACGCGTAATTAAGCGTTTCCGAGATCTCTGATCACTGTATAAATAGTAGGGCATAACCGACTTTTGATCCGGAAATCGGATTCCACCGGATAGTATGAACTTCCGATTAATCGGAGTCGGACAAGGCAGGAACGACCGATTCGGATAATAAAAAATAATAAAGTTGAATTTCTATAGCACCGTGTCTAACACTGCGTGTCATTCGATAGTGTGTTAATAAAGTTAAATAAGAAGTCAGAAAAGTCCAATATGGTCAACACAACCACGCTGTGAGACAATCTATTTGAACTGGCGGGTGTAATCGAAAATGAATCCGGATATGGTAAAGTACTAAGTAACATGCTAGACACTGCAAAACCAGATACCAGAAACCCGGAAACGGAAGATGAAATTTTTTTGGAAAAAAAATACGGATTTAGCATTTCCGATTAATCGAATCATATCCGGAATCGGAAAAATTTCATGCCCAAAATCCAGAATCGGAAATCAGTAGAAAAATGCTAATCGGTTATGCCCTAACAAATATTATATTCTATATTAAAAATTCTTGCTAAAATATTGAATGCTTTCATCTAAAACTAAAATTATATAGCAATAAAAATATACTTCTATCATTAAACAAGAAATCCCATTTACATTTGAAGATCACATATTTCAGCATATGAAAATCATTTCTGAATTAGACCTTTTCCTTTATAACATCCTAAAAATATTTACTGACGTTTAAACCACTTTTTGGGATGGTGGCATGCTCTTTTCACTTCTTTTAGCTATATAAATATATTCTATAGCTTTAAAATGTGTACCTTTTTAGTTGTCGGTTCATCCATTGCTACTAAGGTTTTATGTGTTAAAATTATTAGTGCTCAGTTACATTATTGAACGATTGGATGATTTTGACTGGACTGTGGGAAAATATGAAAATTATATACATGTGAATTGATATCTAACAATGAATGAAATAAATAGAAACAATCATCTCATCCAGAAACAGAAGCATTTACTCAGAGACAAAAGTCAAAGGCTTCATTCAAAGATGACATATGGGAATTAACTCTATAAACAAAATGTGTAACCAAGTCGCACCAACTTGAACAGCTTTGTGATTGGGATGTAATCACTTAACACTGGGAAATGCAACAAACATCACAAGTCTTGAACGCTATCAATTGAATCCTGCAAATGATTCTCTCTTGCTGGTTTAATTGACAAAGACCTTATTTACATCCTGGCAATACGGATTAACTGTTACTAGAAACACCAAAATACACTGAAAAAACAAAATACACCGAAATGCAAATGCATCTACATGTTCTCTCTGTATTTTTTGGTTTCCAAATAAAGTATATTTTTTGTTTTTGTTTGACTAACAATATAAAGCAAAATAAAATATAATTTGTGATTTTGCTACAAATCTGCTACTTGATAATTCCATAAATTTTGGTTTTTGATCTGTCTGAACACATGAATACAAGAGTTGCTCCAATTTATTTAAGGTATAAGTTACTAGATATTGCAAATACTGAACACATATGATGCAGTTTTTACATAATACTATTCAAGAATTCAGAAATGGACAGTGAGCTTGTCTGCTTGTTTTCATTTGGAACTTCTATTTCAGTTCAATGGCCAATAATTCGCTAGTATTAGGGTCCCTTTGGAGACAATCAGGTTGAAATATATGCATAAATGAATGAAAGTTTATGCATTTTTTTTTATATCTATGATGTATTTCTTTTAAATCAAAGGGGTCCAGAGTGGTCTAAAGTGCTCTCCATTTTACTGCCATTTTACCTACCGGGTATATCTGCGTGGGTTTGAGTCTCGGGTTCGGCCAATGCGAGTATGTGAGAAAGCTTGCCAGTAGCTTCTCGTGGGTCTGTGGTTCTTTCCGGGTTATTCCTCCACCATTGATACTGGCCGCCATGTATAGCATATTTTGTTCTGAAAAATGGCGTTAAACCCCAGAACAACAACTTTGAAATCGATAGGAGGTACCCCAACAATGGGAGTGTGAGAGTGCATTAAAAACATGTTAATCTTGTGTCTCAGCACATACGGTCGTATTTTAATAAGTAGAGGAGCGGTATATCACATGTGGCTAGGAAAGGTGAAGCCTTATTAAAGAGAAAAACATTATTTCATTATGGATGAGTTTCAAACATTGGGACATAATATTATGTGGGCAAAAACTACCTTGCACATATCAATGTCCCTTTTACACGAAGAAATTGCGAACTACATTGTAGTAACTACATGACAAACACCAATATAATTCATAAAATAAAATCATAATACAAACCTAAATTAATCTTATTTAAATATGTGAAATGCAATAAAGTCACGGAAGTTGTGTGCTGCTTGTTTACAACTAGAAACATTGAATATGGCGACCGCCAATGAACAATTTCGAATAGCCAAAGTAGGTCATGGAATTTCTGTTTGCTATTGAAGATCTATAATCAAGTAGTTTCTGGTCAATGTTACACTGTATTATAATAATAGAACGAGATGCTGATACTAACCCTTGTACTCACAAATAAAGCCAATTATTCCAACGTGTTAACAAGAATATCGCACTTTCAATGCCGGGATTGGAGTGTATAGTTATGATATCACTACCCAGAATTCCACGCCTAAACTAAAAATACCTACAGGTGTGTGGCTTTTCCGGTTCAGATTAGATCAGTGGACAGGTAAACCACACGTCCTGTTTCTGTTGTCACTTGGGATAGACAATTTATAACATAAAGAATGCAGCGTAGTCTATGAATATGGAAGTGTTTTCTGACTCATTTTGCGGGTTAAATAATAATAATAATAATAATAATAATAATAATAATAATAAATGCTGATGAAATATTTGATTTGTACCCGTATGTGAAATGCAAATAATCAGCAGCAAGACAGATGTGTTGTTATACCTCATGCAATTTACCAGTACCTGAATCGCGATATATCAAGCTGAGACATAGAGACAGGCTGAGAGTGAAAGGAAATTTTATCCTGCATATGAAACCACTCCCAAAACAATAATTCTGATAAAGGCCATCGTATTTAATTTTTATTTTGTTTGTTTTGTAAATCTAAACTCCAATTTTAAAAAAAAAACATGTTTGTTACGTTGATCAAATATCTCGAGGGAGTTTCATGGTCACTATAATGTATCCAATATGTATCCTCATGTTATGCAGGTATGTAATTCTATCATTGTATTACACGATTTGTTAGCTGAGCGGAAAAAAGAAATAAGTGTTTACAATGTTCAACAACCTCTGTTTCTGTTTTTAACAGTGTCGCAAGTGTGCATTCATCATTTTAATAATAGCAGACAGCTCCAGTGGCTTACCGTCGATCCGCTTCGTTACATTCAATTGGTACAAAGTAGTTTGTTGGCTAGCAAAGATGGGTGTCTCCCAGATGTTACATTCAGTCAAATAAGCAAGAGTCAATCATCAGAAACGGTAATTCATCTGGGGGTCATTTCAGGTTAGCACCACTAAACGAACCGGTTTTCTTTATCGATGTTCTTCTGCTCCACCTAATACTGTGCAATCCCCAATCCTAAGCATCACATTCTCCATTAAAACGCTATAGTACTCTGTACTATAGTAGTGATACTTAAATTGACCTGTCGAAACTGACAGTATTTACTTACATTATTAACTTGCCGACGTTGATACAAGCACTTGCTCTTAATTCAATTAATTCTTATATACGCAGACGATACAGTGGTGATATCTCTCTCTCTCTCTCTCTCTCTCTCGTTCTTTGGTCTTCGCCACTCCCAAAATACATGAAAATATTTTATTTGAACAATAATTATTATTTACCAGAATAGATGGTCCAAGTTAAAATGAAAACTTACTTCCATAAGCCGATAACATATGAGCTGATGTTCATGTCCCAGTAATTTGTTCAACTAATATTTATGAAAAATTACCATTTTACTGCTATTTAAAGAAAATATGTAAGTCTCTCTTAATGTTAAAGGTTGACAATAGCTGAGACCTGTTATCACAATGCATCGTCTGACACATTTGCATGTACTATAATTAAGTCTGACGTAATTCTTTCCTCCTGAAAATGCCATCGAGTCTATCAATAACTTACTGTTATTGATTTTAGATGGGACCAAAACCAATAAATGTTCTATTTTCTCAAAACAAACTCTTTAAAAAAAACCTCAGAAATCACATATTTTCAAGATAGATTAGCCCTTACGGAGTCAGTTCCTAAAAATAAACAGGTCAGCAGAGTTCCAGATCGTAGTCCTCCATCACAACGTTGCTACAATAGCCTCGTATCCTCGAAACTTTTCGTGCAAAAAACTCAAGTTCATAACACCGTCGCTGAAAATACTACATTATACATGTATCTACATCACTGAATTTGTTGCACGTTAGCAGTCGTACCAACAATCGGGATAATTATGAAAGTTTTGTGATTCTAACATTAATCTAACTAAATTTACAGTCAGGTCTCAACCGGGGAGGGCGGGGGCTTTCGGAGTTTTGGAAACCTCTCCTCAAATTAAACAAATAAAACGTTTAAAACCAAATGTACGGTCATTTGTCGCTTGAAATTTGACCATAGTTTTATTCACGCGCACTTTTATTTGGTGTTATGAACACTTAGAGTAAATAGACAAATATAGTTTTGTAATGGTGCCCGTTCGAAGAAGGTCAATGCGCTTTTAATGTGTGGACCCCCCACCCCACACAATTTTTTAAAATTTATTTAAATATTTTATATAAAAAAATTGACCTGATCAGGCACTGAGAGTTTTACAACAAATTTGGACATTAAGCTTGGTTTTGCGTTAAAAAGGTTTCTAGAATATGAAGCCAGTCTTTAAAAATGCCCCCCCCCTCCCAACCTTAGAGATACGTGCCTTTGTTTGTTGACGAGTCAACTGTAAATCAGTTTGCAATATAACTTTCATCAACAACCATTAAGGCACTGGCGAGGCAGAAATTTGTATAAAAAAAAAAATAATATTGTGCCAGAAAATTTAATTATTCTCATCAATAGTTGATATTAGACATAATGATTAAACTTTATAGCTGACGTTTATTAATCAAGAGATGAAGGTGGTAGACGAATTTTTTCAGGGGAAAAAAAAGATAAAACATACAAAATGGTAAGTTAAAAGTGTATATAACCAAGGATAAATAAAATGACAAAATAAGTGCTAATACTGGCTTCGGTGTGTTTGCCACCCAAAACAAATCATCTAACAGAATGGTATAATAACGGGAGGGGTGGTGGGGTGATTCATTATATCATTATATTACCTGAATACAAAAACATACATGGCTTCAAATTGTGTTTTCATTGACTTAAAAAAAAATATATCAGCTCAACAATAACAGTCAGCGCGACACATATTTCATCAACTATTGTAGCTACAAACATGTACATTTGTTGGTGCTTTTCCAAATTGATGTACAAGCTAAATATGTAGGAGCCAAAGACAGCCGAATGTTTAAGATGTTGTAAATTATTTTATAAGTCATTTGTCTCTTTTATTTATATTCTCCATCACATCCAACGAGGGTAACATCAATGATTAATACTGAATGAACAGAATAATATAAATAATGTTAGAACGATCTTCACGTATTCATTCGAAAAATCTAGATTCAAAGTGTAGATATACATTAAAAACATGTTAACGAAAAATGGCACATCTTTGAGTGTGGAAATGGGGGGTGGGGTGGGGTGCAGAGGCGTAGCGATGATATTTTGCGCCCGGGGACGAACTATAAAATTGGCGCCCCAGCGATCTTGTGACCGATTTATTACCCTTGTTTGCTTATTATAATGTAACGTTGCAAGCCTCATTTTGGCGCCCCTGTACCTTGGCGCCCAGGGACATATGTACCTCCCTGCCCCCTTGCTACGCCTCTGGTGGGGTGCATGCATGCATCGACGATGAGCCTAAAGATAACATGTTCCTACGAAACGTGCAAGACGGTTTCCAATGATCGTAGATAAATGAGTATCCCTGGCAAGATTATTATCTTTGGATGTTTAATATTTCATACATACATACATACATACATACATACATACATACATACATACATACATACATATATATATATATATATATATATATATATATATATATATATATATATATATATATATATATATATATCATACTAATGTATATTCAATGTTGAAAAAAATTAGAGGAAGCCAACCGTGTCATCTGTGCTACCGATGTAAAAGACATGATGTTTATACGCTTCTGCTTTGATGTTGTTGTTGTTAAAGGGTTTAACGCCATTTTTTTAGCAACAGATAGGTAATACATGGCGGCCAGTATTAATGGTGGAGGAAGAACGCGGGGAAAACCCCGTAAAAGAACCACCGACGCACGAGAAGCTACCGGAAAGCTTTCTCACATACGCATATTGACTGAGCCCGTGACTCGAACTCACGCTGAGATGAGAAGTCAGTGATCCGTAATGGTGATGATACTGCGGCATGATACCCCATTGCTTAACATCACTGCCATACTACTGACATCAAAGCGATATGGCTGAATTTGTTTTTCAAAGCTATGTTAAATATCTAAATGAGATATGGAGAATGTTTTTAAGGTGCAAACAAGGATAAAATGAAAAGAAAATTAAAATAAATATATTTGTTAATCTTACTGGGTATTTTTAAAAAAAATCATATTTGGACATTATATTTGAGAAAAGCTGAAATGTTCCAAGGATAAATTCAATTTGATTTTAGCGTGGTGCATGAGTTGTATTGTTTTAAAGTTGAAATATATTCCCATTATAGTTTTTAACTAACTTTGTCTGACTCTGTATGATCATAATTGTATTTTTCCATCGTGTTAGTTTTAAGTTAACGAGAACTTGAATAGTAAATGTACTTTTGACTTCTCAATGCAAAATGTCATCATAGCGCTGAAATATGCTAAATCTAAATATTTTTGCTGAAATATACATATCGTCCTTCAAACTGCTAACCCCTGAGTTACGAAGTACGTGTATATAAAGGTAATATCATAAAATGTTCGAACGAAATCACACAACTATATAAATCCTTTCCTTTCTCGATAGCCCATGCCGTACCGTACAAACCCTGTTAATAAACAGGCGTTTCACTTAGTGTGCCATTATTAAATATCAGTCATATCATCACACGTTTTATATCATATCATCACAAATGTATTAAAAAATTCTGATGTCAATAATACGCTGAAATGACCCGTGGAGAGGGGGTAGTACAAATCGGCTGACGTTAAATGATATGATTTACAGCACAAGTGTTGTTTGTTCCAGGTCATGCTTGAGTCATCTTAGGATATCGTACATATAAACATACCACTGACTCACCATGTACACATTCAACCGATTGATTTCCTCATGCCATAGTCGGTAGGCTTATCTGTCACGTTAGAGATGGATGACAGATTTAATCAGGATAAGTTTATATCCATAGTGTAGAAGTAGACATAAATGAAAGGAAAGTTCCGCCAACATCTCACCCTCCACTTCTCTATTTCGTGATCTAATTCCCTTATTGTGGTCTTTGGCACTCTTAGCGGCAAAGTACCAAGGCCAGCTGACCGCATCATATATGGATCTATTTCCTTGGTCCTGGCATATGCAATCCTATGGGCAAAATCACGACTACCCCACCTCTTTATCTGTTTATCTAAATTCCTTTTCTTGGCAAAGGCGCTCGTAGTGGGAAAGTACCACTACCAAACTATATTTCGGTGTATTGATCGAATTCCTTTATCTTGGCAGATGCTCCCTTCGAGGTAAAAGTACCTCTACAATCCTAAATCTCTGTGTATTGATCTAAATAGCTAGTTCTGCTATAGGCACTCTAAGACGTAAAGTAGCACCACTGTCATATGTATGTCTGGATCTAATTCTCTCTTCTTGCCATTATAGACTAAGAGGCAAAGTATAAAAAAAACAAGCCCTCCATGCATTGATCTAATTATATCATCCTGTCATAAACATTTTATTATAATTTACTCAGTGTTACTAAAACTGTGCACATCATTCAAAATATTGTCATTTGCTCATTCCACGAAATTTATATGTACATGTATCTACAGTGTTTTATATACAAATGGCCTCATGTAAGTCATTTGACTCATCAAGCCATACAATACTGAGTTAAATCCAAAACAATGAGTTTTATTCAATCTGACGATTACTCTTCAGTAGTTTCAAAACAAATAATTAAATTGTTTAAATGGACAACAACAAAAATCAGTTATATAATGTGACTAAAGCCAATAAGGCAATTCCCTTGCCATAAACATCTAAACATTCTAATTTTGTTGAAATTATGTTGATGGTTCCATGTAATCAGAAATAATCTTAGTATATATTACAATGCGTTGATTGTTCGCAATTTCAGTGCTTTAATCTGATATTGCTGTCATAAATGGCGAATATTGCAGTATAAGACTGTCCTCAAGTTACCTCAACAAGATTTGATAGATTCTTTAGTAACTCTGAACAGGTAGTAGCCAAATCACACTGAATGGCGGAGTTCTTCAAAATCCCAATGGGAAAAAAATTCTTCTGCCATTAGATCATGTATTAAATTTTGAAGACATTTGTATTTTAAAAAAGGGATGTCTTCTTCACTAAGCCAATATTCACGATTAAGTAGCACTTTCAATGTTATGTCTTGTTTGGAAGAATGTTTTTGTAAACCTGCATTTAAATCTGGTGCTGTGGACATTCAATCAGCAGTTTGTGTTCTAGCAATCCATCATGCCTTAACAATGTACTGTTCTGAAAGTTATTGTTCTTTTCACATTTAGATCATGGATTTTTTTAATAGCCTCTGTACAGTTCTGGCAAAGCATAAAGGCGTCGTCACTTTCACATTCTTCACTCGCCTTAACTTCTTATAAAACGTAACCTGCTGTATGTTTAAAACCTTTGCTCAATTTGCTGCACAAATTACGTTTTATCCTAATGGTTCGATAACACTACTATTATCATCGGTCGGTCGTAAACGCGGTCCGATAGATAATTTCGTTTGTTTGGGATCTATTTTAATGTAGACTATTGGTATCCAGACACAGCTAGGAAATAACCGTTTGAGCAAATCATATTTATTTGGCGATTAACGTGTGTTCACCATAGTGCACATGTTTTAAAAATGATACTAGCTTGTATGGAATGTATGTGTAGTGAAGAAGACAATGTCTAATTCTTCCATGGAACAGGATTCCTAAAGTCGAATCGAGTTAATGGTAAGTAAAAATTTACCTTTGCATCTGCCATTGTACTGTAAGTAAAGAAGGGATGTATGGTAAAGTCGCAAACATTGTACATGTATCTCTTTTCACCGGTTGTCGCATGAGCACGCACCTGTCCCAAGATTCAAAATTAGCGAAAATCGCATGTTTAGAAGCCTGTTAACTTCAGGCTATGTGGTGTGTAAGAAGGATAAAAGAACGCACACACGGATAGGTCCGATATTATCTTTAAATTCGCATGACCAGCATCATCAAATTATTAACCAATATAAATTTCAGTTTTTGTTCTTAAAGGCTGGGCGTTTCAAAATAACAATACCGGGCATAATATGCATGATCTGTATAAACACCGGACAGAGGACAAACCTGATGAAAACCGGACCGTGATGTATAAACCGGACAAATGGCCACTTTACTTTATTTATATGTCCCATTAAAGTCACTACATACATGTCTGTCATGTTTTATTATGTGACAAAACCTGTTCGTTTATAAGTATTAAATAAGTCTTTTCTATGACCATTTTTTCCTGCTTGGGGCAAAAACAAACCGTACACGACTTTCAAAACACAAGACTGAAATGAAGCACAGTATGCACTATATGCATCCCAAACAAGATAGCGTATGCACCCATCTATAAATAAATTTAACTGTACGCAGGTTAGAGAGAGAGCCGCCACCTCGCAATGCACCTGAAGGATACATCGTGTTATCAGTTAATAATCACCAAAGAAAACATCACTGACCCCATTAGCTGCCCCATACTGTATATCATCAGATCATGGTCTACTGTATTTTGCTCCCGTATGAGTCGGATGGGACTAGAACCAACGCAGATTTTATCATACCGTTGAATACATACGCAGGCAGATCTGGGTCTGTGCTGTTTGATATTGCCATATCAGAAAAACACACAACACAGACCATGATCTACCGATGCACTGTGCATGGTCTATGTTATTCCCAGTTCGATTCGACTTAAGGTTTGTATATACGGTATAATGTTGTGGATTAAAAATTATGTAATAAGGTATAGTTGGAGAAAAATTAGAGGTTAATACCAATAAATTTAATTTTACAATTTAGCGTTTACCTAAGCAGAAATAGTTGAGTTGTACGGCAACCTGTCCTTAGACTTAGTTATGAGTAGTCTGCCCTTAGTTATGACCTTTTAAATTTGCTATCTTGTATCAAATATTGACAAATATATGTATCCAGTCAGTACTATATTAACAGTATAATTTATGTCATAGGGGACATAATCTGAAGTTTTCGAATATGAACGATAATTTATGTGTTTTCAACGTCTTCCTTCCCCATTTGTCCCTTTATTTAGCCTGGGGAAAACGCTTAATTGTATGTCATCAGTTTGACATGGAGAATTCTGACAGAAAGGAAAGGAAAGCGTTGGAGAATTTTCATTCTAATTTCAGGATAATTGAGAGTAATAATAGGTGCTCTTATGGTGCAATGAAAACATCAAAGACTATCGACAAGAGGGAGAGTATCTGTTAACAGCAAATATTCCAGAGCAAGTGCTTGTTTAATCATTTATAATTAACCTGCAGAGTACATTGTCGTCAAAGACCACATTGGTGGCAAATATAGGGGTTTTGCTGTGTATTAATGAAGACATTAAAGATGCATTACTTTTTTTAAGTCATTATATATAGGCGTTTTAAGATATTTTTTTTTTAAATATATCAGACCAAAGTAAACATCAGCTTAAACGACTGATAAAAGCGATTATAAATAAGGAACCGAAATATTTCTTGAAATCTTTAAAAACATATATAACATCTTATGTTTTGGAATTATAACATAAATGTCATTTATGGCAATTATACACTTATTTTGTTAATATATTCTATTCCCCTAAATATGACAAAGATGAAATAACTTCGTTGAAAAAGTGAACTCTGTGGCACATGAACTTTGTTCTAAAGAATACATATTTTATTATTTGGTCCTCTCTCTCTCTCTCTCTCTCTCTCTCTCTCTCTCTCTCTCTCTCTCTCTCTCTGTTGACGGTTAAATCCATGCTTCTATAATTAACCTCTTCTGCAGATCATCTGCCTTTCTAATTTTCTATTCAACTTCACTATCAACAATAGGGACTCTCATAACACGTGCTTCTCCTCAGTGTAAGCATACCTATCAAAGTTTCCCATAAATTGGTCAGTTTAATTATCAACCTCAAGGTTAAGTTTATAAAATATGAATATTGCCTACGTCAGGGTTCTCAAACATGCGGCTCGCCAAGCCGTATCCTGTGGCACGCAAAATGATTGGCATTACAACTTGTCTTGAGAGATAACATAGGTGGTGTGTCGGCTATCGAAAATGCCTTCATGCGGCCCTCGGAGTGGTTTCAATTTGAGACCCCTGGTCTACGTTGTTGTTTATCTTCCAGCTCTTGACAAGTGATGATACTATATTCTTATAATAAGGCTGTAGACTTGTCATTCTGATAATATTTGCCACTGTGTCAGACTATAAATAGGAATATTTTGTTTATTACACATATCTGCAACTCGTGTGAATTTTAATCAATCCACAGCATGTTGATATAAAGTGTGACTTTATATTTAGTGTCCCTCCCTAAAACGAAACCCGACATTACGAAATCCTCGATGTAATGAACAGTTCAACACCCACTATGGTTTCCACATGCTGCATAAGTATTAGTCGAAATCCAGGTTATAACGAACAAGTTGGAACAATCCACTATAACGAACGATTATCAAGGGCCAGATGTTGTTCCTTACAGAGAATAAACACTGTACTTATGAAGTTATGATTTTATACTTATCCTAAACACAGTAAGACAATAATCCTACTTCTTATCTTTATCTTTTATTTGCTAAATTCGTAAGAGGTAGAAAAAAAGTAGAAAACAAACTTACTTTTAAAAAGGCAGCCAACCCTTCTTTTAGTCCATAAATCTTTACTAACTACATTACTGCAGCATTATTATCCTTCAAAAGTCTCAATAACGTTTTAAATAGCTTGTGTGGAGGTGGGAAGGGACTAATCACTTTTTGGTCTCTCCATACATGAACATTTTAGAGCTTTACTAATCTAGTCATCTAATGGCTTCATCCTCCTAAAATATATGCATTTTTATTTACCAGTACCACTTTATTTATAACTCCACTACATGCAACATTAAATTCAATAATACAAGATATTGCGAATAATAAAAAAATCTTTTGTATGCTCTCCAACGAATCCACGAAACTCCACCAAATTTTGTTTCCCACCAATATAAGTGATGTTTTTTTTGTGGATTTTTTTTTTTTTTATAGTTTAACGCTATCTGTTAGTGCATGATTAACTATACATGGCGACCAGAGTGTAACTGTTGGAGAAAGACTTTGGATAAAATCCCGGTAAGAACCACCAACCCACGGGAAGCTACTGGAAAGTTTTCTCACATGACCACATTGGTCGTGCCTGAGACTAACTCACACGGAAAAAGGTCAGATAGCAGTGATCGGTAAAGGCGAGCGCTTTAGATATTTTGGCCACCCAAGGCCCCTCTTGCTGAATATGTACATATGAAAGTGAATTAACAGTATGTTTTATTTACTATTTTACTTACTATTGCTGACTGACAAAAATTATAAACTACATGTGGATTAGTTACAGTATTTAACTGATTCAAGTACATTCGTACATGCATTATGTATATATGCAAGCGTGCGTGCATCCAGCCATCAATAAGTCAAAACACACACACACACACACACGCACGCACGCACGCACGCACGCACGCACGCACACACACACACACACACACATACATACATACATACATACATACATACATACATACATACATACTGCAAAAACTTTGTGGAATAGTTTCTGTAGAATGATGTCACAGCGCATTATGCTGTGGTCAGCATGGCACGTAACAATTAAGTTTGACGTATGGGTTAGACTCGCAATAATTTGTTGACTGCAAGGGATGGAATCTGTTTTGCTTGGGGCACGAATTTAATTTTAACGAACAATTATGTTCATGATAAAATTGTGGGTCAATTAGTCAAAAACAGCAAGACCAATGTAAACTGTAAACTGGGGGAGGGGGGGGGGGCACCGCCGTCACAATTTGTAATGCATAGGGGTCTACTGGTGAGTTTTTTTTCCTTGGCCCCACAAATTCAATCCTCTGCTCTGCTCCCGTGTATTTCAAGGACTGAGATTCGTTACACAGCATGTGATTTCAAATTTGTGGATAATCAATTATTATTTTTTAAGTTGGTTTTGGGGTGAAATGGGGTAAGGTGGCGTCAAAGTGCTGGCAAAATTTACGTTGATGCAATATCAAGTCCCTTGACTTTTAAGAAAAAAAACTTAGAAAAAGAAATGAAAATGTTGGCCATGTTGATTGATGGGTCAGTTAAAATAATGTTTCTAATAGTAAATATCAATATTAGTGTTTGTCAATTGACGAGAGCGAAGATTTCAAGAAGAAATGAGAACTAAATAGTTATTTTAACATAGAATGGATTTAGCATGTTTACATAGCTTGGCGGCAATATTCCAGACTTCTGTTTCCACTATCATACGAACACCAGAAACCAATTGTTCTTTTAAATCAATGTCGTGTCCAACAGACATAACATATACAAATTATCAAGATCAAGAACTTGTGCCAATCTCTCTTGTTCTTTTCATTGACAATACAGTGTACCTTGACGACAAAACGAGTTTTTTCTTCACAAGTAAACTTAAACTTTGCTTGCATTACATCACAGTTTGTCGTTGGAACATAATGTGACAGAGCTACCAGAGCTACATAGACAAACACTTTCTTCTTCACACAAAGTTTATTGTTTAACAAGACTATGAGCAAACTATGAGAACCAATGCCAGTATTGATTCTAAGTGATAACACTTAAGTTGGTCTCTATTTCCTACGGTCATGGAAAATGGGGTACGTTGATGGGAAAAAGGGTATTAGGTTGCGGTTGTACTGACAGTGATGAAATGGGAACTTAGTAGCCACAGGTAATGATTTATGGATGTGACATAAATTAATATTACACATAGAAGAAAGCCTTGGGATTATTTAATTTAAGGCTGTGAGAAAATCTTTGCTGTAAACGATTGTAGTTCATCTAGGTGTAGATTGTGTTTCAGAAAAAGCTAAGTTTTTTTTTTGCAAAACAAGTGTGTGTACAAGTTATACCAACTTTGTAACTGCATTTTATTCTGTCATAAAAGGTTTTGAAAAAAGAATATAAGAGTGCAAAATTTATTGTTCTTTAGCAGACTATTTTAGAACAGCTATGTTTCCGTGATGGATTTTCTCAAATGTGGAAAAAATGCTTCCTTCGTCTTATTTCGTCTCTAATTTTGAAGATATGTATACATTGTTGTTCACACACACACACACACACACACACACACACACACACAAATACATACATACATACATACATACATACATACATACATACATACATACATACATACATACATACATACATACATACATACATACATACATACATACATACATACATACATACATACATACATACATACATACACAGCTATTTCTTCGGTCCGATTGTATCGAAATTTGGAACTTTAATACTGTTATAAAACACTAAGTTTTCACCAGCTACTGATTTTAAGACACAAATTTGCATCAACACAAGCTAAGATTCAGGTGACGAATCTCTCTAGTCAAACCATATAAAACAGTTAACATGTACACAGATATATGCATTGGACAAAACAAATACGGCTCACCAAATTCCTTACTTGCTCTTTAAACGATTAATGTAACAATTAGTATCTTAACAATTAATATCATATATAGGAAGATCCGCATTCTGGTGCAGTTTTAAGTCAATGTAATTATTGAAAAATCATTTAACTCTGTTTCCTGGAACTAGATAAGCGAAAGCATAAAATTATTTCTTTTAAAATAAATATTAAGTATCATTTTGATTACAAATTTCCAGGTTAAACTAATCATTAATCTTCCACTTCATACAACTTCGTTCTTATCTTTTATTTTGTCAAATGGAAAAAGTTTGTACAAAATAAAGGAAGATGCTGACCCCAGTTACAGCAATAACAAATTGCAGTTAAAGATCTTTACTAAATGTTTAGGCAAACTCAGAGTATACGAATTAAAGCCCCCCCCCCCCCTTTCATCTGTGGGTAAAATTCATTGTCAACAAATCACACTAAATCTCGAGAGAAAAAAATATTTACAGTGAAAGGAGTTAACACAAGTTGTCCATCCAGCAAATGTTTACAGCAAAAAAAAAAAAATTATGAATTTATAGTGATCATAGTATTTTATTTTACATTTATTAACTTGCCGTTTGGGTTGAAATTACACAAACAAAATTAACAGTAATGCTTCTGTTTTTTTTTTTTAAAAATGTTATTTCGTTTTAAAGTAATAATATATGAAATCTACATTTATTTCAGGTTTGATAAAATTTTAATATAAATCCTATTTCTCATTCCGTAGTTTCTTCCTTTATCTTTTGCATGGACATTAAACTGCCAATTAAGTACGTGCTGCTGTACCGTCTTCCTTCACACTTTGACTATAACCGTATTGGCTACTCAAATTTCTCATTTTCTATCAAGTTGAAAAGAGACGCTATGAATCATGCATAGACTGTTACATGCTGCTTACGTAAACACTGCATTGATAATAGTTGAAGTTGCATACAAAATTTGATTGAGAAAACATTGCATATTTTGCATTACTGTCATGTATTATATGCAATTTTTAAAGCACAAGTAAAATGCAACGAAAAGCTTGTGTTTAGAATTGAATATCTGAATCCTTAGAGTTTTTTTTAAATAAATATTCTTGCTTGCTACTATTTGCTGTTAAAACATGCATGCTGTATAGACAACACAGGTAACGATCCTCCATGTTGGTTGTTCAAACCCGATATTCACCAGCGTATCACTAAACACACCAACAATAACAACAACAACAAAACAAAGGAGAAAACTAAGAGGCAAAACATTATAAAATTACCTCGCAATGAATATTGTCCGCTGTTTTATCTCACCTTGAGCCTGGCGCGTCAGGTAAAAAATCCCGTGTTAATGAACCACTCCAGTTACCCTATGCAGTGTGTGGGAGAACTGTTTGCATAAGGGGATGTCTCAAAAGTAGTGGAGTTCGAAGGTACTGGGCAATGGAGTGCTATGATCGTTTGACTCACATAGGTGCATATAATTTAACTTTTTCCGCCTATGGGGACAGGGCACAGCTTTTATGCATTCACCGGCCTTGTATTGTGAGGTATAAAGAGGTTCATATTTTGGGATATCTATATCAAAACAAACTATAAAAATATTATCCACTTGACCAGAGAAGTCAAAGGCAGTTTATAGAAGATAACTGGTTTATTAACCCCAAGCCCAAATTTATACCAGCATTTTTCACGTCCGAAGGCCATTTTTGATACCATGTGATGCTCACAGTGCAAAACAAGTCCTTTTCATAGATGGTTATTCTGCAAAACAGTATGTCCTAAACAGGCATGTGTAATTAGAAATAGTTGCCATCCATGCCGTTTGGGAGATATTTTACTGGCCCCAACCCACCTGTTTACTGATATGGGATGCTAGCTCTTCTTCCTAGCCGACAATTTATATTTCACTATCTACATATACTGCAAAGTAACTATAAAAGGTGTATCTGCCTGACACCGATTCCAATAACAACACGACCGCTCCTGAGGCCTAGTGGTTAAAGCGTCTGCCGCGGACGCGGGAGGTCGTGGGTTCGATCTCTGGCCGAGTCGTACCAAAGATTTACAAAAATGGTGCTAACATCTGCCTCGCTTGGCGCTCAGCATTAAGAGGTTAGTGTTAGGACTGGTAGGCCTGGTGCCAGGATAATTTGATCGGGTGGGAAATCATGCTACATGTCTAGACATCACTATAAACTGCCTCACTGCAGACATCGTAGCGATATGACTGGATTTTTTAAATATAAAGCTACGTTAAAAATTGTAATCACACACACACACACACACACACACACACACACACACACACATGAAACACCTAGTTCACAAATATATCCATATCTTTAACTATTAAACAATAATAGCTGAGAAAATCACACCATAACCTTAAGTTGACAGGGCAAAGTTTACGAGACTATCCTTGACACCTATGCAGTTAGAGACACAGATGTACGAGTCTGTGTTATTGTGCAACACAGATGTACGAGTCTGTGTTATTGTGCAACACAGATGTACGAGTCTGTGTTATTGTGCAACACAGTATATTCAACATCAAGAAAGACAGTTATGGTTATAAATCTGACATGAGAGAAATTTTCAAACAAACAGAAGAAAAATTCTTTATTAGAAACTCCAAGCAGTGTAGCAACTTGCAAGGTTAACACATCGTACGCACTGAAATAATTTTAAAGATGTAATGACTAAGTTAGTATGTGCACTTGTATTATTTAGAAGGTAAGAATGCTCTTTTATCCAACAGTCCATGCGCAAATGCATCTGGATAATTTGTTACCATCCATAATTCTCTAAAATAACCAGTTATTTTCATGAATTAAAATTGTTCACACTAATTTTGAATTTTTCTTCTGAAACGGTTTTAAATTTGAAGTTTGATATGAAGGATTACATCTTTCATGACTGTTTTACAAATACTTTGTGTAATCATAAGAAAAGATTAAGAATACGAATCCTATCGGTTTCAATGAACTTCCGATGGATGTGTTGCAATAAATACTGTTTTATGCAATCGCTTTTCATTAATTTCATTCATGTGAGGTTAAGTCTGCGCATAAGGCCCACTAAGGGGGCCATCTAAAATTTGCCGTTATGAGCAGGTAGTATTTGTACACAGATGACTATGGATTGATTTGTGTATTAAATGAGATTTATTGAACTTAACTTTCAGGAGCAGATCTAATAGTCTAATAGTGTTGGGCTGGTAACGCTAAAGATACTAAATATTCACCCTGGCTTCAACTAAAGGGGTTGCGTCCCACTTTCCTCTTGCTTACTGGTTTACACAGCCCAATAGCGACACTCCAGATCCGCCCCTGACCCTCTACATACGTGTGGCTTTTAAATACAGATGGATGCTGGAAAAAAAAAAAAAGAGAGAGAGAGAGAGAGAGAGAGAGAGAGAGAGAGAGAGAGAGAGAGAGAGATCAGTTGCTGATATGTAACATTCATTCTGCGCCTTAGGAGAGGTATACCACACACATTGATATGAACTTCAGATTCAGATAAGAGTTCTCTTATTTATTCGAGCAAGTAAATGGCAACACAAAAAAAGACTTGACACATGTCAAATTATAATTTAATTTTCATTGCTCCTAACAATCAATGTGATCTTTGTTCTTGTATACCACAGTGTGTGATTGGCGGGTTATAAATCTGCTCAATCATTTGGACAAATTCAGTGACTGCACACATTTAGGGGTAGTGTAATTAAATATGAGAGGACACTATAGATCAATGTATTTAAACAGTCTTGCCACTTATGTTGAAGATTTGTTGTAAGTAATAAACAATCAATAATGTTCGCTCTTTAAAAATTAAAGACATCCTAGTTTATATAAAATTATTTCAAACTGTTTTTGGTTGTTTATTTGTGCTTTTTTTTTTAGCAGAAAGGGAAAATTAGCTCAACAGATCTGCCTTTATCACCAAAAGTGTGAATGTTTGGAATATGATATTAACTCATACGCCTGTACGACATCCGTGGGAAAACATAGTGGATTATTTTGGAGAAAAAAATACACATGGATAAATCCACAATTGATTTTCCCAATTACATTTCAAAAATACACAATTAACTGTTTTCTTGATTAAAGATTTTCTAGACATGTGTATCACCACATAAGCATGCGTCGTTACAACTGCAGGCTGAAAACTACGTAAGTGTTGGTTAAGTTAGGATAAAGAAGAGGAATGTTTTGTGGCTCAGCTGTAACAAGGGTGGGTGGGTGGGTGGGTGGGAAATAAACGTTTAAGACTATATCGGTTTCTTTTTTTCCAGTTCGGTTTCTGGAAGCAACAAATGAAGATCTACAAAGCAGAAGAAAATGTATCCGTCCTTGCATTTGTTGCTTTGTAGATCATTCATTTGTAGCTTCCAGAAACAGATTCTGGAAAAAGTTAACGATTTCTGTCTTAACGTTTATTTTAAGTTAACTTTTACTGTTTTTATACTTCCTGTATACATTACTGTACATGAAAATATGTACGGTTGCAAAGCGGTTCTCAGTGAAAATTCGATAGGCCCTGAAGCCCATATCATTCATCAAATGGCTCAAGCTTCAAGCTTGAGAATGGGAAATTAATAACCCAATCTGCCTTTTTGCGACCTGAAAGTTAGTATAGATGACACTGAATTAAGAGTCCCGTGAGCTACCAGGTAAATAGATTGCATTTCACTAGCAGCTGGCCCGGACATTATAGGCAACGATATATATATATATATATATATATATATATATATATATATATATATATATATATATATATATATATATATATATATATATATATATATATATATATATATATATATATATATATTGAAAGATCTATCTGCCTGATTTTTTTTGTCAATTATTTATATTTACATTTTTATGGCGTTACTTTTAATTGGTACCATATATTCAGTATTGTGCTGATTGTTAAATTCCTAATACACATAGTAATTCCTTTTTCATATGTGCCACTAATGCATATCCTAAGCCAATGGACAAATGTGCAACAAATTTTACCGTAATTAGCCATAATGAATGCAGTGGTAACGTCACGAAGCCGCATCTGGCCCGTGCATTGGTTTACCAATTTTTGAAATAAAGAACAAAGATGTCAGCCTTTGAAGATTTCATTTGTTGGATTAAGTGGCACTTTTATCATACTATTGGCTGTATCATGTTAGGAAACGAGAGCTGATGGCTTTACTAATGAAACAATGAAAACGAATTTGGACTATGGTGATGCATGACGAACCGGTTTATAAGGCTGTCATATTTAAACAGCCTACTCCTAAGACACTACCACTTCTCACCACGCAAGATCAATAGTTCGTTATGTAAACTCAGACTGTTATCAAGGTACTTTGAGATACTGCAAAGGTGTGTTTATTTTCTTCAAATGAAATTAAAATTATATCGAAAACTAAAACCAAGCCTTTAACAAGAATTGAACTTCATAGTCTCTTGTAACTGACTGTCATCTTCAAGCATAATTGGAATGGAGTACGTCACAGGTACAACCAATTAATATCTCCACAGGTGAAGAATGTGCGAATAATGTGACATTTAGTGCATCGTTAAACCAGTCGATTGCGGAAGTGTGTGTGTGTGTGTGTGTGTGTGTGTGTGTGTGTGTGTGTGTGTGTTCAGTTTATTGCCATTATTATGTTTTGGTATTAAAGCAGTTTCCTCTTCAACAACTTTAACTTGGTAAAATGGGAGTTGTTGAATGAAAATTACGCTGAGCACATGCAAGACAATAAAGATACGTAACATTAGTTGCACTCTGAGAAATACTGAAATGAGACGGGTAATTGTGCTGCACAGTAGACCACATTTAGCATATTACTTAGACAAATGCACAATGTAAGACCCAACAACAACAACAACCTCCATCCTCCTCCTCCTGCTCTCTCTCTCTCTCTCTCTCTCTCTCTCTCTCTCTCTCTCTCTCTCTCTCTCTTTTTAATGAAATACAATAAAATAAATATGTTGGCATAGAAACGACCTAGGAAGGATTTAAAAACCAGAGAATCTGATAATCTTTTGGTGATGGATGAACGATGTAATGTCTGAGTCTCGTGGCTAATGTTCGTGTTGATAGAGAGGAGTAAATTACCGAAATAAAACAGCTTGACTGATAACAAACTGTGTACAGTTCAGCTTTACTGAATAACGGAGTGTTTGTCTGCTGCACACAGACTTAAATCTGATTGGTCACCGTATACAAACTTAGATCTGATTGGAAGAAAGCAAAGAGGCAAGGTTTTTACCTATCTGACATTAAGTCAGTTATCTTCATGATCCAGCATGTCATGTCCTACATGTATTTCAAAGTCCATAAAAATAGTTTGCATGCTAATTTTGTCTATAAGTAATTAGTCATTTTGTGACAGATATCATAATTTTTAAAGAATATTGTAGAAGATTAAATGTCGAGATTGTCATTCTGCCCTATTTAGAAGCAATCTGCATCGGGGTAGGCACGTTTAAAGCATTGGTTCATCTTAAATGAGCACACAGATCCTTTTGGAGTCATTGGTACATCTTAAATGGCCACACTCACAGACCTATTGGAAACGTTAGTTCAGCTTAAATGGTTACACAGATCTATTGTTCAGCTTAAATAAAGACAACTCTATGGGAGATATTAGTTCAGTTTAAATTGTCACGCATATCTATTGGAAACATTAATTCAGTTTAAATTGTCATACATATCTATTGGAAACATTAATTCAGTTTAAATGATCACACAGATCTATTGGAGACATTAGTTCAGCTTAAATAGTGACACAAATCTATGGGAGATATTAGTTCAGTAAATGATCATACTGATCTATTTGAGACATTAGTTCAGTTTAAATGATCACACAGATCTGTTGAAACCACTGGTTTATGTTAAACAGTCACACCCCCCACCCACCCCCCACCCCCCAGATATTGCTTAAGCTTACATGGTCACGCGCATCTTTTCGAGGCGTTGGTTAAACCGAATTCTATACGAGAATGAATTGCTTGTCATTATAAGGTAATCAACATGCACGAACCAAAAATATCAAGGGTAAGACGATGTGCTGGCCACAGCGGCGATACACGCCCCTGGTTTCCTAGTGGGTAGTTACAGAATGAGGGGATTGGGGGGTGGAGGTGGGAGGGGCAACTGCTGATGATAGATTCATAGTATTTCACCTTCAGCTTAGTGTATTGGTGGCAGTTCTTCACAAAACTTATATGGTGGTGGTGGTGGTGGTGGGTCACTGACAAAATTTGGTCTTCGCAGAAAAGTATGGCTATACATGGCGGCCAGTATTAATTGTGGAAGAAGAACATGGAGAACCTTGTAAAGAACCACTGACCCACGAGAAGCTACTGGCGAACTTTCTCACATACCCACATTGGCCGAAGGTGAGATTCGAACCCACGCAGACAGAGGTGAGAGGCAGTGGTCCGTAACGGTAAGCGTTTTAGACAACTCGGCCACTCGCCCCCCCCCCCCAATAAAAATTGTAGAAGAATGGAATATTTCTTAAGTACCTTGGTAAAGTAATCAATATGGGCTACTGCTTTAATATCACGGTTTAGTATAGTGAAGTTGATAAATAATATATAAGGCTCTTGGTGGCAAGATATTATACTTTGGTCTAATGTTGGTGTTCCTGTATTGCGTATACATAGGAGAAAAATATCTTTTAATACTGTTTGGGTTACTTTTGTTGTTTATTTAATGTTTTCTTAATTTTTCCCTGACATATTTCCTCACAGCCCGAGTTTCACCCCAACATGAATGTCGAAATATCAAAAAATGGGGTGGCAAGGGTCAGAGGAAACTCGGACTAATTTCCTCACTATCTACCACAATTATAACTATATATCAACTTTAAATGGCATTGGCATTACATGCTGTAGTAGAGGCAACAGTAACAGCGGCTGTAGTAGTAGTAGTAGTAGTAGTAGTAGTAGTAGTAGTAGTAGTAGTAGTAGTAGCATATTTACTTATATAAAATTAACATTTAAATTCTGAATGTTGTGCTTCTTTTTAACAACTATCAAAACCCTGATATTTAACAAAATTCCTCTTGATATTCCCAATGCGTGTATGTGTTACACATATTTAGAACGCTTTTTATATTAAACCTAATTTGACCAAATATTTTGTGAAGTTTACATTGATGCAGTCGTTATTAAACAATTTCATGCACAAAGGATTTTGTAAAAATCAAGTTTGCATGTACTTGTGAAAATTATGCACCTTTAACATTCACATATATACAAAAAGTTAAATAAAAGTCATACTGTACTTATTACACAATAGTCTAAATACTTCTTATTACAAGACTTAAATCTTACCTACTGTCCGTAAATCTGGCATTGTAATTCAATAATAACTTGGAAAGCAGCAGTCTGGAGCTTTGGGCAATTCGATAAGTATGGAGGCGTGAGCTTATCACATAAATGGCACTGTGATGTGGATATTAAAAGTATTATTTCTTTCCCACAGTTGGCACTGGTCGTTTTCCCCTCAATGCACCTTTGTGTCATAATACTCAAACTAAACCTTTCCTATATGGATCCACAAGTTCTCATTGTCCCTCAAACCCACAGATCTCTACCACTAAATTGCCCAAGCGTGATCTTTAAAGCACCCTTAAAGCTACCGAAGGAAGGGTTAATACAATCTTGACTGATTTATTACCTCACAACACTTTCTTTAAGATCATTTGGCGCATTATCTAATGTAAATGAACCAGTCAAAGACTGTCATGACCTTGATGGTTTGAATTCTGATTAAACTAATTTGCTTAAAAGACTGGGATTATCGCTTGCCTATCCTTTATCTGTATTAAGCAGGACTGGAATAATAGGAAATTTACATTATTCAGACATTAACTCGAATCTCATTGCCTGACTGGCCATAACTATTACATAACACTAACATATTAATTATTTGTAAAGAAGAAATATATACAAATCTCGTTGTAGTATTAAAAGAGTCTAATAAGGCCAGATTTGTGTCTAGTTCATCTGTTGATAATTGTCGAGATACCAGGACCAGATATGAGAGGTGATTTTGTTAAATGATTGACTTGTACTATTAAAAACTCCAGAGTTGTAGACTTGCTATCAAAGATATGCAAGCAATCTGAGTTCTGATCCACTATTATTATTTATTCAATTTTCTTAGTGTGCAATCCAGCCTTGAATACTTCCCTACATGACGTAAAAGGCGTTAATATTTAATTAAATTCAGATGTGATCGTAAAAAGTGTTAACGTTTAGCTGAGCTCAGGGGCGATCATAAATGGCGTTGAAGTTTAGTTCAGTTCAAGGGTGATCGTAAAAGACGTTAAAGTTTAGTTGTTAAGTTCAGGGGGCGAATCTGCGTCTGACTGATTTAACGTTGGTGCTCTATATAGGTCAATAACATTATAACTTTACCTTGTATATTACAGTTTATCACACAGCTCAATGCTATCATAATTACAGGTTATTATACAGATTAATGCTATCCGAATTACAGTTTATCACGCAGCTCAATGATATCATAATTACAGGTTATTACACAGATTAATGCTATCCGAATTACAGTTTATCACGCAGCTCAATGCTATCATAATTACAGGTTATTACACAGATTAATGCTATCCGAATTACAGTTTATCACGCAGCTCAGTGATATCATAATTACAGGTTATTATACAGATTAATGCTATCAGTATTACAGTTTAGCACACAGCTCAATGCTATCATAATTACAGGTTATTGCACAGATTAATGCTATCCGAATTACAGTTTATCACACAGCTCAATGCTATCATAATTACAGGTTATTACAGATTAATGCTATCAGAATGACAGTTTATCACACATCCCAGTGCTATCAGAATTAGTTTATCACACAGCTCAATGCCAATGTGAAAATTTTAGAATTTCTATTAACTTATTTTCATAAAGACTGCTTTTTAGTGCTACCAGCAGATAGTTCTAAAACACATTACGTAATTTTCATAAAACCTGCATAGGCTGCTGAAAGCACGAGGCTGAAGTTAATCCTCAATTACCATGATTTGACGACTCCGAAGTTAAACCCCATCTCATTTCGCGACTTGCATTCGTTTTCGAAATTTTTTTTGAGCTGGTTTGCATAGTAACACGTTAATCAACACACTTAATAATAGAATATAATAGCAGGGAAAAGTAGTTATCATTAAGAAAACATGCATATTCTCACAATGGGCAGTTTCCTCCAAACCGATAAAAAAAATGACGTGATCAATTGAGTAGATGGAGATAAGATAAAATAATTTAAACAATGATTCAAATGTTTAAAATATAACTTTTCTTCTTCTTCTCCAGATACATATTTTTTTTAAAACAAACTGGTCAGAATAAGAAAAATTCACAGTAACTCAGATACTCTTTCTTGACACATTGTCATTCACTGCCTGTTTTCCTGTCTGTAAATAAATTTTTATAACGAATCGACAAGGCCTATTTTACTATTGAGACCTCAGTTGGACCACATTAGTGAAATTTCTTTTTTTTTGCGGTTTGGAGGTGGGGTGGCTGAGCGGAAGTACTGTATAGCTGATGAGAATTCAACATTATGGCTGTTACTACTGCGATTTATGGACATTTAACATTACGTTTTGGTCAGTTTTAATATAGCAGTACAGAGATGGCGTGTTATAGGCCACCCACTTGTATATTGATTAATTTTAATGTTTCAAAAGTAGCATGATAGAAACAAAGTGCAGTCGAAACTCTAGGCCATATTGGAACTGCTTCGCTGCAACGCAGACATTAATTTAACTAAAAACTTATCAATGCTCTTCCATACTTTAACCTTCAACTATTCAAACTAAAAGTGTTAACTTAGCTGCCTTATCTAGAATGTAAACATTATCATCCCAAACATTATGTTTGGATTACTAGTTATTTAATGTGCACATATACGAGTTGTTCACGTTCTTAACATAGGGTGTGGTAATAATTTTCAAGTATTCCTACGCCAGTTTTTCGCACTCCAAATACAATGTGTAGCCTAATGATACTCGGCTATTCCTATACGAGTTGACTACATTACAAAATTACGCAAGTCTTGAATGCAACGAGAATATGGCTGAATCTGTATGGCAACAAACTTGAATTAATTCTGAAGTCTGCAAAACGTACAGGTACACTCAGCTTCATGAACGTTTCATACAACAGTTTTGATTGGTTCATTCTTGAAATATCCTTTGAGATTGGATAATTATAATTTATAATCCAAAATTTGGCGTACGAAACAATTGCAACAAGACTTTAGTCTTTTTCTAATCTATTACATGATTACATAACCATATACCTTTGTCCGATTTCCTTCCATAAAGATATAATAACTCGCCCCTTCTAACTCGTCAGCTATAACATATATCTCGCCGCAAGTCGACTGTTCAAATAATCACCTTAAATTGCACAATAATCACATGTATAATGAGACTTGGCATGCCATTGTAGTGTAGATTTGCGAATTTGTACCTCGTTCCATGTTTTTATTATGCATTCAAATACTGATAATATTTAAAATAGGGTATGGACTTAATTATACAGAACCATCCCCATACAAAAAGCAGAAATTGACAGACACAAGTTTTTAAAAAATGTTAGAGTATGATATCATTGAACCATCTACATCACCATGGCAAAGTCCAATGGTTCTTGTGAAGAAGACATCGGGATAATGCAGATTCGCTGTTGACTATAGGAAACTAAACAAGTGTACGAAACCAGAAGTACTTAATCTTCCACGTTTTGATGACATGATGTTGATATCGTAGGCCAATCTACCACAGTATATCTTTCAGTGCTTGACACGTTTTCTGGCTTCTGGCCAATCATGCTTGATCCAGAGACTAGATAAAGGAGTACATATGTCAAATCTGATTGTTGTTATGCATTCATAACGCTTTCATTTGGACTGTCCAATTCACCCATCATTTTCCAGCTTACCATGACAAAACTAGTGCAGGGTATAGCTTTAAAAAAACATGTTCTGTGCTACATTGATGATGTGCTGATGTATAGTCGCACCTTAGAGGAACATTTCTCTCATTTGCAATAAGTATTTGATCGACTGCATAAAGCTAATCTTAATTGAAACCATCAAAATGTCGGTATGCAATCAAAAGAGTCAAATATTTGGGACACGTTATTTCCAAAGATGGAGTAGAAGTGGACTTGGATAAAACCAATACAGTATCAGACGTTCCAAAACCGAAAACTGCGCGAGATCTCAGAAGTTTCCTGGGATTATGCAATTACTACAGACGGTTTTTTGAAACACTATAGTAACATATGTGCATCCTTCAACAGCCTTCTCAAAAAGGATGTAAAAGTTTAGTGGACTGATACATGTGAACCAACTTTTAACAAACTGAAAACAGCTCTGACTACAACACCTGTCTTAGCTTACCCACACATGGACAAACCTTTCATTCTCTCAACAGATACTTCGGGACAAGCCATATATTACATTTGCAGTCTAAACGACCAGGGTAGGGAACATCCAAATTCTTATGGAGGCAGAGCACTTCGTATGTTTGAAACGAAATGGGGAGTATCCGACAGAGAAGGTTGAGTCTCAGTGAAAGAAGTACGGTATAATAGACACTTTCTTGAACACCAGAAATTCACTGATCATGTAGCCCTAAAAAAAACAACAAAGGCGTTAAAAATCCAACAGGACTCTTGGGTCGCTGGAGGATGTTATTACAGGGATTTAATTATGACGTCATTCACAAAAGTAGTGTCAAGTTTACCAATGCAGACTCTTTATCAAGGATTCCATACAAAGAAGTAATAACCAACAATGAGATGGCGTATAGTGACTATGAAACTGACTTAAGGATATTGTTTATAAACATCAATGAGGGGGTGCAATCTTAGCCAGTATATTATAGTAGACCAGACTGACGATAAGCAGATAGTATTAGGTTTCATTTCCATCAGAGGGCGAGGAAATCGAACAAACTCAGTCGCCGTGTCATGACTTGGTCCTAATTAAGTGCTACCTAGAAAATGGCCAGCTGCCTATTGACTAAACCAAAGCAGCAAGGTCAGTGTCTGAAAGTGAGCTATACACCATGCTTGATGGACTTCTATACAATTTATGGAAAAGACGGGCAAATAAACGTCCTAAAGAGAAATCCGCGTTAAAAAAACAGTCAGCCATTCATACAGGATTACGCCATGAAATTCTACATAACTGTCATGATTCCATAACTGGAGGAGGACATCAAGGCTTTGACAGAACTTATGCAGCAATACAGCAAAGTACTATTGGCCAAAAATGTATGCACATATAAAAGACTGTTAAAACTTGCGAGGAATGCCAACAAGCCAAACAGCCATCTCATTGTACAAAGGCACCCCTACACCCTATGCCGTCAGTTGGAGTATTTGAATGCTGGCACATGGATATTGTTGGTCCATTAACTGTAACTAAAGCGACATAACAGTATATATTTTTGTGTGTGGACAGTGTCGGCAGGATTGCTGAAGCATTTCCATTAAGATTGCAAGAAGCATTTGATATTTTGTACAAGGAAATCATTTCTCGTTATGGAGCTCCTACAGCTCTAGTATCGGACTGTGGCCTGAGCTTCCTGTCGCATATTATATCGGAACTCTGTAAGAAAATGAATATTAAACGCTTCCATACATACAGATACACGCTAGAAACATACTCTACATGCGAGAGATTACACTGAACATTAGCACAAACGATACGCATCTATATTGACAAAGCGCAAGAAAACTGGGTCGATTTGTTACCAGGAATCTTAATGGCTTACCGCAAGACACCATGCACCAACTCAGCTGGATTCTCCCCATCTAAATTAGTCTTTGGGAGAGAAATGAGAGCTCCACTAGATGTTTCTCTTGCCGACCCTACCTACATTGAAGAGCCAGTAATGGACACAACAGCAATGTATTTACAAAGGCTCAACACACAAATGGAAATAACTATGGTCTAAAAATGTTTGTTTTACATGACGTTCATTTTTATGTTGGATTTGTTTTCTTCAGAAATGGCTAATTGTTGATATCACGTGACTGTATGACCTATGATGTCATTGACATGTAGGTTGCGAGATTTGTGTAGTCAGGTGACTAAGAATGCAAATGGCCAGATCCAGGTCAAATTTCAGCAACGATGTACTTTCGTCTCGTCTATCAGCGTATTAAAGACATAACGAATGCTATGCTCACGTTTATTGAGAAAATAAATCATATTCCTATCGATTTCATCCAGGTATATATCGATGAAAGATTGTTACAGTTTGCTGGGCCGGCAAGTAAGCAGCAACCCCATGCCGACACAAAATGGTGTCGGCGAATTCCAACTTATCGATAGGGAATGCGCTCTGATCCTACACCCCAATTTAAATGTCCATATATCAAAAATGGGGTGGCAAGTGTCATAGGAAACTCAGACTAATTACTTTATGATCGGCTGAGTGATGTTACAAATTATGTAGTACGTTTTGTGACGTCTGATATGTGAAATAGTTTACTTATCTGTATCACGAATGCGGGATCAGTACAATGTCTCAAAATTATGGCAGACCATGTTTATATCCAGCAACTACCCTAAGCCACTGCTTCGTGATTTCGACATATACTAAGCTTTCGGTTCAAAATACAATCAAACCTTCTACGCCAAAATATAGATTTGTAAAGATCTAAAATGGGGTGGTTAGTAAAATCAGAGAAAACGTAGCCAGTAACACGCATTGTAGTGTGCTAAACAGGAAATGCCTTGTATCTATCCTTCTTAATAAGATGTAAAATTCGAGTGAAGCAAACTAATTTCACTACAGTTGTAAACCCTTATGTTCTATGAAATGTTCAAGAATGAAAATATTTTTTTTCCAGCTTGTACTTTGTATTTATCAAGGTGATTCCCAAAATGCTGAGAATATACGATGCAGTCATTGAACTTAGTAACTATTTAATTACAGTTCAGTTTTGAACAAATTTTGTGCAACATCTTTGCCCTACTTTTTTCCCTAAAGTTAGAAAAGGTGAATGTAGCAATGGAAACCTCAAACGCATTTCCAAATATTTAATTTACTAAATATCCACATTTAACAGTCATGCAAAAGTATTCATTGTAGGAACTTACCATTTCCTAGAACAATCCTAGATCCTTCGAAACATGAAATGTACAATTCCACTGTTCTGAGAGAAACAGAAGACTGTTCGAGTCGGAACAAGGTTGGCATCTGGCTGGTATGCAGCCTCTAATACAGAAAATATGATACATATATCCCAGCTGCAGGCTGTGGAGCAGCGGGGCTAGATACTGTTTCCTAACATACGCATAAGAGCCCTAGATAATTACAGAACCAGAAGTGAAAATCATAAACAAAATCCCCCCAACGCAAAAATTATGCACCCTCCCTCGTAACGAGCACATGTTGTTAGCGAAACTTTTTATGCTACTGGCATACCTCAGCTAACTGATTACAACAAAGAATGGTAACCTCTGAAGTATGACTTTTAAATGGCAATGAAGCTTAATGCTCAATATCTATATGGCGGTTACTACACTTTCTTTCCAACAGTATTTACACAACTGGGTTGCTTTTTTAATAAAGTGTCCATTACAATTTCTTATTTCGTATGCATCCACATTTTATAGTTACGTTTCTAACAATCAAGTCAGGAATGAATTTTGACTGTCTTTTAATGTCGTCACGCACACACACATTAGCGATACGCACACAAAGAAAATCAAATAAATATTTGGTTGTGATTTTTTACCTCTAACATCGACAAGGAACACTAAGTTGACAGGCCGTACGTTTCTTGCGGACTTGGATGCGTGTACTTTTATATATAAAACAATTTACGACAAATATGCGTGCTTATATATAAAACAATTTACGATAAACACGACTATCCCTTTATGAATCTTTGCTTTGAAATTATTTTAATCTGACTGCAACACAAAAGTACCATGTAGCTTTGCTTTCTTAACCCATGTTTGTTGATTCACATGTTATTCAAATCTGTACTAGTGCAGACTTTCTCTTGGCTTTTGTGTTTTGTGGTTAGTGTTTGCTTCGCGCATGTAAGTTATTTCTTCTCAAGCGAAGAAAAACGAAAAAACTATTGTAATTTGCGCCGTTAACACTGTGTGTGTGTGTGTGTGTTAAGTTACGGACTAATTTAATCTCATGATACGTTTTAAATTTTACCCCTTAGAGAATATACCAAACTATAATGATGTTAACACCAAACTATAATGATGTTAACGTTAAGAGAAGATAGACTTGTACTACTATATGTTGTTTCAACATGTAGCAATAAACAACTCGTACATTTCCTTGTCATATTATTGAGGCAATCTACACACACACACACACACACACACACACACACACTATATATATATATATATATATATATATATATATATATATATATATATATATATATATATATATATATATATATATATATATATATATATATATATATAATCTCTGTGTGTGCGTGTTTGTGTGTTCATCACGTATATATTTGCCATAGGTATGTATTAAATAATGAAACAGATTTTATTCTTGTTCCAGTCTTTATATTTGCTAGCCGCGTGTTCCATAACATCACTGATTAGCACATAACATCCCAGAATCATGCAAATATGCAACAACGTTTCTTACGGCTTTTATCAATATTTTATCTCGTTTTATCAAATTCACAAGCTAAGCAAAATTAGGATATATTTCGGTAAATTACGCAGTAGGACGCATTAACCACAGCAGAACAGTCTTTTATCTTAACGAAACAGGTCAAATTGTGAACTAATTTCAAACCTTTGACATATTCCATGGTAACTTTAATCACAGAGTAAACGGTCAATTATATGATTACATTTGAACAAAATTGCTTCCAAGTGATGTAGTATTATAACATTAGAAGTTCATTTGATAATGAGCCGAGATTGCAGACAGGCAATGTAAATCACCCGCCATACATGTCTGTCGTTTGGTGGCATGAGCGAAATATGTTCTTTCAGCACTGGTTCTCAGCTTCTGAAAACCTGAAATGAGCACAGACTCGGAAACAGTCTTGAGGGCATTGTGCCACTCGGGACCCCTTATAGGAAAAAAAGTGTATCAACCACTGTACACCATTTTGCATTTCCTTTTAAAGGCAAATGCAGCCCCTATATTATCCTATTTTGACGGTAGGGATCCATCCATTGATAACATGACAATTGAAAGTATCAAATTGTATGAATCTTTGTTTTTTAGACATGCGATAGTTTCTATTGAGATTGTAAGTATACGGTTGTCTCTTTTGAGATTGTATGAATATTTTATTAGGTGAGCGATGGTCTCTTTTAAGATTGTACGAATATTTTATTAGGTATGCGATGGTCGCTATTGAGATTGTATGAATATTTTATTAGGTATGCGATGGTCCCTATTGAGATTGTATGAATATTTTATTAGGTATGCGATGGTCTCTGTTGAGAATGTATGAATCCATTATTAGGTATGCGATTGTCTCTTTTGAGATTGTAAGAATATTTTATTACGTATGCGATGGTCTCTATTGAGATTGTATGAATATTTTATTAGGTATGCGATGGTCTCTATTGCTATTGTATGAATCTTGATTACTGTCAAGAGTGGATGACACAAAATAATATCTTGTATAATAATAATATCATGACAACTGAAATTATCAAATGTATGAATCCTTTATTAGGTATGTGATGGTCTCTATTGAGATTGTACGAATATTGTATTAGGTATGCTATGGTCTCTATTGAGATTGTACGAATATTTTATTAGGTATGCGATGGTTTCTATCGAGATTGTATGAATCCTTTATTAGGTATGCGATGGTCTCTATTGAGATTGTACGAACATTTTAGGTATGCGATGGTCTCTATTGAGATTGTATGAATATTTTATTGGGTATGCGATGGTTTCTATCGAGATTGTATGGATCCTTTATTAGGTATGCGATGGTCTCTATTGAGATTGTATGAATATTGCATTAGGTATGCGATGGTCTCTATTGAGATTGTATGAATATTTTATTGGGTATGGGATGGTTTCTACTGAGATTGTATGAATCCTTTACTAGGTATGCGATTGTCTCTATTGAGATTGTATGAATATTTTATTAGGTATGCGATTGTCTCTATTGAGATTGTATGAATATTTTATTAGGTATGCGATGGTCTCTATTGAGATTGTACGAACATTTTATTAGGTATGCGATGGTCTCTATTGAGATTGTATGAATATTTTATTGGGTATGCGATGGTTTCTATCGAGATTGTATGGATCCTTTATTAGGTATGCGATGGTCTCTATTGAGATTGTATGAATATTGCATTATGTATGCGATGGTCTCTATTGAGATTGTATGAATATTGTATTGGGTATGCGATGGTTTCTATTGAGATTGTATGAATCCTTCATTAGGTATGCGATGGTCTCTATTGAGATTGTATGAATATTGTATTAGGTATGCGATGGTCTCTATTGATATTGAATGAATATCGATTACTGTCAAGTGTGGATGACACAAAATAATATATTGTTTCACTCAGTTGTTTATTATTGATAATGTAATAAACTATAACGGAAGTCTGATCGTGCATTTGTTTTTTTTGTTTTTACGAACGCATGCGTTTATGTAGCAACTGGAGGTCACGTTTGAAAATTCTGGAGTATGAAGAAAATGCTGGAACATTGCTCTAACGGAAAGAAATTTCACAATGTTATCTTTTATGAATGCCATTAATTATGACAAAGTAAGAATTATTACGTTTCGACATAGAATTTATGTGGGTTTTTATTTTTATATCTTATGATCAACTATTTCCAGCAGAAAACCTTATAAACATGCATTGAGTTATGCTTATCTAACATAAAACAGCTCTGAATCTGCAAAATGTTATTATGCATTTCAAGTTGTTGTTAAAATGCAGGAAAATCACAAGTCTGAGAAATAACAATGATATGTATAAATTTAAGTTACTAGGTCCAGTGTTATGATCTAACGCGCGTGGTTTCCGCTTGGAACATTGTTTCCCTTTATAGGTATCTTATCTTTAGGACTTTTACCATACATACAACATTTCAGAATTAAATTGACATCATTTAAATACATGTAGACATTACTGAGAATAGTTCCGTATAAGCGATAAATGTGCGTATGCTTATATCGAAGAAGGAATTCTGGGTCAGTCGTCACACGAACTGTAAATGACCGCCAGTGGGTTAACTGATGTGACCTACTAGATAAACACGATATGTGTGATTTCAGCCCATGTAGTCTTTCAAGATGACTTTGCAGAATATTAACTCTGACTTACAATGCAATGTGATATATTAGGCAGCCATATTAATTCATAATTTTACATTGAGAAGAAATTAGATATCAGGCAATGATTTCAATCCATATTTTAACACTGACAAGAATGTGGATGTAAGGCAACCATTTAATCCATATTTTAACAATGAAGAGAATTTAGATACAATTCATCCATTTCAATCCATACTTTAATATAGAGAAGTTAGATATTTGGCAACCATTTTAATTCAAAAATTTGCATTAAGAAGTTATATATGACGCAATCATGTTCAATCCAAACTTTAACATTTAGAAAAGTTAGTTACGAGCCACGATTTTAATTCGTACTTTGTGAAGTATCAAATTTTGAACAAGCAGTGAACCTTCAAGTTGAACGTGCCGAGCATAAAGATTGTATCACATTTAGACCAAAGGAGTATGTGGGAAGGGTCATTTCGACCCTTATTCTTAATTTATTCCATATCAGTGTTTAAACTTCAAAGGGGCCAGTGTTCCGATTCAATAAAACTTACCAGATATCTTAAAACGGATTTAAGACAGAAACAGCTGAACTTCCGATCCGTGTCAAGTAGTAATTCTTCAAATGGACAAGATATATAACAGAGTTCAGAGATTCTGACTCACGAAACAAAAGATTGTTTTATGAATTTAAAAAAAAACAACACTGCTTATGACTGGTCGGGTGAAATTATAGCGTACATCATGGAAATAATCGGCATTTAAAGTGACAACTTTGGTCGAATTTCTTTAGTTCAAAATTTTCTGAGAGAGAGAGAGAGAGAGAGAGAGAGAGAGAGAGAGAGAGAGAGAGAGAGAGAGAGAGAGAGAGAGAGAGAGAGAGAATGCTTGCTCTGGGGAAAGCCTTATAATAAAATATTAGTGCTTTCCTCGTTATACAAGGGATCAGGTGTCTGTCTTGCGAGAAAGACATGGTTTAGTGCTGCATGCACAAGTTCTAAAGTTAACCGCATTAAGATGCGCAATTTTAATTCATGTAATTTACTTTTTTTATAAATTGTTTTCTGTATGCAACTTGTTGATATGACTGGGTTTCATATTGTGTATCGTCACGTGGTAATTTATGGCAAGGTACTACCATAGGTAGGCTTTACGCATTATCTGGACGGCAAATGTATTCTGAGTAACATAAATGAAGGCATTATAAACACATCTAGAAAAAGGTACATATATCGATTTATGGATAATTTTGTCCTTTAAGGAAACAGTTTTCGAGGAAGAGGGGGACTCGACAGTCCGGAGACGGAATCCGAAAAGAAAGAAAGAAAAAGGAGAAGTGACGAGTGAGATCATAAAGTGGAAAGTAACGAGTAGAGAGTAAAATTTAGGAAGTCCAAGAAGGAAGAGGCAGTCGTAAAGGGAAAACTATATGCAATAGGAAACGTTGAACAGTCGAGGGAAAGGTGATGCAATCAGTCGTCGACATCGCGCTCTTTTCCACTTGTTATAATGTAATAACTCAGAATTAGACACTGATGTTAAATCCTGTTGATATCATTAAGTTGAATTAAAATTACCATGATTGATTAAATTTGTTATTTTTCTTGTCTAAGAGGGCTCGTATTGCATTATTTCTTCCCAATAGTCTTGCCCAGTTCCCAGTTGATATTCTATCTTTCACTCACACCGGGCCATGCTATCGAGAGAGGCCATTCCCTAGATAACGCAGATAAATCCAATTAACTACCCCTCTTACTAAGTAGGAAATCCCTCATACCTAACTTTTAACATTATCATTGAGAAGAAGATATGATTCCATATGGTTAAAACCTTCGGTATATTCGAATCACATCTTTCATTATGCCTTTATCTTCAAAAAAAAAACAATGGAGTTGAAAGTCTCAAGATGGTATACACGATATATTTCTGTCTTGCGGATAATGAATGCCATAGAACCAACACAAAACCGAACGGTTCATGAAGTAAAAATAGTATGTAAATCAACTCATCATTTGTAAAGGTGAATTCAATTAGCACTGTCTCCTGACTGGGTAAATATCAAACTAACTGATGGTGCGTAACGGAAGTACTCATTATAATTATATACTGCCTGTGTGTTAAACTGGTGTAGCCTACTGGTAAGATAACTAAAGCACGAGGTTATCCCATATACAAATATATGTATGCGTATTCTAAAAGTAGGCTACATTGTAATATCTTAGCTGTAATATACAAGCTGGACAGGCAAACAAGATTATATATTGTACTGATTATGTACCTCAAGGCCAAATCTTTACATAGCTGATTCTTCGAGTTCTTTCACGGCTATCATATAATGACATCAGATTGGTAGATAGGCACCCGTTTCATTTAGGACCAACTAGACATCATAAGAAGTCGTTTAGTGAAAACCACGTGTTGATATGACAGTCTATAGAGGAAGAATAGCGATAACAATCTGTACTGGATATCAGATTTGGCACCAACTTCAGTTACAACTAGACATGAGTGTTCTGATGAAAAAGCCACGTCAAGCGGAGTACGTCTGTGTGTAAAATCAGATGACATTCCTCTAAGTAATTTATGAGTAGTTGTAACAACTTGAGCTAACGGACGGATATCGGACAACGGACCGTCCCATAAGCAGCCTGATATATGACAAGCTAGCAATCACTCCCAATACCCAAGAAAATGTGTACTTGAATTCAGTTGCAAATTTATTCAGCTTCATTTTTCATCACAAGATCGAAGATTTTTACTCCCATCACTAGTATAAACCCAGACCAACGTTTCCTCTAAGCGAATGGTAGATGTGCGCGCAGTGCTCGCTGCACTGCGAAAGCATTACGGAGACAGCAAAATTTAACGTTGGATTGAGCAAAAATTGACAATTCAGCTGCGCGGGGATGCCTGAGCAGCTTAGAGGGAACGTTGACCCAGACTGTTTTAAAATCCCAGAATGCAGGCACGGAGAAGCTTTCCGTTTCATTATTTCAAAGTCCATTATCTAATTTTATGCTCTGCTGTTTCATATTTTATACCGTATGCCCTCACGTACATGTTTGCAACTGCATATACCATATATACAGTTATGTATATTCTCGTCTAAAGACGCATATAGATTTGTATCTATGCATTTTGTTACTACTTTTCAGAATAAATATTATAGACCCTGGCGTACTGGTACATTTTGCAATGGCAAATGATGGTATATTCGGAGTTGTGTCAAACTTACAAGCAGGTAATGACATTAGATTTTTCAATTTGATTACAATCTTCCTCGTGTTCACCGTGATGATGATGCAATAATACATTAAGAAACCACACATTGCATTTAGATAGTTTTTATTTATCTGCATCATTTATACAACTATCCTTGTTGCACTGTGCTGACGTTATACCTTGCACTCAGATAAAAACTATACAACTATCCTTGTTGCACTGTGCTGACGTTATACCTTGCACTCAGATAAAAACCGGCTCCAGATGCAAACATTATACACCCAAACATGCAATCAATACTAATCAGTTCACAAGACCACCAAGACCCTGACCTCCCAACACATTATGAGACAGCAGAACAAGGTCTATCGTATTTGCAGTTGGGTTTGTGCTGTAGGCGAGTACATACTTTGCAGCAGCACACTAGGTATATATATTAGATGAACATTCTGTGTGTATATTGAATGATTTGTTTGTTTGTTTGATTTGGAGTTTTAACATATCTTTAACAATTGTTCAGTCATGTCGCTCCGATGTCTGCAGTGAGGCAGTTTATAGTGATGTCTAGCAGACTTGTATCATGATGTCCCACCCAGTCACATTATCCTGACGCCAGGCCGACCAATCATAACACTAACCTCTTAATGCTGAGCGCTAAGCGAGGCAGCTGTTAGTACCATTTTTGTAAATCTTTGGGATGACTTGGCTAGGGATCGAACCCACGACCTCCCGCTTCTGCGGCGGACGCTCTAACCACTTGGCCACTGGAGTGGTCAAATATATTGGATGAACATACTGTGTATATATTGTATGAACATACATGGCGCATATACAATGAAGATACTATGCACATGATAGATGAACATACTCTTTAGAGATGTAAAGAAAAAGACTTTAAAATAGTCTTTCATGTTTTCTTTGATATGAATATAAAATATTTCGTCTAGAAAAGTAAATCAAGAGAAAATTCAACTAGACGCATTTCTTCCAAATGTGTAATTATTCAGGTTTGTCTGAATTTGAGTAAATACAGTTGTGTGTTGTCAGTGAGTAAATACAGCTGTGTGTTGCCAGTGAGTAGATACAGCTGTTACTTGTCAGAGAGTAAATAAAGCTTTGACTTATCGGTATATACGGTATATACGGAGCAATTTAAGCCTCAACTTCTTCGTAAGTTTATATTCGTTACTGTTGTGTGTTAATTGCTCCTGATTAATTTTCTTTTCAAAACACATTATTACAATATAAAACAATAGTGTATTGGTACAATCCCGTGTCGTACGAATGTATTTAACCATTGCGAACGAGAACAAGTAAACTGTATTTTAATATCTTTCTTGGCGCAATGTTATAGAGTAACTGAAACATGTATAAACTTTATTTTAATATCTCTGTTGGCCATATTTTATTAGTTACTACATCATATTTTGAATGTTATTTTTAAGCTGGTACCTAACACGAAAGAGATCAAAATTATTTAAAAAATATTGTATGTTACTAATACAATATGGACACGGCTCATATTTTGTATTACAATTTTTAATAAAATTTGTTTAGACTAAGTAAGAGAAGGAAATGAAAAATTAATGTGTTGATATTTTTTCAGTGTAAAAGTAAATATACCTTCGGATGAATATATTAGATAGTCCAGTTACAGGCATATCAGATAGTCCAGTTACATGCATATCAGATAGATCTGTTACATGCATATCAGATACACCAGTAACATGCCTATCAGATAGACCAGTTACATACATATCAGATAGACCAGTTACATGCATATCAGATAGTCCAGTTACATGCATATCAGATCGACCTGTTACATGCATATCATATAGACCCGTTAAATGCGTATCAGATACGGTAGACCTGTTACAGGCATATCAAACAGACCAGTTATTTGCCAGATGTTTCTAATATAGTAGCATATTATGTTCTCAGGCTGTAAACTAAAAACCACACTTGTATGAGGCGCACTAGCGGACAAAGGCTGGTCCATTGAGAAAGGTACAGTTGAAATTTCCAGAAATCCAATATCACGTGCTGGGTAAAATTGCATGTCCTTAAAGTTCGAGATTTTAGATTGTATATCTTGTATTTATACAGTTGTAATTTGTGTCGACGTTTTACAGTGTATATTTTTAATTACACAGCGGTGGTTGAAATTTTTATATCATATTTCGAGAATTCTTAATTCGCACGTTGTATATAGAAGTTGTGATGAAAGTTTCATTCCATATGGCGAGTATTTAGATTTCATCTGTTGAATTTCACAGCAACGAGAAGCAGCCTCCTTGTTTAAAAATAATGCGGTCTATTCACGAGAGCAACCTCTTGCGAAAAAATTCATAGTAAGTCTCGACTTGTAAATTTTAACTTTCAAACTGTAAATGCATGAAATATAATGGCGCCTCATAATTGAATACATGAATGATGCATCTTAATACTATATATCGCTTTGAATCATTAAGGTGGACATTGTGTAATGTTACTTTTAACACCAACACATCATTTCACCATATAAAAATAAAAATTCTGACAAGCACAAGAAAACGTCAAACCACTATTGTGCAATTCAACATATACAATCTAAAAACTCAACATAAGAAAATTGAACCTTTAGCACAGTCAATGTAATTCAACCCGTTAAATTGAAACTCTCGACCTATAACATTACAATTTCAACAACCGCCGTGTAAATAAAGACATAATCTAAGCCCTCGACATTGGACATATAATTTTAAACCAGCGATGTGAATTCAACATATGAAATCTAAACACTCAACACATGAAATGGAACTTTAAAAACTCTTTGAACCAATGCGTAAATTCGGAATTATTGACTTATTGACATTGAAATTTCAACCACCGCCGTGTAATGCAAACTACACGATCTAACACCTCGACATAGAAAATATAACTTTCAACCGCAACCGTTTAATTCAACATAGATAAATACTAAAATCTCGACTCAGAAAAGGGAACTTGAAGGACAAGCATTTTTTAATCAACACGTGAAATTGGAAATCGAGCATATGACATTGAAAAAGTCAACATTCTGATTGGACCAGCTTGTGTCCGCTATGGCGACGACTCGTATACCTGCCCAATGGTTTGAAATATTGCTCTGTGTCATATTGACCCATCTCGCAACGTATTTGAGGGCAGACGGGCAGCGGGTTTGGGTGTAATATTTATTTTAAAAATACCGTCATGATCCGCCGTTAGAGTGGACTGTCTGTGTTTAAATTCAGATGCAGATGTACTCGACAGGCGACTTTTTTTGCAACCGTTTTCGCTGATAAATGTTTAGACTGGAGTGTAATTTTCTTATTCTTTTTATCTCATGCAATCAACGGCTAAAACTTAAAACTAGTTATGTAAAGCAGAAACTCTTCTATGGCAACGTGTAATTGAAGCAGAAAAAGAAGTCACTGGTGTCAGTTCTAATTTAATTATCATTATTTTCAAATGAGAATTAACAGTCCAAAAAGTCTGACGAGTGCAGTCAGGGACAATTACATTAATGTATCCACTCTGCCTGAATTAGTACCCTCCTGCCTCATTGCTAGTCTTTCTCATGACTTGCCGTGTTGACAATAGCTGTTATAATGGCTATATGCATTCAAAATGTCAGAACTCATTACCATACACATGCACTTCTTTCTGTATGGTCTGCACTCTCAGCTTATATAAAGCTGTATGAAACTTGAATAGTGTAGAAGGCATACATATCTTTAAATTCATCTTGCCAAAACACTCATTCTTTTCGGAGAATAACCATTGAAAAGTAGAGACGAAGCACATGACTAAAATAAAACACAGACTCTTCAAGTCTAATTCTTAACGACAGTAATAAAATATCGTAATTACAACCAGTTTATATATATCGAGCTGAATATAGTTTATCCAGATAACAACATCTCAGTCTGAATTAAAAAGAATATTGTGGAACCCAACAGAGCTGCCCTTAAATTGTATGGTTAAACGTGATATACATTTGTATCGGTAACATTGATATCAGTTTATGCTAAGCATCAGGCAATGGTGATAGTGTCATGCAATGTTTTTTAGAATGATAAAGAAAATGAAAAAATATGTCTCTACGGGCTGTCAGCAGATCATTCCAGCGCAATTGATAAAACACACATGGTCTCTGATTTGTCATGGATCCAGGAGGGATATGACCTTTTGGGTTAAGAACTTTATGTTAAGTAGTAGCATTGGTTATTTAGAATGATTATAGAAAATCCGGTGCTAATAATACACAGCTTCTGAAATTCAGATATCTCTCACATATTTATTTGAATAGAATGAGCATGGGGCAAGAAATGTAAAAGATATTGAATTGGAGTATATAATTAGTATAGCTAGATTAAACTAACTATCTAGTTTAGACCTATATGTGCTTTATTTAAACACGTGATCCACGACAACTAGGGGACCTTATGGCTCACCCCTTTCAAGAGTGCTCTTAACACTCATTTTTTTCGACTGCAAGAACAAACCGAAAGACCTAATTATTTTCAGCATTTTTTATGTTTTCTAATTTCATGGTGGTTTTGTTTGGTAGTCATATCCTTATATATGTTGTAAAGCGCTTAGAGCTTCAAAAGATTAGGCGCTATACAAAGTCCTTATTATTATTATTATTATTATTATTATTATTATTATTATTATTATTATTATTATTATTGCTAGGGGAGAGGGGATGGATGGCGATACACGAGCCCCCCCCCCTCCTCTCCTCTCAATTGAACCCTGCTACCAATTATTTTACAGACAGAAAAAAAACTTTATTACTACATAATGTGAGATGCACCATTTGAATAGTAAATGGATTTTATTTTCCATTTTTAATTTAACATCGCTTTATGCATTATGATTGAAAACAAAACACAAAAAATGCTCTATTTTTTATAATTTATATTTAATTTCCTGCTGACAAAATATCATACGAACGTTTGGTGCGACTTGTTGTTTTAGTTGCAGGCCAAGGATCACCATGTTTACCTAGAGGCTCAAAACAATACCGTGGGACACCTGTTTTTCAAGGCTGAATAAAATACCTCTAACTCTAATGATTGGAAGCAATTGTGGTTTGCATGCAATTATAATGCAAAATTTTATTTTGGTGTATTACGTTACGTTATATGGGAAATTAATTAGTTGTTTGATGCTGAAAAGCTAGCTGAAATGGATACCGATGTAAAATCTGTACAATGTGGCCCGTTTCTTTTTTAGACGATTAAAGGGGTCTAAAAGAGCTTGATTTGAAAAACATCAACAAGGTAGTGCTCGTGCCAGTAGATATGCTATAGGACCAGCTATTTCAAGCAATCATCATGCATATATCTATTATAAATGCGATAATGCTTTTTGGCTCCAGATATAAAATCTCTCATTGATTGCATGTCTTAATGGTAATGCTGTCTCGAACAGAAAATAAACACGAAGACAAATGTAAAATTCGGCCTTGGCACATTACGAAGCAAGAAATAAAACCCTCAAACAAAATTATGGTACAGTGCCAACTGAGCAACTCCATTATCAACTGCAATTAATCTCTCTGAGCAACACCTCGAAGCAGAAATCATACTAATGACAATCTTGCTCAGTATTTTCGAAATTAATAATTTATTTACAAAAATAACTTACAAGAGAAACCGTAATAAACAGTGATAATTGTTTGATAAGAAGCAAAATGACTGGGCAAAGATAACGTTGGTTCGGGTACAAAGACTCTGCACAAAAGAAATTTATGATGTAAAGGTCAAGCCTCGAAAGAAATATCTGATAATACAACCATTTCCATGTTCAGTCACGAGTCCATGCATTGTTATGTGTTTTTTTTGTTGTTGCTGATGTTGCTTACTGTCGACCTTACTTGTCATCACAACTCAAACTCTCTTACAATATTTATCCTTGTTTCTGAACCTTGTCTACTTTCCTCTTCACAAAACAGCTTGGAATCCGTCTCAGAATCCTCATGATAACACAACTATACATCGGAGTTAAAACAAATCTACAAAATGGAGGTTGGGGGTCAGGGTTAAAGCTTGTTCCACTCATAGCCCTTGCTTACTTTTTGGAATATTTTGTTTTATTTTGATCTCTTCGATGATGTTGCTTTCAGTATAAACTGTGGCCACTCATGGTTCTTGAACGTTCATCTAACACGCAGGAGTTCGTTTGTTTGATGATAATCCAACTTTTTGTTGAACTGGCGTTTGGCAAAACCGTTCAAAGACTTGCCTGTTGATGAATCGATGTAAAATTATTTCTTAAACAGTCGTAACAAATCGTAGTATGCATATTGCTGTTATCTGTTGTTTTTGTGGATAGATGTTTAATGACATGTCAGCAATGAAAGAGCTATCTCGTGCCAATTAACAGTAACATTCTTAAAAGGTCACAATAAACAACTGTACCAATACTTTGGGACAATAAACACTTCCAAATAAATCTAATATTCAAAACTACAAGGTCAAAGGTAAAGACGTTGAAATTTTACAATTCTGCTTCATATATATAATTTCAGTTCTGCATTGCCCTGTTACTATGTAATACATATATGCACATTTTTCGAGTTGTATAATAAAATAATTGTACAGTTTTGATGTTGTAGCGTGATTTATTTGACAAGACCCTAAAGGGATGAGTCTAATATCACCCGACAGGAGACAATCTGTAACTTATTCATCTATACAGCAAGAAAAGAATGTTTATGTTGGATTTAATCAGTAGTGAATTACTGTACAAACAAATATTTAGAATAACAATAACCATGTTTGTTGTTTTTGTATTTTCGTGCTTTCCCTGCAAGACAATGCACCATTCGAACGTTGTTGTACTCCTAATTAACATTCACATCTGCCATGCGTATCCCGGATGATGAAATCACATGACCGATGGGTTATATTTGCCAAAGAGCTCTAATGTTCGTGTTGTCATGAAAGCGTTTTCAATGAACACTGCTGTATCTTCTCTATGACGACAAAGGAAATGTAGGCTATAATGGATATTATTGATTGTAAGACATCGGTCTTGTGGAATGTCAGAAAATCTCATTTAGGACTTCCTGATGAAAATACAGCGAATCATGGATGGAGAGAAAAATAAACTTAAAGAGATTACAAAGCGGACTCTCGTGCGATTACATTAAAATTAAAGAGATCAGCACTTGAGATGACTTAATGAATGCGTGTGCGTGTGTGTGCGCGCGCCTGTGTGTGTGTGAAGTTCCATGGTCCTCCAAGTAGCGATAACAAACATGCTAAAGGAAGGGCGTGCAGCACAACATGGATGGACGACGGGCAACGGACCATCCTCCTACACGCTCTTCTGGTCTATGTCCAGTATAACTAATATAAATACACCTGATTACACAAATGTATATTTTGCAGACTAACACACAAACAATATTATGATCTGTAACTCTTGAAAACAATTCACATTCTAGTTAACTGAAGTTAAAACTTAAAGCAAATTTGAGAATAATCATGCAGACTTCCATTACAGAACATTACACATCTTGCCCCCACCCTTTGCAGTTGCATTAAGTGGTTCCCCAACCTTATGCACATCAGGAAATACAGATGATAAGGTGAACTAAAAAAAAAAAAAGAAGGAAATAGCATGATGATAACGATTAGAAAACTACATTTCAACATGACAAATTTAGAAAAGACAAATATTTGGACCGAATATTCTTTTTATCTGCATGAATGCAGATTTAATTCAATACACAAAGCAGATGGTTTTCCGCCACTGGCGGCAATATCCAATATCCGCTAAATTCCGTCCCGATACATTCAAACTGTTATGATTTCTCTGGACCTGATTCATAATTTTATATTGATTTGTCGTATATAGCTGATTTTAAAATGTCATAATACAAAAAAACTTGTCATATATAGCAGTTTTGAAAATGTCATGGTAAAACAACTTGTCGTATACAGCTGATTTGAAAATATCATGATACAAAACAACTTGTCGTATATAGCTGATTTTAAAATGTCATGATACAAAATACTTGTCATATATAGCTGAATTGAAAGTGTAAATGATACAAAATACATGTTTATTGTCATCATACCTGATTTCAAAGTGTCATGAAACAAAATTATATATATGTATATATATATATATATATATATATATATATATATATATATATATATATATATATATATATATATATATATATATATATATATATATATATTAGTTAAGAAGTTATAAAATTCTGGAGACTGTCCTTACTTTTAAACAAAATTCTCCACTGGCCTTACTTTAAAAAAATGTCTCCACTGGCCTTACTTTAAAATGTTTTCACCATAAATAACTCATTAGCTACGCAAAATTCTATCATAACTTACATTTTTCTTTCCTATAATGATTTTTAATTTACTTACTTTTACGGTCTTTTTTTGTGACTAGATTTGAAAATGATTTTCCAAATTGTTTCTCTGCGTGTCACTGCCATCACGGCACATTAAACATGTCTTTACAAGATATGAGTGAAACTAGTTTTATATTGCCTTGTTCATTCAATGCAGCATTAAACCAGTTGTCTCTTTCTCTGAAACGCCATGTCCTTTTACCACATTTGAAACAGAAATGTTGTCTGCAGATACAATAATATGCAGAAAATAAAAAACGTACAAGTCAATTGGTGAATTTAAAGAATTATTTTCTTAAATTTCCTTCATAGCGTGTCGACAAATCATTGTATTATATATATATATATATATATATATATATATATATATATATATATATATATATATATATATATATATATATATATATATATATATATATATATATATATATATATATATATATATGTGTGTGTGTGTGTGTGTGTGTGTGTGTATGTGTGTGTGATTTGAATTTTTAACGTAGCTTTAACAACGTTTTGGCCATTTCGCTACAATGTCTGCAGTGTGGCAGCTTATAGTAATGACTATCACTGGGACATCATGCTGCAGACATGTATCATTATCGTGACACCAGGCCGAACAGTCATAACACTAAACTCCTAATACTCAGCGCATAGCGAGGCAGCTATTGGTGTCATTTTGTATAGGTCTTTGGTATGACTCAGCCTGGGTTCAAACACCGCGACATGCCGCATCTCAGGCAGCTGCTCTAATTATTAGGCCACCGCAGTTCCAAGACTGCATGTAAATCAGTCACCCTCATAATGAGAATGACAAACTCGAAATACAACATATAATACATATTGAAACAGCTAAACTGGTGCAAAGTAGTAAATACAGCACACAATTTCAAAAGTTAATTTTTCGCAAAAAAAATACAAAGTGTAAAGTCAATTGCATGATTGTTTTGAATTACATTTAACGTTTTCAGCGATTGGTTGGCTTTTGATCAGTTTTAGCGACACAACTCCCTTTTGGCCATAGCATGCCAAGAAAATGCCTTTCCCCAAGGGCACGTTGACACAGCCAGCTTGGGATTACGAGTGCGACTCTAAACTATTTAAACTACAGAGGACCCTACTGGAAATCAATATGAAAACCCTACAATATATAACATTTACAGTTCAACTGTCATGTTTCTTGATAGGTTTTAATTGCAAACACATTATTTGCTATCTTATGCCGAGGAAATGGGAGCCACGTGCCTTTCACAAGGAGACGCAAAGCCAACCGCCCAGGAATGGCTTGGGTGGGCATGCGAACTGCGACCCTTGAATTACAAGTACAACGTAGTAACAACCGAATTACCGCGGCTACTATTCTTTGGTTGTTTTAAACGTCCATAAGTGCCAGAGGGCCTAGAATTAAAGCACTCGGATCTGATGTTAAAAACGAAAGATATTACAGTTAGCCACCTAAAAAATGACATCAAGCAGATACAAGTTACACACAGTCACTCAAGTCCTTCAAGATAACTAACAAACTAATGTCAAGGAACAAATGCGCACCACTTCCAACTACTTTCTCTCAAGACCTGTTTGCAAATTTCTTCCGTGACAAGGTCCAAACCATTAGAGATAAGCTTAACAACACAATTTCATATAGTTGTGATACAGAATTTCACCGACAACCGGTAGAAGCATTAGGACCTGTCTCTATGGATTTAGTGCGGACAATAGTGATGAAGAGTGCACAAACGTCATGTGAACTTGATCCAATTCCATCATCACTGCTACTTGACTGCTTAGATCCAACATTGCTTTCACAAAATTATGCTATTAATACGTCTCTGTTATCCGGTGAATTTTCATAATGTTTCAAAACTGTCATTGTAAAGCCTCTGCTGAAGAAACCAACACTCGACTATAACGATTTTTGAAAAAACTACCGCCCAGTTTCTAATCTCCCAGTCATATAAAAAATCTTAGAAAAAGTTATTCTAACCCAACTTGTATCTCATCTGAGTTCAAACAGTCTCTTTAGCAATCTGCATATCGCCCTTGCCACAGTACTGAAACTGCTTATCTGAAAGTAGTTAATGACATTCTCTCTTCTTTGAATAGCGGAAATATTACAGTCCTCACCCTCCTTGATTTGCCTGCAGCATTTGACATAATATACCATGATATATTACTTCACCGTCTCCAGCATGTATTTGGCATTCACAATACAGCCTTGCTGTGATTCAAGTCCAACGTTGTGAACAGCACACAAATGGTATCTGAAAGTGGAATACACTCCAGCCCAGTTGATCTTTGTTGTGGTGTTCCACAGGGGTCTGTTCTTGGACCTGTTCTCTTCATTATATACACTAAGCCGCTCTCAAGTGTCATATATTATCATCGAGTGTCTCACCAATTGTACGCTGATTACATCCAAATATACAAGTCTAGCCACCAAACTGAAGTTGATGCTACCATCCAAAGAATAGCGAGATACATGTCGGATGTGAAATCATGGATATGTACCTAGCTGCAGATGAATGATGATAAAACTGAGGTCATTCTGATCACAACACAAAGACTTTCTCATTCACATCCTTTACTTCAAAAAATAAATATCAGCAACACCAGCAGTAAATTCACACAGTCAGTACGAAACCTATTTGATACTCTAGACATTACTCTCACATTGCATCAACATGTCATGAACACGTGCAAGGCTGCATATTTTGAGCTGAGACGCATCAGCTCCAATCACAAATAGCTTTCAGTTGATGCCACTAAAACACTTGTGTTTTCATTAGTACTTTCAAGAATGGACTATCGTAACTCAATTGTGTCTGGTTTGTCTCAATATCTACTCCAGAAACTTCAAAACACAGGTTCTTGGATCATCCTTAGAGTACCACGATCAGAGCACACATCCCCGCTGCTATGTACCAGGCACTGGCTATCCATTCGATTCAGAATCAAGCACAAAATTTGTTCTCTGGGTTACCTTTCACTGATGGATTCCAGTCCAACATATCTATCTGACCTCATCCATGTGTACACACCAACAAGATACTTACGCTCCTCTTCTGACAATCGTATACTCATTATTCCCACTATGAAAACGAAGTCATATGGACAACGTTCTTTTGCATACCAGGGCCCAGCAATGTGGAACAAATTGGCCATTGAAATTAGACACAAAGACAATGATCCCTTTCAAAAGTGCTCTGAAAACTCACCTTTTTCGACTGCAGTAACAAACTTAAAGACCTAAAAATTTATCCTACCGTAAATATTTTTCTAATTTCATGGTGTTTGTTTTTGTTTTTCGTTTTTTTGTAGTCATGTCATTATAGATGTTGTAAAGCGCTTGATTAGGCGCTATACAAAGTCCTCATTATTATTGTTGTTGTTATTATTATTATTATTATTATTATTATTATTATTATTATTATTATTATTATTATTATAGTTTTTTGCTTGACCGAGAAAACTGAAGGGCAAACGTTGATGATTAAAACTTGGATTGTGTCGGTGTTTTAGTTTGGCAACCTCTTTGCAAAATGAATATTATTAGTACATAACAATTCTAGGAATTAGAAAACTACATCTGGGAAATTCTAAAGAACTTTACAGAAATCGCTACCTGTAAAAGTATAGTAAAATGATAATATAATACTTTAATCCATCGCATGTTTATTTTGATCTGCTTGTTCATATTAATCTCTCTTTATATACCAAAGCAGTTGACTTAATGAAGCTGTAAAATGTATCACCAGAGAACATGTATTTCTTGCTCCCGTTTACGTCTGCTTCTGTAACAAGTGCTTCTGTTAGCGAGAAAGGTAGTATGAAGTCCAAAGTCAGCAAAAACGTCAACTTAGCCTATCGTTCCAAACTCCAGCTAATACAAATTGGAGCTGAGACTATCGTATGTAGTGCGCCTGATTTTCCTTTGAATCTGAGACGTTTAAAAAAAAATTGTATATGATATTTTGAAGAAAAAAAATGTATTAAAATCGTAAAGTGCTAATAGTGCATTTAAGCCGTCTTGTATCAATCCTTATATAATTTATGGACCGTTTTCACGAATATATTGATTTTTGCTTAGAACTTAGGCATACAATAATATAGAGAACAGATAAGATCCGATCTCTACGCCTGTAGCACAAAATTCCGGATTCAAGGAGATTCAACAATTCATTGAAAGCACATCATGTCGTTGTTATTTGGTCACTGGACACTTTCTTCATAACTGTAAATAACGTTTTTGATTCTCATTTTGCTAATAAAAATAAGAAATATTTGTCTTATACATTTTTTGGACATCACTAATATTTTTTTCTCTTCTTTTATTAGATAAATATCATGTCCGACGCTGCACCAACTAAGATACCGCGGCTCCCTGATAAACAGATATATGTATACCCAACACAGATAGATGTATGCCCAAACACAGATAGATGTATACCCAACACAGATAGATGTATGCCCAACACAGATAGATGTATACCCAACGCAGATAGATGTATACCCAACACAGATAGATGTATGCCCAACACAGATAGATGTATGCCCAACACAGATTGATGTATGCCCAACACAGATAGATGTATGCCCAACACAGATAGATGTATGCCCAACACAGATAGATGTATGCCCAACACAGATAGATGTATGCCCAACACAGATAGATGTATACCCAACACAGATATATGCCCAACACAGATAGATGAATGCCCAAACACAGATAGATGTATGCCCAAAACATATAAATGTATACCCAACACAGATGTATGCCCAACACAGATAGACGTATTCCCAACACAGATAGATGTATTCCCAACACAGATAGATGTATGCCCAACACAGATAGATGTATGCCCAACACAGATAGATGTATACCCTACACAGATAGATGTATGCCCAACACATATAGATGTATGCCCAAACACAGATAGATGTATACCCAACACAGATCTATGCCCAACACAGATAGATGAATGCCCAGCACAGATAGATGTATGCCCAAAACATATAAATGTATACCCAACACAGATGTATGCCCAACACAGATAGACGTATTCCCAACACAGATAAATGTATTCCCAACACAGATAGATGTATTCCCAAATATGTATTTTCATTTAAAACCAATTAGTCACAATAAGACGTCTATATGGTGGCCTGATTGGGCGTCAGATCAGCACTATTTCAATTTCGGACCAATAAGACACTAAAAGAATCTTCCAGTGAAAATTCCATGTTGATGTGATCTTCCGTTTGGAGCTGAACAAAAACAAGTTTTCAAGATGGCTGTACTAGTGTCCATATTGGTGATCAAATGTGTACAATTTCATTTAGGACTAACTGGATATCATACGAACTCTTCCGGTAAAACCACAACATCGATGTGACCATTCATCTTGGTGGAGTAGCATTTTTGTTAATGTATACCTATATTCTATTTTCAGTTAAGAAAAGTGTGTAAAACAATGTCATGCAAATATTTTTTGTAAAAACTCATGACTTGGTACATTAAAATTAAAGCAGTTGAAAACGTCATTTAACATTTTACAGGCATACCTTAACAAACAATTCTCAAGACAAGGTATTGCCTATTAGTAATTAAATTCTCAAAAATATGTACTTATCAACCATTACCTATGTGCACTGTGAACCATCCAAGAAAGCAAACATGTTCTAATTATGGAAGGAATACATATCAATCATTATGAAAATGGCGAGCACTATGCTCTCTTGTCAGCTTATTAAAAATGCAATTACGTTGGATAATCCCACTAATCACTTAATTTGTCCAGATGTCAGTGTCCAGCTTGGAACATGACTTAGTATTATTTAATGCACTTAGATGTTATGCCATTCTTTTGTATGATTGAGATAGCTTCTATTAAGGAAAAAATGTAACTTTACGAGTCCAATCCAGTGATGTATGAAACGGATAGGATTAGAATGTGGGAAACGTTCTAGCAAACAAGATCTACCAACTTTCATTTCGGAAAGTTTAAAATAAAATGTCTGGGACCATCATGAGTTACATGAGTACATGACAACTTTCATTGCAATAATGTAAGTGTCCAAAGAAAATAAAATTGTACAGTGCAAACCAGAAGTTAAGGTGGCAAAACTATGGAAGCAAAGATGATTATGCTATTTTTAAAGCACTGTAAGTGCATTATGTTGTCTTATTATTATTATTATTATTATTATTATTATTATTATTATTATTATTATTATTCTAAATTGATGTTTGCAGTCCCCCAATCCAATTCCAGAGAGTAGAAGATAGTGTCCACTGCCACTGGGATTCTATGCCAACCACTATGTATAGACAAAGCGTTAGGTCACGCAATGCTATTTTAATATACACTGGCGATAATGGGTTATAACGTTAACTCTCTCGCATATTACCGTCCATATTGGGAGGAATGTGTTAGCGTTGGAATGACAGGAAGCTGCTGTAGCCTAGTTGATACAGCCTTTAACTTGTAATCCAAGGGTCGCGGTTTTGATAGCCGTCCAGGTCAGTCCGGGACGACTGCCTTGGTACGTACTTAGGAAAGGCACTTTACTCCCATTTCTTCTCCATGTTATAACCAATAAGGCGTTAAAAGTGGCGTTTAAGTCAATAAATACACAAGAACATTACAACAACACTTAAATATTTGACAATTTGCATCTATAAATTAACTGATGAGTTGAAACAGTGACCATACATGCGCTATTGCCATCACAGAAAGCCTTACGACAGCACGAAGATGTGGAAGGCACTAATCTTAAATTTGTTTTGACAACAAATGAAAACATACAAAATCTACTGATATTAAGTCCAAACCATTTGAATTGTAGTTAACTTTGTTAGCTTTTATAAATAAAGGCACTGGCTTCTTCTGGAAAGAACGTTTTGATGCCACAAACTGTAAACATAGCGTGTTCTCTCACCACATGTATTGAACAAAACAGTTCGTTCAGAAAAGAAGAAAGTAGTTTTAAAAAAGCATGCTATACGCTCACCAGAAAGTTGCATGAAACGCTAAAGTCTAAGTTTTTGTATGCCTCTGGTTACATCAACATATCGACATTTTCATCTATTTGTATTAAAACATATTTTTTTTTCTTTCTCAACAGTATGTCGTAAACAAATACGGTATTTTGATTCCGCACTGATCCACGACGTAATTTCCAGTTTGACAAGTCGAATTAATTTATTTATCCTGTTGATTAATTATGTAATTAAACAGAACAGCAGCTGTTATGGCTTGGGCTTTTATTTGCGCGTTAAATGAAATGCTTTCTCAATGCTATTTTACGTGCGCTGCTAAAGTGACAGTTTTAATTACTAACGTAAATTATAGAGACAATACACACACCGTATATATATATATATATATATATATATATATATATATATATATATATATATATATATATATATATATATATATATATATATATATATATATTGTTATAAGTATGATGTGACCCTTGGTGCTGTATCAGATTTCAGCCTGTTAGTAGAGACATTTGGCCAGAATATTAATGGCAGCATTCTGGATAGTTGATACCAAAGACTGTCAACACCTTCAGCTCTTTTGTTTATCTTCCCAGGGCTATCTGAGCTTGGACTTCTTGACTTCAGATAAGGCACACATTTTAATTAATTATAATGCCTTATCTCTGGCCCTTATGAAAACCAGAACTTTGTGGTACAGCAGTTAGTTAAGTTATGGGCTTGGTACTGTAAGGAACACTGGAATTGTTTGTATCTAGTTTTTGTGAAAGATTTTAGCTTGATTTTACATAAAGTTTAAGGACCCTTACTTGGTGTTTGTGTGTCCTTTGGAACCCGAATGTAACATTTTGGTGGCAGCGGTACGGATTTCCAATACTTCTGTGTGAATTATTTGGAATTATTCAATACGTTGGAATTAGCAGTGAATGGTGTTACTTTGTGTATAACCTACAGTTGTTAATTGCTAAATGCAAAGTGTGTATCACTGTAACGAGTATACACGTATAAGCCCAGAAATTCTTAGAAAAGAAAAAGTAGTCCAGTGGCTGTGAATACAGTGATAGAACTTACAGTACGTATAGTTTGTCATTATGTCGGTTGCTGATAATATAGAAGTTGAGGGAGCAATGATTGCTTCAGGACGACCAAGAAGAAAAGCGGCAACACATAATTTGATGGAGTTTACAGATAGTGAGATTCCGGAGTATGAAGAGGAAATTAACCTTGAGCACATGCAACCACCCAAGGAAACAAAGCGCAAACCTAGTGCAAAGAAGAATGAAAGAGAATTGGAGTTAAGACAGAAGGAGTTTGAATGGGAAATGGAAAGAGAAAAATTAAGATTAGAAATGAAGCGTTTGGAAATTGAGTTAGAAAGAGTAAAACGTCAAGAAAACGTGACGGAAAAAGTATCTTCAATGCCATTTAAAGTAAAGTTACAGGCATATGATCATGAACGAGGAGAAGATATTGTCACTTTCCTAGCAGAATTTGAAACAGTTGCAAAACATGCTAAGTGGTCTGACGAGCTGAAAGTACTACAGCTAAGAACTCTTTTGACAGGTGAGGCTAGATATGTTGCAACTCAAGCTTGTGGTGATTATCTGGAACTCAGGAAAGGACTGATTGATCGTTTTGGAAGGAGACCGCATGAACATTTCACTGCGTTGGTGAGCATGAAGAAGGGGAGTACAGAGACGTATCGTGGTCTGATGGCCAGAATTGATCAGCACATAAAGCGTTTTTTGGATGATCGTGACCCAATTATTTGTCTCCGTGAGGAATTTTTTCTGAAAGCCTTGCCACAAGATCAAGCACAGTGGATTAGGAGGAACAAGGGCTCTAGTCCAGTTGTTGAGGCTGCGGAAGATTATATTCCCACCAATATACAACAACAATGGCAGAAAAATATGTTTCGTCCGAACATAAATGGGAATAGTAACAGGGGTATTCAGAACTTACAGCAGCAAGCGAAAGCAACATCAACGAATTACCTGTCCACACGTAAGAATATGCAGTGCTATCGATGCAGGCAGTGGGGACATATTGCAAGTAAGTGTCCAACAGATGACATGAAACATCGTGGTAACCCAGCAACTTGTTTTGTTAGGCCAACAATTGGTGAAAGGCTTATTTCGGAAACAGGATGTGTAAATGGGCGAGAGATCATGTTTGTGAAGGACACTGGCTCCGATATGACCTTAATAAGAGAAGATCTCGTTGACGAGAGTTGCAAGCTGGAGGGGCACCAAGTTACGTTATATACAGCAGTGGGTCAGCCATTTACCGCACAGTTGGCAGTGGTAAATATCAACACAACGCATTATAAGGGACCAGCACAAGTGGGTCTTGTTCCAAATTTAGCCGCTGAAGCCCTATTAGGGATGGATATACTTAGTAAAAAAAGGGTCATTTGTTGTTACGAGATCGATGGCAAAAGGACTCGATGATGAGAGGACGGTAGAAAATACTCACCAATGTGAGGATGAGGGTAAAAATGAAGTTGTCAACGACAGCATCGAGCAAGCAGATACTAATCAGCATGATGACATTGAATTTGACACACTTTCAACAATGAATGCGGACATGTTGTCAAATCTACAGATCGCAGATATTTCACTGAAAATTATTAGAGATAAGTCCTTTGCTACGCAGGAAGAGGCTGAGGAGGAGCCAATGGCATTCTTCTGGGAGAATGCTATTTTGCGGCGGAAATGGCAATATGGTGATGGTTCGCGTCGAGGGGAGCAGATTGTTGTACCAGCAGGATTAAGAAAAATGGTAATGGAGCTGGCACACGATCGACCCCTTGCAGGTCACTTGGGTTTGGAGAAAACAAAAGAGAGGATTCTCCAATCATTCTTTTGGCCGGGAGTGTTTTCTGATATAAAAAGATATTGTACATCGTGTCATGAATGTCAGATAACAGCAAAACGTACTGCAGGTGAGAAAACCCCAAGGGTATGTCCACCAGTAATAACAGAACCGTTTTTGAAAATTGCAATGGATATTGTAGGACCGTTATCTAGAACGAAGTCTGGACACAGATATATTCTGACAGTGATTGATGATGATGAACTGGATGAATCCATGGAAATGCAAAAAGAGAAAGAGAAGGCCAAGGAAAATGGAAAAATGGATGAAGATAAGGAAGGCCAAGAAGAAAAACAAGAGCGCACACTATTGGCTACCATCACTGTGAACATTGGACCAATAAGGTTGGAGGACTTGGACAGTGATCAGATGAGAGACATTTTAAACTACAGTAAAGGGTATACATTGACTTTTGAAAAGAACGAAGAGGGCCTCTTAAGCAAGGAAAAAGAAAGGGCTAAACATGAGGGATTTGTGAAGATACCATATATGTTCTACAATGATGCATACTTGATGAAGACCTATAATAAACTGAGGAATATTCGTATTAACAACAGGGATTTGAGTGTCACATTCCCAGAAGAATTTATCAAAATTACGGAAGAATGTGCATCCAGAATCAGACTAAGGCAGGAGAGAAGAAGGCAGATACAAGAGATGAGAAGAGCTAATGTGGAAACAAAGAAGTCACTGTTTGCTAAAAACATTCCACCAGATATCAAAGAAGAAACCTACTGGGATAGTTCAGGACTCTAGGATTTTTTCAAACTTAAGTGCTCTGTTTTTATTCTATAATCAGAATGAATTTATGCAGATATAGACGGTAACCAATTTGTTGGATTTCCCCTATTCTGGATGGTTACTGATGGAATTCAAAACTCTTTTACAGAAGTTAATTGTAGTGACTCTAAGCTTTATGCTTGTTAGTAATAATGTAAGCATTATGCAAGTTTTATCATTTTTCTGATGTATAAAATTGTATTGTATCGAAAACATAAAGTTTCCTCTTAAGAAGGGAGGTGTTATAAGTATGATGTGACCCTTGGTGCTGTATCAGATTTCAGCCTGTTAGTAGAGACATTTGGCCAGAATATTAATGGCAGCATTCTGGATAGTTGATACCAAAGACTGTCAACACCTTCAGCTCTTTTGTTTATCTTCCCAGGGCTATCTGAGCTTGGACTTCTTGACTTCAGATAAGGCACACATTTTAATTAATTATAATGCCTTATCTCTGGCCCTTATGAAAACCAGAACTTTGTGGTACAGCAGTTAGTTAAGTTATGGGCTTGGTACTGTAAGGAACACTGGAATTGTTTGTATCTAGTTTTTGTGAAAGATTTTAGCTTGATTTTACATAAAGTTTAAGGACCCTTACTTGGTGTTTGTGTGTCCTTTGGAACCCGAATGTAACATATATATATATATATATATATATATATATATATATATATATATATATATATATATATATATATATATATATATATATATATATATATATATATATATATATATATCCGGTGCACAAGGCATATATATTTCTTCTCAGAATCGGTAACCAAAAACCACGGATTTCACACTATTTAGTGTAGGTTACCATGCATTCATTTATCAACATGAGAGAGAGAGAGAGAGAGAGAGAGAGAGAGAGAGAGAGAGAGAGAGAGAGAGAGAGAGAGAGAGTACATCATCCAAAAACCCAGCTCCTCGGTTTATGACAACCTTGAAGTGATGTAAATAAATATTTATGCCGTTGCAGTTTTCTCTCTGACTTGCTGAGCGGATGGACAGAGAAAATACAAATATATATCTAGCTATACAAGTTTGTACACGGGAGGGCAAAGATGCTGCATAAAAGAGACTGAAAATTCGAATTTTCACCAGATAATGATACCGAACTAGGGCGGTGCTGGGTGGCTGCTGGCACTAAAATCATTCCTTGTTGCGTGCGACAATAATAGACATACCCTTTTTCAGTTCGTCAGAAATCGTTCGTGGTATAAATGCATTACAAGGCATAATGCACCAAAAAAATTACAACTGTAGGACGCATGCAAAAAATGTCTTATTTTATTGCAGTCATGAAATTATACAAAAGACATGCAAACTTCAGGTGTTATTTCAGCTTGCAACTGCTGAAATCGCTGACAAGCTAAGCGTGCCATTATCCCAAAAGAACTCTGATCTCCATGTGTAAAGCGATAGTTTAGTTGTAATGAGTCTAGAAATGTCCAATAACGTATATGTAAACAGCAAACTGAAATGTTCCTGATCTCGATATTTACTCAATAAACTCTTCAGTAAAGTTTACATATCAATTAAACATTTTTAATGTGATTTATCAGATTATGAATACAGACCTATTATACGCGATAATACCAAGTGTACTATGCATGTTAAAAAGAAGGGAAAACCCCACCCTAAACAATGTTAATAAAATGTATATGAACTATTTATAGAGGAAAAAAAAATCCAACCCCGGCATTATGACGTTTTCAAACCGGCATACTGTTCATTTTCCAATATTCTTCAAACAAACTATTGTAGTATTCGGTTAAGTGTGCATTTAAAACTGTGTACAAAACGACACCTGCGAATCAACACACTTGTGTATCAAGTATGCATCCTTACAAATGACTCCTTTAAAGGCCCGGTAACTGCTGTCGGCAAAGAAAACTCATATCTCTTCAACAAAGCAATTAACGATGGAAAAAAATACAACAAATACCAGTTGTGATCCTTTGCAACCTTTGAAATTCGTAGTACTGTGAGAATATATATAATCGATTATGATAACATGTAATTTGAGTGACAACAGGCCTGGCAGTTTTTTTGCGTACAGCACTTAGGCCACCAAAAATGTTTATTTTTTTATTTGTATTGCACTTGTTTTAAAATTAAGGTAGCATGTTGATGTTTATTTTCAGATATTATATATACTTTAAATTTTTCTACATCATTTTAACCATGGTGAAAAGGTACCAGAGTCTGCAGTGAGAAATAGGGACGGTCGTCCGACCCGAACACACAATTTTGGGTGGCCTAAGTATTATGTGGGTTAATGCAGCCATTTATGTGGCCTAACTGACGTTTAATAAGGAAGTAGATGTTAACCCCCCCCCCCAAGTCACTACTTGTTACAATGTACTAGTGTTAATATCACATATGTATGGCAAATTACTAACTAACTAAAGAAGTATAACTGTCATTCTTTATACACATCAAACATGTTCCTCAATTTACCAGTAGCGTTGTGTATATTCCACAAGAGATAACTAGAAACGGCCTTAATACAGAAAAAAAATTGTTATACAAAAATGAAACATTTCTAGTTTCCTATTTAAAAAGTTATCTACTAAAACCAAGCAACTATTTGACTCTGATTGGCTCGTACGTGGTTTTTGAAACTCATAAACTGTTCGCGGCGATACATTCTGATCGACTTAAAATATTTCTGGAATATTTAGTTTTGAAAGCATTTCACATGTTCCGAGGACCTCTGCTATTTCTGCGAAATAAAAACAAGCTTCTGGCGCATGTCGGATTAGTACTTTGCAGAAAAATATTAAATTCTGTTTGTCACAAATCCTTCGCAGAACAAGTTTCGCTGTACAGTTTCGTATTTTAAACAAGGGCTATATTTTTAAACAAAACGAATTTCTCATGTATTCCTCACTTTGTTATACAAACAAAATGTAAGTTTTTTTTTAGGTAAATTATTGCGCCAACTTTCATACGAGGCATATTTTTATCTCACAGATGGCGTCAAGATTGTCCGAATGCTGACAACTATTCATTTGTAACTTCACAGTTAATACTTGCTTCATAAAAAAATCCAAGTGTCTTCGCGTGAATTCAAGCATATATTACTTACTAAACCGACAAAATATTGAGAGAAGAAGAAGAAGGAAAAAAAAGAACTATGACAACTAAAACGCAAAGTAAGTATGCGAAGATAACGCCCATTTGATCTACAAAAAAGCGAATCTATCTTGATCCAGGACAAGGCGAATAAAGTAATCCCATAGTATCATTTACATTTCCCATGCAGGTGAAACACCTAAGTACAGCTTATAAAGTATGTAGCCCTGTCAGAAACTCCTTTATCGATTTAGAATATAAGGTTTCAGCTCTGTTAATCAATCACCCGTAGAGTGGGAGGGATTCGAATACGTGACAAGAATTGTGGACCCTACCTTATCATAGTGTATTTAAAAAAAAGAAAGTCTAGCCATGTACATGTAAATTATAAAATTATATCTGTCATTTCCCTGAAAAGAAACAAACCGGTTGTGATACTGGTATTAACAGTCACATTTTAAATTGAGTTCAAACTAAAGTTGAGTCTTTTCAAATGTTTTATTGTAGCACGATTTTTAACAATTTGCATACAATGTATATGCACTTTTGAACAGTTCTTTTCCTTACATTTCGTATAGAAATACCCTCTAGAGCGTTGGTCAGAAGTGTGTGTGTGTGTGTGTGTGTGTGTGTGTGTGTGTGTGTGTGTGTGTGATTTTAATTTTTAACGTAGCTGTGACAATTGTTCAGTCAAATCGTTACGATGTCTGCATTGTGACAATTCATAGTGATATCTGGTAGTGGGGCATCATGCCGCAGTCATGTAGCATGATGTCCCACCCAGTTACATTATCCTGACACCAGGCCGACCAGTCCTAACACTAACCTCTTAATGCTGAGCGCATAGTGAACCAGCTGTTAGTATTATGTTGTGGAAGTCTTTGATATGATTCGGCCGGGGTTCGTACCCACGACCTCTCGCATCCGAGGCAGATGCTCTGCTCGAGCGGTCCGGTCTGAAAATGTACGAATATGTATATCGAACCACTGACTGCATGTAGAATGTGCAACACCGTGCAAGTAATTGTCAGTTGTCATCCATCATCGTTTATATTAAATACTATTAAGAACATTACTGATCATTACTTCGGTCTACAAGTAACAATTTCCCTTTGTCAGCGATTTTCCCTTTTTCGTTATAAGAACAAATGTAATCAAATAATAGTTCTTACCTTCTGAATACAGGATGAACTCCGCCAAGAATAATAAACAGTTTGTTGTTGTTTGGTTTCCCAACCCAAATGAATAATAACGTGCACAGTCCAGAAAATGAGTATTGTATGATTATGTATCCAGTCAAAATCAATGACACTGCTACAGGATGACACTAGTGTTTGCCTACTGAGTCCTGGTGAACCCAAAGAAGCAGAGCAATTCACCCAACCAGAAAACACGGTGAGTAGGAATGTGTTTACCCACAAGGTAAACACTGCATAGATTCTACATGTAGGAAACCTTTTCTTTGAATGATGGGATCACTCTACATTATCCGCAATGCTAAAGTAATGGATATGGCATCTTTCAACATTCATATAAAATTTAAAGTCCCTCAACCTGTAAAGCCCATTCATCCAGTTAAAATGACGATTGGCGAAATAAACAGGCTGCATGAACCAAATGTTAATTAATGATTTATAATTCATACATAACGTGGTATATCATCACACACACACACACACACACACACACACACACACACACACACACAGACGGACGGACGGACAGACAGACAGACAGACAGACAGACAGACAGACAGACAGATAGATAGATAGATAGATAGATAGATAGATAGATAGATAGATAGATAGAGACTGAGATAGATTGAGAGAGACAGAGAGAGAAACGGATAGATAAGTCAGTGACATTGCCATAAAGTTCGGTATGCTGTAACATATATGGAAGTTCAAACAGTTCGGACTCAAGACCAAGCCTAGGATTAACTGAAGCAAACTCATCCGAGTGCTACCACAAAAGACGGGATTAACAACATCTCTTGTTCAGATTGTGAAGAAAAGAATATGGAAATGGCTGGGGCATGTATGCCTGAATGTCACTGGATACATCGCACAGGTCACGAAAATCAGTCTAAAGAGTTTTGGAGGGGTAATATTGAGAGAGATGTGAAGGAATGCGTCCTGACATGGCACACCATCATGCGTAGGGCTGCAGACCAAAAGCAATGGCGGTCGTTCGTTGAGAGCATTATGTACCATCTGAGACACGACGAGGGATGATACGTATGATAAATATACAAATGAAAATACTCGTGAACTAAAGGGTTCTTTAGCTGGGTAGCTCTTCAAAAAGAAGCAGACCCTAAATATAGCTGCCAGAGATGAGAGGCTGAAAAGTAATACGGAAAGATTTATACGTATTGACCTTTGATACGCCCTTGGTATAAAAGTATCTAACCGTAAATGCTCTTTAATGAACCATAAAAAACTTGGTTGAACTATATATTTATTTTAACATGTAGATATTATACAGGATTGTGCATGGAATTGCAACGCCCCTAAAATTTGAAATGTATAGAAGAGAAAGCATCAATTCTGAATAATGACCTAAACGCCGTTCATAAGATCTATGAATGATCGAACGGCAACACAACATCTTACACGCAAGAAAGAACAATTAAAGTCAAATTATTACAAAATGTAGGGTCTTTCCACTAACACGAAAGGACAGGCAAGTAGACAAATATAATACAGTGTAAAGCTAAGAGCGCATCGCATAACAGCCAAAACACTAATCTTTACATTGTAAATTCAGATACATATTTTTCAGACCGAACCTGATAAAGATAGTCTCAAAAAAGACACTAAGGAATACAGATTTTTGATCCCAGCACTCCATTTATGTTTGCTTCTGTACAATCTGTCTCCCCCCCCCCAACCCCCCTACCTCAGTTTTGGAATTTAACTCGACTTAAAATTCCGACGTCTAAATGACTAACCTCAAATTAGTGACCATACTTTTAGCTAAGTCTGTATCTGTTATATGTTCTGTGTGTAATCTTACAAATTCTCGTCACGGTGGGTTGTCCCCTTTCTTAGGACAAGACATCTGCCACAACTCTCTGCTTTTGATATAAATCCACCTAGAAACAACCATATCACACTCAGCTAAAATGGTATTTTCTGCTATTCTTCCTCTAATGGCTTTTGTGCAGAATGTGAAATGTTTATATAGTATATAGAACAAGTTTGAACAGCGTCACTTGCAGCGACGGAATAACCGGTTAGACGGTAAAACATGACCGATGACACACAATATCAATGACACAACAATGAAGCGCATTTGCTTTCTATTCCCTCATTCATGAATGAGTTTCAAGCTGGAAAAATGCAAGAAAGATGGGATGTCAGATTGGTACCATATTCATTTAAGACAATACCAACTGGACATAACTAAAAAGTCTTCTGTTAAAAACCCGACGCCAAAATGACTTTCCGTTTAAACTGATTTGTGATAGCAAGGACATATGGCATGTAGCCATGGTCGCCATACTGGATATAAAATCAACACTACTTTTCTATTTAGATCCAGCTAAACATTCTGACAGGGATATCATTTGGGAAAGGCGGGGGGGGGGGGGAGGCGCATTTGTATGTGCTGCAAAATTACTTAACTCTATATACGAATATTAAGAAACCCGTCAAGTCCCCCATCCCCTTGAACAAATTTGAATGACGTCCCTGCATCATAACACGCTTTTAATGAAAGCTCCATATTGATACGACCATCCATTGAAGAGGAGCAGCAACAAAACATATTTCAAGATGGCTTCTATGGCATTCCTACTGGATGTGAGATCGGCACTATTTTTTTCATATAGGATCAGCTAGACCAAGAGATGAATATGTGTGTGCAACGTTTCAAGGCAATCCTCCAAGTAGTTTAGAATGAAGAATGATAACAAACTTGTGTTAAAGACCAGACGGCCGACGAACAACAGATCATTCCAAAAGATCTGATGTATGACCATTGACTAGTAGAGCATTTGCGACTGACAGAAAATCAATGCTCGAAGATGTTTTAAAAAAATCAAACACATATCGGCACAGAAAGTAAACAAAAGTTCAATAAGATGCACAAATATGATGAAGTGAGATCTGAAACAGGTAAAAATCTCCAGGCTTACCCCTTCCCTGAAAAATAAAACACCCCAAAAACAAAACAAATACACAGTTTGGAAACTGCTAATCAAAGGTGTACATGCACATTTATTTTCTAGGAAACGACGAATATTCTTTACACCGCTCCAGTGGCCCTGTAGTTAGAGCGTCTGCCGCGGATGCGAGAGGTCGTGGGTACGATCCCCGGCCGAATCATATCAAAGACTTACAAAAATGGTACTTACAGCTGCCTCGCTTGTCGTTCAGAATTAAGAGGTTAGTGTTAGGACCGGTCGGCCTGTTGTCAGGATAATGTGACTGGGTGGGACGTCATGCGACATGTTTGCGACATGATGCCCCAGTGCTAGACATTACTATAAACTGTCTCACTGCAGACACCGTAGCGATATGACTGAAATATTGTTAAAAGCTACGCAAAATAATCCTAAGCACACACACATACACACACACAGACATACGAATATTCTTTACAGTGGCGAGCACATGCATTTATTTGTCCCTTATTGTGGACTTCATTCCAGTAAAAGGTATATAAAGTTTTTCCTTTAAACTGATACAAGACAGGCGCCAATTACTAAACGGATCTTATGTAAATGGGACAATCAGTTATTCCTGTGAGACCTTAAATTGTAATCGCTAAATTCAGTTTCAACGGTATGCATACTTTAGAATAAGAAAATACAGGTATGTTACCTTGATATGACCCTTATTAAGCGACCATTACGCGAAATTTCTGACAACTCGCATGGAACGGTGAATTCTCCACAATTAAATAAATGCATCAGTCTGAGATCTACCTGTTGGCAGCGGTATTTGTCCCAAATATGTATATGTATAAGTTGAAATAACACCCTGAGAAATGTAAAGCCCTTCTGCATGAATAAATTACATATCTATGAGTTAATAGAAAGATTGTGCCTTTCAAGATAAATATATTTATATTTCAGGGTCACCAAGAAAGCAAAGGCTTAATGAGGGAAATTATTCTTTTTAGTATGAACTGTCAAATAAAAGCCTGCTTGGGTCAGCTGTAAATAGGTGATTGCCAAAATGATAATACCTCGATCACAACGTGTTATTGTGAAACATGCGTATCAAGTATTTTGGCGTCAATTTGTTGAATTGAATGTAATTGACAGACAAATGCATATGGTCACTGTGTATACTCTCAAATAAGGATTTTAATGGGGGACATGTCCAGCGTATGTTTAAAGATACGCTAATACTCTTTTGAAATGATAATGATTACGTGGTTGATTTAACTTAAATATTCATACTTAGTATTAATGTTGTAATGTCGCCATTACATGCAAAATGTATACACCAAATCATCTGAATGATACTGAATCTTGATAGATATTGGTCCTAGACATCGTTGGGTGTCATTCATACCGGATAATATCGACGTTCCATCACATTATGAGCCATGCAATTTCTCCTTTGAGCTGAGAAACCCCATCATCTTTCACATGCGTACGAATTAATCCGATGTAGATCGACGACGTCAGTGGGACAACCGCTTTCAGTCGAAAGCTTGATGATGCCACTGTTGTAAACATAGGAAACCAACACCACGCTATGTGATCCTTATGTGATACTCTATTCTCATTTTGCGCTTGATGAAGTATCTGGCCCTAGAATACTAGTATACGAGTACTATTTCTATAAAGGTATAACTGACGTGCATTATTGTTTGCAGGTCCTTGTCATATACTTACTTACCAATGATAATGGTGCAACATTTTGTACAGATAATTTTGCAGTACGTTCTGTCGTGGTCAGCATAAAATGTAACTGTTACGTTTGGCGATTGGGCTTGACTCGCAATAAATCGCTGACTGCGAGGAATGGTATCTGCTTTATTTGGGTCTTGAATTGAATTTTGATTAGAGACCGTTCGATAACGGTCTAGCAGATATGTCAGCATTAGGTCATATAGCAGCAAATAACGGAGTTGAGACTAATAAGTCCAAACACTTTAGTACAATCTTGTGTCATTTGAAACAGTTGTAATAAAAGTATATTTTTTTCAGAATGGTTATTAATCAAGATATACTTGAGAGGATCAGCCTGACTACAACGTTTTGGTGGTTAGATAACGTAATCCTGATTGGCTAAGCTAAACGAAGATGGGAAGGTGTCCTTCAGACTGTTCACAGAGATTTAAGAAATTTTCCTCGCTACATTAGCCTATCAAAGTTTTGAGCGGAGTCATAATTGTAGCTTCGGGGCAAAAATAACAGTATTTCTCGTTAGATTGTCCAAGGGACGTGTGATACAAAGGTAGACACGTAAAGAGAGAATTATTTTTGAATTTATTCATTTTAAAATTATATTTCAATTTCCCTTGATTTCAGACGTTTACTGTTTGTATATATGTATCTCGAATGTTACATGAATCATGGATTTTATGAATGTGTTCGAATTATATTGTTCAGATGCACCGCACTGATGGCATAGTGGTTGTAGCGTCGGATGCGGTTAGTCGCGGGTTTTCAAGCCCGGCCTAGTCATACCAAAGACATAAAAATGGTATTAACAGATGCCTCGCTAGGCGCTCAGCATTGCGAGGTTTGCGTAAGAACTGGTTCACCTGGTGTCAGGATAATGTGACTGAGTGGGGCATCACGCTACATGACTGCGGCATGATGCCCAGTGCTAGACATCACTACAAACCATCATACTGCAGACACCTCATCATAGACATGTCTCAAAATTGTTAAAGCTACCTTTAAAATCCAAATCATACATAGACACACACACACATACACATACACATACACATACACATACACACGTTCAGATGTAGTAGGAATCATGTATTGCAGAAATTTCGTGTATTACTCTGATACGAATTGTAATCAAAGAGGTCTAATTGTGTCATGGTGCAGAGGAATGAGAGTAGCCAGCCACTAAGAATATATTTATTTATGATAATCGGCTGCGAGTATCAGTATCTGACCATATTAACTTAGTGCTATGGAACTTGCTTAAGAGAACACCTGACGTTAAAGAGTGGGACCATTGTTCATCCTAGGAGAAATAAAATATCCCTGACACTGATTAAGGCTGGGTATAATATTCTTATTTGGTGGAAAATAGCGCAGTCTGCAACCCAGACGGTTGATGACCAGAAGAGTCTAGATTGAGAGTGAATGAAAGGAAATACGGAACGCCGACATACCACCAACGGTGATTTGAAAAAGACCGTTAGCAACCAGTTGATGATGACATGCCGTCAATTTGAGTTCGATCAGTCACTCGATTAAATGATGAAATTGGTTCAATAAGTATAACAGAACGGCTAATTGAATTTCATACAAACTGTGTAACTCTGTTTCGATGAGTAAATGAATCATTAAAATGACATGTCCAATTTCATTTTTGCTTTTATAATTGATTAAATTGTTATATTTTAAATATAAGGGCTCGACTTTTTCCATTCGGTATCTCTGTACAGATCTCTGCTATCCCATTCATTAATTTTATTATATTTTTATTTTTATTAGATTGCTTACTCGATCCGGGCAAAGAACACCATGGTTGATCATCTGCTAGACAACGATAACGAAAAACCATAAGTAGTGGGGATCACGCACCATGATCATTATTATTATTATTATTATTATTATTATTATTATTATTATTATTATTATTATCTAATACACGCTTTTTCTTCATGGATATGCTCAAAAAAGTGGGCTTGCCTATCTTCATTTCCTATTGAATCAGTTTGTCTGCCACGTGCTAATGTTGTTGTTAGTCTCCAACGGAATATCGAATGTATCACCTCTCTTCTTTTGGAGCACTCCCTTAAAAGATGTGAGTTGCGAGCGACTTCTGAGACTGAATTAAGAGATGACACCTCTTAATTTTAAATTGAATATTTGAAAGTCGTTAAGATTAACATCTTGATTAATTAAAAGAACGGTTAATATTAGATAGTATTTATTTTTAGTTTAGCAAATCATTTCATTCCTTCCAAACTTCAGTTCGATTGGAAGAATGGCGAAATTTATGAAAAACGGCGGCATTTGGGCGTTTTAGGTATAAATGGCCAGCACGACTTTTCTTTAATCTGTACAGTCCGGTATAGTGCTTGAAACTCTGGCTCAAGTCTAGTGATAACATATAAATTCTATAATCTGTACAGTCCGGTATAGTGCTTGAAACTCTGGCTCAAGTCTAGTGATAACATATAAATTCCTCATCAGTTGTCATAATTTCCATTCTTGACGGAGTCGGGCACCCATTTATCAGTACCAGGTAACTTTAATTAAAACAAATTATTTTTATTTCGATGAACATAAACCCTTATATTTACCTGTATGCCCAGATTACAAAACCTAATAATTGCATAGTGAACATAATTGGTGTAAAGTGTTGTCTTAGTTTTCAGTCGTCTACTTCGAATTGTGTACAAATCAACTAAATTTTACCTTCAATACTTTTTTTTTAAAGTTTTAAGTCCAATATGATAAGATCATATAAATTTACTCGAAAATTACTCGCCTTACAACTTAGGGGTACTTGGCTCAGGTCTAATGCAGTAGTATATCATGTGATAATGCCATGTTGCCAACGCATAATGCAAGGAAGGTGTTGCTTTTCAGGTTTCACACTTTCTTTCTTCCCCAACCTGACACAATAATGATACATCCGAATCTTCGCGAACAATTAATTAATCTACGTCGTTAACAATATACTACCTGCATGCAAAAAGTCATGGTGTTTGTAATGCACATTACATTCGAAACATATGGGATCCCTGTGATCCCCACAAGCAAGTTTTAGTTGTTTTATATTCAATCTATTGTGCTCATGGCATGAACATCAACAATAAAAATTAAGAGTAAAAGTGGTCAGCCCAGGGGGAATTAGCAGGAAGTGAAACGTTAGTATCTTCATAGTACACATTATTTTTCTCACAAGAACAATGATAACCAGAGCTGGTATGTCGAAAGCATGATGTAATTGTTACTTAAGAAATAGACAAATACGTGTTACTGTAAACATTAATGTAAAATGATTTAAAACCCAATCAGCTTAATTATTAACTTTAATTTACGAAATAAGCTCGGATTGTTTTGAAGATATAAATAGAAAACGAATATTATGTATTCAAGTAATTTTGAACACACACACACACACACACACACACACACACACACACACACGCACACGCATTTCAACTCCAGATACTTTTCACACTTTGTACAGTATTCCAACACGAATATACTGGCCGCTCCAGTCAGCGGCCGTTAACGAGACCCTGCATTGGTAAAATAGATTGTTTGTTAAATGTGAAATCTCACATGTTTTGCATAATCACGTTAACTTCACGTCTCATGTTTGTTTTACATATGTGATGGATGTATATTTAATATGCTTTCTGTATTAATAAACAGCATTTAGATATTTATCGGCATTTGTTACGTTAGATTTCATTACATGTATAACAAACGTGGAAATTGGGTCTGTGACTCTGTGTACATTTACTTTTTATTAGTAATAACTCGATGTATATGCATTGGGTTGTTGACAGTCAATTTTACAAGCATCAAATGAAGTTTGACAAAATATGCAAATTCAGAGATTTGACGCAAACATTTATAAATGTTGTAATGATCACTACGGTTGTACACGACATGTTCACAAAACGTTATATTTATGAACATGACATGCTTCATCCACCTCATTCACAAAAAAACAACAACAGTTTAGTCTTTAAAATGAGAAAAGGGGCAAAACAAAATAAGAAATTTGTCGCACATTAAGTATAATCTTGGTGGAATTTAACTTTGGCTACAAATTTAAATGAAATAGTTGCTGTATCTGATGCTTTCGTCGAAAAGAACTGTCGATAACCTTCATATAATCCTCATTGTTTCCAGAAGAAAGAAATCACACACTCACGCAATAAAATTACATTAAAAATATCTTTTAATAATGTATATATTCTGCTAAAGATTCCATTTCCGTGACGAGCTGTGACGTAATTACAATTCCAGTGCAAACGTCTCTGTAGGTTACTTCTAAAGGTGTAATGACTTTCTTTTTAAGCAACTGGGCGGTGTATACACACACCGGGGTTTGGGTATGTTTAGTTTTGTTATTTATATAAGACTAGGCATAATGTCAGTCCAAGGTCATTCATATGTTTAACAAATCGTTCAACTCTTCTTAATCAGCTATTTTGAAACGGGAGCGTAAACATCAGGTGAAACTGATACAGTGTTAGTATACCATAACCTAAATGTTGTTTGTCTTCTTTACCCATGAAAAGTTATGACTTTAAATATAGAAGTTTGGTTTTGATTTAGTGCCCCGCAGGCACAAATCAACAACGTATACATTTACATTTGATATTTACCAGTATACACTAACATTTAGTATTTACAAAGTTGAAGTATGTAATTTCATGCTTGAAACGATTACATTATTACAAAACAATTTGTGGGAACCTATGTTATGTTTTCCAATGTTTCCATACATGCAAACAGGCAGAGAGAAAATAAAACGCTGAAAGGCAGATTCTCATGTCAGTTATATCTCCTGTCAAGTCGTGTACAAACACCATCTGGACAATTTGAGTTTACCCAGTCCAGTAAAAACGTTGTTATTAAAATAAAGTCAAAGCTAAAAATTGTTTTTTTTAGACAATCTGTTATTAATAATTTAATCGACACGCTTTCCCAGTTGAATCAAACATAGTTCCATTAAAATTCACTGTCTTTATTTATCACGGCATTTTCCCCAGGAAAATTTTAACCGAAGAAAGTGACTTGTTTCTAACTTATTGGACAAATCTCAATTTTCTACTCTTCTCCTTTGAGAGAGCTTAAAACATTCAAGGCAATTTCTTTGCAAATTTAAGTTTTGCGCACAGACTCATTGAAAGAAAGAAGAGTATCACTATATTAGAGGCTTCCCAACGAATAACCAAAGAATAACCTGATATCTTAAGATCGTATTGCAATGACATCACATCTTACATGGATGATGGTCATAGCAGACGAATCTATTTATCCTATTTAGTGAGTCAAACCAGAGTATTTCATTCTTTCTGTCAAATAATTTTGTTTAAGTTTTCTTAAGCTTTCATGCAATTCATGAAAAAGAGTGAAATGTTTAGGAGATTTTATTGGTCGTTGACATAGGACTGTTACCACGAAAGCCACGAGTGGCTTACCAAAAACACTGCGTCATCTAGATAATTGACCCCGTTGTATACGTGTGGATCCTGTTTAAGAGTAAATAAAAAATAATTTTTTTTTTGGGGGGGGGGTATTTTTTGAAGGGGTGTCTGCACGCAAATGAATATACTTGAGTACGAAGATTTTTGTTTTTAAATATGAGAGCAGTTACCAGCAAAATACCAGAACTTCAGACAAGAATCTATTATATTATAATTATTTAATTAAAAGCATTCATAACTTTAAAAGAAACTGCATTTTATTTTACCAACAAGTTTAAAATGGAAAACATGATATGCATGATATCTTGTTTATCTACCTTTCTATGTTCTTTACGACGATGCTAAATGTAAACAAATGGATTTCACGTGTATTCGGTATATAATCCATTTTGTATTTTAAAACAGATGCAGGTTTGATTCCTAGCACTTTTTCACTGCAAAACTCCAGACTAAGAACCTTGGTATGACAAATCATGTTCAAACTAGCGCCAAGATTATCAAACAAATTTTCACATAAAGAAATGAGAATAATCACAAAAGGTAACAGTAGATACTACTGGATGACAACAATTTCTAGGAATTCAAAATACAGATATTTTTTTTATTCCTTTTAACTGCTGATTGTTAATATTGCTGATATTCTTCAGTGATAACATAAATTTAAGATTAGCTGCTGTAGTGAACATACTGGAAGTAAACCGGACACTGTTTTCATTTAATACCGACGAGTCTTTTGTACGAATCCCCATGGTGATATGACGTTCCGTTATGGAGGAGCAGCGATAACAAGATTTTCAAAAAAGACGCCATTACGGCCATATTCGATATCAGATTCAAAATATTTATACTTAGTACAAAGTATGCATTAAATAGAAATATTTTAATGAATATCAATTTGACCAGTCATCTAAGAAAAGTAACGACACCAAGATTTAAGACGGTCATTATGGCAGACACATTACAAGTCAGTAAACTATGCACCAGTTTTCATTTTATTATCAGCATCAGCTTGACATAATAATAAGTCTTTCATTAAAACCCCAAGCTGTTGTGACATTTTATTAAAGAGAAATATTGATAACATGATTTTCAAGATGGCAACTATGGCGAAGATATGGAATCGCTTAAAGTCTCCACGATGACTAACTAGAGATCAGCATACTCTGTTTAGTAAAATAAGACCAACATTTCAGGAGGAGTAGTGATAACAATATTTTCAAAATGATCGCCATGATAGCCATTTTGGACATCAGCCAACAACATTTGCATTTCTTACCATCTACACAGCATAACAGGTCTTCTCCAGAAACGCCAATGGCAACATTACTTTTCGCTAAAGAAAATCTGCTATAAGGTGGCCACTCTGACGGCCATATTGGAACCATTTTGTTAATATGACTATCCATTAAGGAGGAGTAGCGTAACATGAGAGTCTCGAGATGACCACAGTGACAGTTACATTGGTCATCAAATCATTTTGGATCAACTAGACGCCATAAGACGCCTTCTGTTAAAACCCCATGTCAATATGACTTTCAATTCCGGAAAAGTAGCAATGATACGATTTTCTCCATGTCCTTATAGTGGCCATATTGGACATGAGATCGGCCACATTTTTGAGGAACAGAAAGACATCAAAACTTCCGTTAAAACTCCATTCAGAATAAATAGCTTTAAAAATGATTTTAAAGAAAGATGACCGTAATCACGGCCAAAATGGATATCAAATCGGTGTCATTTTTATTGAGGACCAACTACACATTATAAGAAGACTTTTAGTAAAAATCTCTTGTTTATATGACCATCCTTCAGGATGTGTAACAATAACAAGATTTTAAAGATGTCAGCTGTGGCAGCAATATTAGACATCAATATTAGACATCCGATTAGCGCCATTTTACATTAGGACCAATAAAGTATCATTCATAAAGTTTTCCAGTGAAAACCCCATGTTTGTGTGACTTTCTATTCGGTAAGAACGGGGCCAGGATTTTCATGTTGGTTATTAAATTAGAACCATTTTCCTTTGGACCAGCTAAACGTTTTTGGAGGTTTTCTGGAGAATATCTCATGCTAAAATGTTTAAGGAAAATTAGCGATAACACGATCTTTAATATGGCCATGTGAGTAAACTGTCACCGTACTCCTCTAAGTTTGTCTGTTTGTTTTAGGTTTTAACGCCATTTTTCAGCACACGATAGGCTATACATGGCGGCCAGTATTATTGGTGGAGGAAGAACCTGGGAAACCCCCGGAAAGAACCACCGACCCACGAGAAGCTGCTGGCAAGCTTTCTCACATAACTACATTAGCCGAATCTTAGACTCGAACCCACGCAGACAGAGGTGAGATGGCAGTGATGAGTAACGGACAGCGTTTTAGACCACTCGGCCACTCGGGACCCCAACCCTCTAAGTAATTTAGGACTAATATCGATAATAAACTTGTGCTCACCGACAGGCGACAGCCGACGGACCAACCCCATAAGCTCTTTTTGTCAAAGTACTCATGCTCAACCAGAGTCTCGACCGTTCCAGAGGCATAGTGGGTAGAGCGATCGCTTCTGATGCAGGAAGTCGTGAGTTCGATCACCGGCCGAGTCACACCAGACTAATAAAAATGGCACGAATAACTGCCTAGCTTGGCGTTCAGCATTACGAGGTTACTGCACAGCGAATTTGGAATAACGCATTTCTTTGGAATGATTGTAACCTGAATCAAAGGCATTCAGGATTACAACAATATAATACATTCAAAACTATTGGAATTCATTCGGACCATTCTATTGTGATTGAATATTTAGGTTGTTTGGGATTTAATTCACAATACTGTATATGTCAATTACATTTTCACTTTGTATTGAAGAAGAATATATTCGTTTATTTTACTTTGTTTTCTTCACTTTCTGAGACAGAGTTTACGATCTGCAGTCGAAGCTCTCACTAAACCAACCACTTGGGGTTTGAGAATCTGGTAAAGGTGATTGTCATATATGTTAATATATTTTTCTGATGGTATATTCTTGTTACAAAGACCGTCAGTTGCTTCGAAAATATCCGGAATTATTATGTCTCACACTCTGCCTTGCTAAGGCATCCCTGAAAAACAATGCACATGGTTGGTAGGAATTTTTCATCACCATTTTGAATAAACGTTTCTAAGGAAGTTAATAAATATCACCTGATTATTTTTCAAATGAAAATAAGACGAAAGTTATCAAATATCAGACTATCGATAGATTAAATTAATTTTACGGTACATCACTTCCAGTACAATGTTTTATAATAAAAGATTATTTTGTTTCCGTTTTCGAATAAGTGATCGATAATAACGGAAGTGTGTGACCTTTCTCCAACAGCATGTCATAATCGATAAAATCATCAGCATTATAATGTCAGAAATTGATTAATTTCCATCGGAAATAGATACTTAATTAATGTATATTAAGAACCAATCGCAGTATTGGAAGCATCACTCACTATCTTACTACTATATAAAAAATACCTCTCACAAGATTCAATATGCAGAGCGAAAGAATCAGTAATCCATGCATCGCGGGTTCCACACCCGAAAAAATCGACATCGTACGTTTTTTCTTCTATGTTACGGAAGGATAATAACACTTTATGACGTCAATCAAAGCGACACAGTGATACATGTTTCATCTGGATATTTTATTAAAGCAATGATGTTTTTTAATCATGCACATAATTTAAATTTTCAATGCGCTAATTTAAAATGAATATGAATTAAACTTGTCAAAGAATTTAAATCACGCGTTGTCGTAAAATAAAAAAAATTGTTCCCTTTGTTTACAAATTTAATCTGAAATAGGAGCACGTGTAAGATTATCTATGCTTTAGGTTATCTGTCAGTTTCCATGAGGATTTGTGTAAAATACTCTATACATATATCTAGCTGCCAGTATGTTTCCATGAGAACGCGTGTAAGATTCTGTATAGTCGTAGCTGTCAGTCTATTTCCATTAGGTCACGTGCAACATACTCTATAAATGTAGCTGTCAGTCCGTTTCCATGAGAAATCTTGTAAAATACCTTATATGGATAGTTGTCAGTCTGTGTGCTTGAGAACATGTGTGAAATACTCTATACATAGTTACCAGTATGTTCCTCATTGCCTAACAAACACTTCATCGCCTTAGACTTCCTTTCAGGTTATCTACAGGCTTATAATGAAATTTAATTACTGGTATACACAAGAAGGAATGAACCCAGGAAAACCGTCCGTGGGAGGGGACATCACGCTACATGTCTACGGCATGATACCCCAGTGCTAGACATCACTGTAAATTGCCACAATGCAAACATCGTCGAGAGCCGACTGATTTGTTTTTATAAAGCTACGTTAAAATTCCTAATCACTCATTCATGAATCCATTTACTATAAGTATACCGCCTGAGAATAACATGTGTGTTCAGGGTTCTATTAATATTGTATCAATATATTTTGAGCAAAGTGTTGACAGTTGTTTCCGCATGATTAATACTTAATCCTGTCATCAAGTATACGAGGGAAGCACTGCCACATAATGCGTAGAAATGTAGGACAATTAACAACTGCCCGGTAACTCTTAGCCTTCTTTATCAGGTAAATTCTGCCTAAAGGCTGTTGACTGTAATTATCCGTATAAGGCTTATGGCGGGCACTCACTAGAAACACCATAAACCCAGATCTGCCGTTACATAATGTGCATGCCAGTAGGTCAATGTCTACGCTGTTCGCTTCCATTGAGAGATAGAAATAACAGCATCATGCGAAGACAAATTTAGATCTGTAAATTGTGCAGGTGGTTTGCTAATCTCGCCCTGACTGCGTCTGCATAGAGGTTTTGCATATATCAGTTTGATGACAAAACCTACCTACACCTCATTACAATCATCGCATCTCATTAGAAATTGTTGACATCATCAAGTTTATGATGTCATAATGCAAATGACTATAGTTAATATACAGATAGATAGATCGTGCAATATATTTCAGGCCTATTTAACTTTTATTTTGGGGTACCTTAAAGGTTTAAACTGGCATGATTTGTTTACTTTTAAATTTAGTTTTATTTAGTCGATGTTCATATTACCGCCCAGCTGAAATTTTGGTTCATTTTCGACACTTAGTTTTCGTTTAACTTTGTTTGTTTGTTTGTTGTTTTTTTTTGTTTTTTTTTTCTTTTTTTATCAGGCAATGTTTTAGCTTTCCATTACAAAGCGATAAAAGCGGAAAATGACCGCGGACTCCGGTTCAATCGGAGTGACTTGAAGGTAATTGTAGTGATTATTTCTAAGTTGTGCAAAGAAAGTAACTTCATCAGAAGGTTGTCATTGAAAACAGCAACCATCGATATAATAATTGCACTGAAATTACTTGTACTGTTACTAATGGATTTTGTTCATTACAATATTTACAAACAAATCATTGGTTTAAATATCCTTTAAATATCCTCAAACTATTCTTACGTTGTTATTATTGTTGACACAATACCGTTGTGACGTTGAAAAGGTTATTATGACATAATAACAACCACAAGCTCAAACCCATTATTTACATCTGAGGTCATTTTCTAGCAAGAGTGGAAAAGGCCGATGACATTCAGAGTGACCCAGGCCAAGAGATGGGAAGATCGCTCGGCAGTTCCTATTAATTCGTACAACAACATCGAAATGAGTTGTAGGTTGACACATTAATTGGTTTTGCTTCGTTATTTGACTCTGGCGGAGAGCACCACACCTTTTACAAGTATCGCAATTTTTTTCCATTGCGGCTTTGTCTATTTCTGCCACCAAATCGTTTCACATACAAGAAATTAGTTCAGAATACAGTTCTCCATGGCGAAGAATTACATTCAATGTTTCTTTCTCGACTTGATGGAAAAGACCGAAGATGTTCGGAATGACCGGCCAAGTTGTCGGTTTTTCAGCAAGGATAATTAAACATCGGATGCGATTTGTCCGAACTACTTTTTATTTTACATCTGCAATTTACATTTAGCTGGCGAATCATCCTAAAATGACGCATCACTCATATAGTTCACATTGATACTTATGGCGTTTTATTATGAAAAGATAGTTGATTTGGATTTTGTATTATCCAAGCTGCTTTCCTATAAATGTTTTTGCTCGTATTGTTAAACATAACATAGCTGAAAATTCATATCTTTATCATAAAAATTTTGTGGGGGTCACTTCTCACGACCAAATCTCGGTGTTAAATGTTCTTGGTATACAATGCTGATGAGGATGTTCGGAATGTCCAATTTACACGAAATTTGCGCTATCCGTTCAATCACGGCCGATATAGATTTTTATCACTGCAGGAAACCTTGTCGGTGTCCCGAAGTTGGGTGCTTTTAGGAACATCTATAGGTTTTCGGCTGA
>JARLTB010000334.1:2060000-2064410 GCA_030141615.1 Unio pictorum
CGGGGCCGCTACCTTTCTAACAAATTGGTTCAAATTGTTGCTAATTCCCTTTCAATTGGCTGAACCAGATGGAAAGTTTGATGAAAAGCTTGACTCACAGCGACCTTTCTTTTGGAAGTGTGGTGTAAAAGAAATGAATGAAATACTGGATGAACGTCCTGAAGCTAACACATTATTACTAGACTAAAATACTTTGTATTAGTCTTTTGTATACGCAGGCCTCTAGGAAAGAAAAATGACATCTACACATCCCTCAAATGCTATATGTTCTTAAAAGTCATCCCTAGACGACATTACATTACCGGTCACAACGATTTCTATGGAGAAGATTATTTTAGTCTCTAATGTTAAGGCTATGCAATTGCAGGTTCAATTTCTTTTCAACTGAAGGAAGGGATGATACGGCTGGACCCTCATTTATTTTCCATTCAATGGAAAAACAGCATATCAAAGTGAATGAGACTTTTTTTTAAAAAAATGTTTGAATTAAATGGCGCTGCTTAGAAACAAATACAAACGAAAATAATAGTCTTCTCTTGTCAGGTTCCAATTCTGAAACTATTGTTTATTGGTTTAACAGGAGACTTCTGAAAAGGAACGTTTATTCCTGCATTTATATTCTGTAGTTATAATCGATCAAAAAGATGTCAGAGATGAACCATGACAATTAAATTCTAATGTTTCAATCGGACGTTACTCATCATTTTTATAAATTTAATGTTTCTTTCATTCTTCCCTTATGTATGTGTGGCATTAAGATTCTATACTCACCCCTGAAAATCCAAATTTTCTCAAGGGTAAATCCTACACAGTGAACTAATGGCCGACAATTATATCGTCTGCCAATTTAACGAACAGCAGAAGAACGCGGGGTCATAGGGTGAAAACGCTATTGACAGCTGTCTTCAGGGAAGCTATTGCAAAATCTATACTTCGCTTGCAACAGCTTTCCGGACCCTCCATGCAATGGTGGATCCTTTTCAATTTAGAGATAGTTCATTGACTATGCAAAATTATAAGAGTCCAAGGGAGCAATAATTAGGACTAAAAGGTAGCAGGGCGTGTATTAGATGTTGTCTTTGGGCAAGTGTAATCATCTTATTAGGATAAAATGACAAGCAAAGCCACTGGCGAGGATCGAATCTTCAGGGTTTTTCACACAATATCAGATACAATCACCAGGACCATTTTTGTGAGACATGTTTGGGATTCTAGCCCAAATACCAAATACACGTTCTCGTATGTTCACGAGTGTGATCCCCCTAACAACTCGAGTTTAGCTAAAAAAAAAAGATAAAAAAAGACGCGCATCAACACTCATCATGTTACGCATCACCTTTGTGTCGATTCCTGCTTCAGAGGTAGTATGTCTTCCATACAAGAACACAATGTTCATGAAGTTAGGTCGTGAAGAACGGCAAAATAATCGTTTTCTATTCAAGAACTTTATTTCGTAACTCGGCCAAGCATAAACCACGCGAATGGTCTGGACTTGGACTGGCTAAGCTGGTGAAGAGGTAACGTTACAAAGGAATATGCATATCGACCACTACAATGTTTACAAAGGAATAGGTATATTGACCACTACAATATCCTTCACCGTCCTTTCACATTACAAGATCAACCTAATCCCATTCCAGTCTCTAACGTCTTTTACAAACAATTATTTTAAATATTTAATTGATATATTATACATCGTACTGTACGATGAACATGTCGTGAAGAAGAGTTAATACGATCAGCTATCACTCGTATTGTTTCATAACGAAATACGTAAGTTTGCAGACGAGAGGGGGTTTGAAGAGAAATCCGCTCTTAAAGGCAAAAGTCGTCACGACTAGGTCTCGATGACGTCAGAACAAAAAGAAAGAACCCCAGGTTTAAATCGGGTTTTCGAATGGCTTGGTCCAATGTCAATTTTTTTTCTCTCACAGTTCAGTCACGTGATATATGTTACATGCTACACATTCTTACTAAAAAAGAGCACCAGACTCCGTTTCTTTTAAATGTTGCTAATACGTTTCTGTGCTGGTGTCGCCTGTCCAAGAGTAATAGGCTTTCATTTTTTTTTTTCTCCATCTGTTTGGAAAATTAGTTTTCTTCTGTTTAGGTATCAGGAGGTCGCTCTGCAATCGGCAAGTCAAAAAGTCCATTAGAATAAAAGTGCAGTTAACAATAACCTATCACGGCACTTTTTTGCTTGTTAGAGTCAAGTAATTTATAAACTGTATTTAAAAATAGAATACATTTTATTCGTAAGACCTCAACAATGAACATTCATATACTTAAACGTTTCCATACAGAAAATCAGAAACTTTGGTCGCACAATCTAGGATGACCACCAACCATGCAAATAACAAATAACAACGGAAACGGTGAAAGTAATATATATATATATATATATATATATATATATATATATATATATATATATATATATATATATATATATATATATATATATATATATATATATATATTGGGCATATCTAAATTTCTCAAAGCATGTTTGAATTCAGTCTATAACCTCTTAGGAAAGAAAAAAAGAAGTTTCAAGAAAGTAGAAATGGTTCTAATTGACGTTGTAAGACACGAACGAAAATGTATTTTGAGCTAACCGAACACCAGTCTAACAAAATGACCTTACCCTTGAGAGTTTGAAGGTTATATTTATTTCTTTGACTAGTTATTACGGTTGAGCAGCGACAAGCCATGCTCTATGTTTAAACGTCTTGAATGACTGGTATTAAAGTATTAAAATATATAAGTATTAAAGGTCTTCCATTAAACTAATATACAACACCTACCCTATCACTGAGGGATTTAATACCCTTGTATACATGACCTGATTACTTTATAGCTAAACATTTTTTTTTACACCGAACGCTGCTAGCTTTTGAGCAGGTAGTATCATATTTCTGAACCTAATATCATCTATCTAATATCATCTATCTAATATCATCTACCTAATATCATCTACCTAATATCATCTATCTAATATCATCTATCTAATATCATCTATCTAATATCATCTATCTGCAAACATAAAGAATAAAATTAAGGCTCACACTTAACTGTTAGCTTGCACGGCAGATGTATTATTATTGATATATGTTAGAAGATGTTCTCAAACGGTCGAACATCCATTGCGATATCATAACTCGTCAACAACAATAATACCAGAAAAACTCAAAATTAAATTAAATTTGAAAGTAAGACTAACTTGATATAAGCTAGTGGTATCAAAGAAGTGTTTTGTCTCGATAAAGTAAGCCAGCCTCAAAAATTAGATAACTAGAACATAAAAAAATGCGTACTTGTTTGCGTGTTGAGAGAGAGAGAGAGAGAGAGAGAGAGAGAGAGAGAGAGAGAGAGAGAGAGAGAGAGAGAGATTCTGGCAAGCATCTGTACAAGAATACAGTCATCCTATGATGCACAATAGTCTTTTGCGATGACACATAATTCCAATCGTAACATGTCAGCATGAACGATACATTTATTTGCGTAGAAGGTAATTTCTTCTTACCACCTGTTTTTAAACGGGGATGGGGTGGGTGAGTGGAGATGAATATATAATATATAATGCTTAAAATTGAAGGAATATCACATGGGTGGTCATCTCAGAGCTCGGTTTAAGGTACGATTCATAAAAACAGATATGTGAAAAATCCCCATCATTCTCATTATAATGCGCAATATATATATATATATATATATATATATATATATATATATATATATATATATCTATATATCTATATATATATATATATATATATATATATATATATATATATATATATATATATATATATATATATATATATATATATATATATATATATATATATATATATATGCTTGACACCCACCCTGACACAAAAGGTTATATCAGATGTTTGGGATGTTATTCCTAATATAGTAATTTCGGATGTTTTTATGTACGAGGTGAAGTCATGGAAAATGATATATGATCCTGACAGCGGTGCACATTGCTGACTCAACTACTATCGCGTCATTCCAAGTTTTGAGAGCATTCTACCCACGCATTTTAATATAAACTATCAACAACAAAACATACAAGCTGTAGATAATATAGATAGCGCATGATACAACAACAGTGAAAAATATAAACGGTATAATATGCAAGATAAAAAAAGCTATATATATTTATAAATGACTCACTAAGCCGTTATAGAGTCGTTTTATTCAACAAGATTACTTGCTTATGTGTTGGCTGCTGCATAGCAAAACCTTGGTATCTATATGTATGCATGTAGGAAAGGTAGTTCTGGTTCGAAGGACGCCCCCACGCCTTACTTTTTAAATGTCTTGATGTAAAAATGTAAAATTAACATTTAATAATAATAATAATAATAATAATAATAATAAATTGTAATCGTCTTTTGT